>JAIPRN010000003.1:98391-202582 GCA_025469175.1 Geopemphigus sp. TES_GeoC_2020
TACTTATTTCATTTTAATAATAACAATTTTTTAAATAGTTTTTATTTAGTGTATATATGCCTTAACGCAAATTTCAAATATTCGTGTACTTACCCGGATTGCTGACCCATTCGTGCAAAGCTTTTTGCAATCGTCTAACGTGCAATGGTTTCGACGCCATGCCGACCAGGGCCATTATCTCAAGAAATTCTTCTTCACCAGCGTCACAAAGCTGTTGTAAGTCATCGCCACCTGTTCGTTTATGTATATACATACGTTATATATGTGTTAAGTACGTGAAATTTAAGTAATTTTCTTTAATTGATAAATCTTTTATAATGTAAAGATATGTTTTATTAGTATTATTATTAATAAACATATTTGACATTTTGCACAAATAAATTGTATTTAAACAAAATTATTATCAAAATATTACCATCTCGTGTATATATATACTTAAGAATTTATGCAGAATTATATTTCTTTCGTAAACAAAAAAAAATTGTAGAATCGATAAATGTTCAATATAAAACGAAATGCAATAATATTCAGTAATAATAATAAATACACCGAGAATTAAATTCATAATGTTATTTATAGTGTATACTTATATATTTTATATCTGATTAATTTCATTTTAAATATATTTTTAATATCGGAATTTGGTATTATATACTTTTTATTTTTGTTCGAATTTGTAAAAGTTATTGGTTTAATTAAATGGTACGAAAAAAAACTCCAGAATAAAAAAAACAGGAGATAAATTTTAACAATATTTAAATATTGTTTCCCTTTGTTAAAATATCATTTTAATAAGATAAGAACGATAATAATTTTTATCGTGTTAATCTTGGACAATCTATTTATAGAATTAATAATATATTTAAAAAATAATAATATATATTATATGCTTATTAATATTTATAAAGTCAAGAAATTTGTTTAATATAAAGTAAATTTAAATTTAATTTAGTAAGGAAATAAAACAATTCGTCTCCGTTTGATAACTTTGATAATTTATAAATTATTATTTGATTACGATTTATATTATAGTATGATAATATATTTGTATAAACTATATTCATATTCGTTATAATTCGCTCAAATTTATATTCTACTTAATTATTTATATTGGGTAGTGTTTATCAATGTACCGATTTGAAGAAATATTTTTAACACGGAACATTTTCTGTTCTTACCCATTTCAAGTAAAGTATCGTAATACGCTAAAAGACTTGCTCTTTGCATTACTCTATACAGTTGTAATTCAGCTTCATTACTTGGACTGGACGTCATGACCACTATAACATACATAAGTTATAATTATATAATTAAGATAAATTTCAAAGGCCGCTTTGGAATATTTATAACTTAAATTAAGTTTTCTTATATGGCTATATATATATATATATACACGGCGATTTATGTTTTAACCTTTAAAAATAGTCTTATAACCTTTACACTTTTTTTTAAAACATTTGAGGGCAACTGAAAAAATATTATTTATTATTTTATAGAATAACATGGCAGTGGCGTTTTGAATTCAGGTCACCGATAATAAATGTGTCTGCTACGCTCTTCCTGTTTATATATATTTTCAAGGAGTGTATATATTATATATAATATAATGTTTTCTTTCATTTCTATGACCAATATTTTATGTCGTATGACTTCGTTGAAGAGTTTTCTTCTTTATACAATATATTTACTTTTAACCAGCACGGTCATCTGATGTAGGAAACGTTCAAATCGTTGCCTGCTTTACATATACGTATCATTATGTGCATTTATATATATATATATATTTAATATTTATTTATACTATGAGAATAATGGCTAGGGCCTTATTCGAGGAAAAGAAAAAATAGAGGTTTTTCTTAACGCAAGTATAATATTGTATTGAACTGGCGTCACATTGTCGTTGCAGTTGCATCAAATGTAATACACGTAGTCGTATTACTGTAGTCAACGGCGCCACATTGACTGTATACAATATATACCCGACCTGTATTATAATCGGACGACAAAAATCCATAATACTCTTTTTTTAAACTTACATAAAAATTACTAATTATAAGCGATTTTTATTTTTAAGAATATAACTAAGATAATAGCACACACATATCATTTGCGTTTATTTAGTCATATTTTATTTTAAATAAAAGTTTTATAATTAACCAAAACCATGATAAATACTTACTTTTTATGCAGTTATTTAAAATATAAATTACAACAATATAATTGCGATTTTCCAAAATTTCATTCAAAATTTAATATACCTATTATTATATTATCCATGGTCGTTTCTGGAATTAAATAGATAAGTTTTTAAAGTAATTTGAAACATAATATAAGAACTGTTTATAATCCATGTGTAGATGTACAAAATTTCAAAATAATGTTGTTATAACAATTTCTAAATCCAGTTGTAACCACGCGCGTATATTCAACCAACAATACAGTAATCTTGTTCGTTATTATTATTATGTTTTGTAAAAGGGTTGGTGGTCAAAACAATATTTAGGGTGCTGTAGTGGGGGATACCTTCTGTTTATTAACCAATGGTCCTATATATCGTCATGTTGCTCTATAACGACTTCCTGGGCTAAAGTGACCCGGGGCCGTCTATAGTTCGTGGTAATAATTATTGCGCAACGTACATCGGACAGCAGCTGAGGGTTGAACTCGTTTTCAAGGTTATAGCAGCACTATGGGGTATTTATTATTGTATTAAAAAAAAACGAAAAAAATTGATAAATTCAGCGTAGGTCAACAATATTGACCTTTAATAATATATATGATAACTATCACATAACGAGTTAGTTTCATTGATTATCAATTGGACGGTTATATTACTTAAATTATAAATTATTATTATTTTATTAAAATACAAGTTTTTTGTAACAAAATGAATTATTATCGTCAATAATTAAAAAGCAATATCAGCAAAATTATATTACACAAATTATACCGTTGGTACGCTATTGATTGTTAAATTATTATTAAAACTTGAATGTATAATTATTTATGAGATTTTATTATTGTACGCGTTACGTGATATTTTTCGTGTAATATTCATGCGTTAACTAGGATTAAAATAAAAAATGACTATGGAAGAAATCATTTTGAATGCAAAACAGCAGATGTGGCTGATATATACAATGGATGTTATACTATAAGGAAAAAGAATTATGTGAACAAAAAATTGAACCAAAGTCTTCTGGTAAATAAAAAAGTATAGGTATATATATATATACACATCAATTAAGGTCCGTCCATCTGTCTTTGGGTAGTCCATCTATGTAAATGAACCTTTTGTACAGCTCCAGGGTCAAATATGGGTATGATCTGTTAACTGATTAAACATATACGCTGATGTATAGTACACAGTGTACACACGCGGACGTTGTGGGAGATGAGGTCAACGATCTAGTTAAAATAACAAAACACCTTTTCATGTCGTAGATCATATTTTGATAAGCACCACGGTGTTTAATATTATTATATTAATAAACGTGGCGTATGGGATTTACAAGACCTTCAGGAAATTATCAATATGAAAGATATACATAACATGATAAATACAACGACATTTAATTGTTTCTTAACCCTCACGCGTACATATATTTTTGAGTACTTAGTACATATTTAATATTTAGGTCTATATTTAAGGTACATCTAAAAATTTAAGTGCTATTAAACATTATTATATATTTTAAAAATATTTCAAGCTGAAATTGAATAATAGATAAATATAGATGCAGTTATCCATTTTAAATTAGAACATATTTCACGTGATCGTGTAATTTTTCAGTGCTAATTAGTATTAAATATAACAGAATTAAAGTATCTTTTAACTTTTATAAATAAAGTACAACTACATAAATGATTATAGGTATACAAATTTAGTTCATCGTATATTTTAATAGATGTGTACATAAAAAACACCACTTTACAACGTTTAATAATAAACTAATTTAACGTATTATTTTTTAGATACGTTTTAAACTGTAATTTAAAACCGAAATTTGATTGCTATTTTAAATGATTGGAATGTTATTGTTTTTATTTATTGTGTGTAATTTAATATTTAAAAAAAACAAACATTCAATTTGTTAATTATTCATAATTATTTATATAAATATGTATTTTAAATTCATGTAAGATTATATTTATTTCATAACATAAAAATCACAGAAGGTTCAATATTTTTAATATAGTGAAAACTATTAAACTATACGTATTCAACAAATATAAAGAAGATATAGTATTTTAGGTAAGTAGGATAAGTTAAATTATAATTATTTTTTTACACGCAGTTTATAAATGAGGTTCGACTTCTAACTCAGTATAATAATTTTAACATTACTATTTTTTCTATTTTAAACCTTCTTTGAGTCTCATGCTGATGATGATTAAGAAAAAAATGGACAGCAAAAAAAAGAATGTGAACCCTTCAGGCAGAACCGGTGGTTCTTTTTGTTTTGTTTTGTTTTGTTTTTTTTTGAATCGAGGCCATTAGCATTATTTTTTTTGTCTTTTTAAAGTCCGAGAATGTCTTTATGCATGGGAAACATTAAAAAAAACAGTACTATAGACGGAATATAAAAAATATAATCAATATACCTAGAGTTCTAAGGAAAAAAATTGATAAAATAAAATGGGGTCTGGGTGCCCTGTGCATGCGGTATACTTTATTGAATGATAATGAGTTTTAATAAATTGGTTCCAGCTGTTTTGATGATTAGAATTTATTTATGGAAGTAAAAAGATAATTTGTTAGTTGAAACTTCTGTATTGTAAAAATAAGTAAATTATTTGTCATTATAAAATTAATATTAAGCAACTATAGACATTTATTATTAATAATTAAATTTTAATAATAATTTAATAAAGTTAATTATTATATATGATATAAAAGAAATTATGACATAATATAATATATGATATTTATTGAGTTATAATTATGAAATGTTATAAAAGAAAAAAAAAAATACGTTAAGCAATAGAATATGTTTATTATAAATAATAAAAAACTTTCGATGTAAAATGTTATTTTCGCGGCAAGAAAAACACGAGGTAAATTTGATTTCAAATATTTGTCAAATAATCAAATACAATACAAAATTTTACAAGTCATTTAAATTATCTTACCACATTCTTCGTTTAAAAAAATTAACTAAATCGATCAAAAATAACTGTCATTTAAACAAGTATAGTATAATTATAATAAAACTTCTATTAATAGTTTATTTATTTTTATCTTACATTTTTCGCTTAGATTATCTATACACAATAATACATTATTAATATTGTTTTAGATTCTAAGAAAAACCATTAATGCATATTTGTATTTTTAATTTGTAAAAATTTTAATAAATAAACCTTGATATTTTAGTAAATTTACAGCAACATTATATCCATTTGAATAAAATCAAATATAAAAGTACTTGACTAATATAATATATGAATACAATATATTCACCTATATGTTTACACAATTGAAGTATATGTATACGAATTATTAATTACCTTCAGTAAAATGTATAATTAATAAGAAAATTCATCAAGTCAAATACAATTTTTAAAATCGAATTTTTTAATCAGTTCACTATGTTTATATTTTTTATAGCATACTTTTTGCTCAACAATGATTCAATTCATTTATAAGAAACTAAAAGAAATATAAAAGAAGGAACTGCGGAGTTCATATAATTATTTTAATTCTATTTGGGCAGGTAGCACCTACATGTTTTATCTTTATGATAACTTTATAATTATATGATTAAAAATGGAAAACGTCTACAAAAATACATGATTGGCATAAAAAAATTACCTGTTTATTTTATACATGTTCTTCGTATAATTTTAAAGTATTTTGGAAAAATTATTTCCTTCTTTAAAAGTTGTATTCTTCATTACTTATTACTTATTATACCATTTACAACTACGTTAAACTATTAAAGTAAGTAAACATAAATCATTTTTCAAACAAAAAAATAAGTATATTTTGAATAATATTTGTTTGGTAAAAAATATTCAAAACTATTTCATAAATAATTGAAAGATAATTTTTTTTTATAAATATATATCATCGTTATTTACATATTATAAACTAAACTATCCAATCCCTTTCTGTGGGAATATTATCTTCGAAAAAATCCCACTCTTAAAACAATATTCATCAAAAGAAAAAAAAATATATATAATATATTGTCCAAAAAAAAACTACCTCACATTTTGTTCACGTACATGCAAATATCATGTGACTATATTAAAGAAAAAAAACGTCTAATTTGTATACTTCTACGTTTTTTTATCTAAAACAATACTCAGCTGCCAGTTCAAGTATACGCGGGTAGGTATACCCGCGTGAGAACGAGAGGAAGGGGTCACAGGTGTTTTACACGGATATAATCCGTCGGATGCATGCAAATGCTCGTCGTCCACGTATTGTAATGTAGTGGAAGAGAAGAAAAAATTTACCCTGCGTGAGATTTTAACGATGGCATTGTCTTTGAAAATTTTTTGTCCTATACAACCCTTTTCTCAGGTCATCTCAAAGTTGATGCAAAAAACGAACCCCTTTTGCATAAAAAATAACTAAAACTTTTTTTATGGCCACCCACCAAAAAAAAAAATTGACTCTATATATATATATACGGTTAGATAGGGAACCTATTCGTCCCTTTTGGGGGTTATTTTTTTCTCCGTCCATATACGGATAATTAAGGGTGAAGAGGGTAAGGGTACGTCCGCCATTTCACTATCCTCAGTATTGTTTAGGGGTGGATGCTATTTTTTATTATTATTTTTTTATGGTCTCATTCTACCCTCTGAATGACTGTCCCGACCCAATGGGGAAGCGGCAGGGGTGACTGAAATATGGTTGGATGGGATCAACGGTTTTTGTAACGTTTTCGCAACGGTTTATACTAAAAATAAAAATGGACGAACTACGACTACTGATTATTACAAACACGTGTAATTGCAGCGGTCATTTTTTCTCACAATATCTACGTTTTCGGTCAATTTATAATCTCCATTATAGTTTAAGTAAAATTATTTTGTACCTTAAATATTATTTAATTAAATGTCACGAAAAAAACTCATAACGAAATAGAAGTTTTTAAATTCTTTAAGCTAAACAAATATAAAAATTATTATTATTACATAATTAGAAATCATTTTTTAATTTTATGTATCGTTAAAATTCACTAATTTGATCAATTAATATATTACCTAAATAATCTTCCCAGTATATATTATACTATGAAATAGAATTTTGTTATGCTTGTGTATGAAATACGAAGATAATAAATATTGGTAAAGTGTTTTAATATATTCCTGTTTACTGTTTTAAATATATTCAAACTTACAATATAAATTAACAGGATTCTTGTGTCCATATTGCTCATAATACCTATACTAAAGGAATATAATTCCAAAATGTTTTAAATTTATTTTTTGTCAAAGAATGAATACTTAGACTGCATAACTTATAACATTAAAACATAATGAATAAAAGTAAATAAACCTTGGAGCGAATTTTCGTTTAATTTAATTAATTCTTATTTATTTTGATGTATTTAAAATTTCATGATGATATTTAATTTATATGTATTTGTCAAATTATTTTACCACTAATTCTTTTTAGAATTTAAATTAACTATAAGCATTTTACCTTAATACATATTAATATTATATACTAATATGGATTATATAAATTTGTATTTAATAAACATTTTTAAATTTTGTAAAAAAAAAAAATAATATATAAACCTATTTAAATATAGTTAAATCACATTAACCATAAAGTTTAACTAAAACTATGAAGTATGAACTTAAATGCCAATATTTATAATAACTTTTTACAATTATAATTATATATAGTAAATGCCAACTGTATAACGAATTTTTATAATAAAATTTAGTTTTCAAAAATTATACATATGAAAAGGTAATTTATTTAATCAAATTAAAATGTGAAATATACTATAATAAATAATAGTTATATTTTCGAAATATTATTTACATTTGAATAAAAATTGAGATAAATTTATTTAAAACTAAAAAATAAAATAAAAATGGAAATTTCCGAAGCTTTGTTTTTAGAATCTATAGAACGGTTACGGTTTTAAATTAAGGCAATAATAAGTCTAAAAAAAATTACAATTCGATAAAAAATTGCATATTACTTTCCTTGAAAATAATTTTTTTTGTACATACATTTGTAACAAAATCTTATTTATTCATTTGATTTCTTTTCTCTTGGAATTAACTTTAAATTACGCGTTTGATTTATATTGGTGGCGGATGCATAAAATACACTGAAGAAAAACGAATATTAAAAATGAATCATAAAAAAATCATAAACATCTACGCTCCAAGACGTATCATCAGATAAATCGGTTGGTTAAAAAAAATGTAAAGAGAAAAAAATTACTCAACCTCCTATTTATTAGCTGAAATACGTTTTTTTTTGTTTTTCATATCATTGTGTTACATACATAAAAGATATATCTACAAAAAAGTAAACTAGAAAAAACCGCCAAAGGAAAAAAATAAATAAGTCGAGATTTTACCGGCCGACATGATGCATAACACAATTAATCGACGCGTTATAGGGATAAGAACCAAATATATTACAAGGGGAAAAATCGATTCGTTTCGTAGTCATAATTGTATTACACACATACGTTATTAGATGATAAAAATAAAATTAAACGCCTGCGTATTGTTGTTCAGATAAGAATAATATTTTAAATTGTTCGAATTAAAACTGTTTCTTTTCAGAAACGGTTAAAATAATATATTTATTTTGCTTTCATGCACGTACGTGCCATCAAATTGATGGGTAATTTTCTTTAGTTAATAATACTGAGTCAATGGTAATCTATACATAACGACATATATGGCTACAAATTACTAGGGCATACAAATTGTATCGAAATATAGAACAACCTAGATACATTATCTAATCTCTATAATACATTTAAAATTGGCATTATGTAATAAATAAGGGCAAATCGTTTTAATCAAATTTAATCACATATAAATCTACAAATATGCTCGTATATAAATGAAAACAACAAAAATTGTTGTTTTGAACGAATAAAATTAGCATAAAATATTGATATATAAATCATACGGTAATATCCTTTATATTGGACTAATAATAATATTTAATACCTGTGTATGTCCTTAGAAATTTGATTTAAATTATTTTAAAATCACAATATTCGTTTCAAAATCGTATTCGATCTTTAAATTACTTTTTTAACGTAAAATGTTTTTAAAAAGAATTTATTAGTCATAGATGCTGTGGATACCATTCATGTAAATTATTTAGACAGAGATTTTTGAACTTAATTATTATTTAGAATTTGAAAGTAATTTATACCAAAAAAGATTCTACTAAGCGATCCTATTAGCTTTTTATAATTAATGTATATAATAAATATTGTTAAAATATGTTGTATGTCTAAGTTACTTAAAAAATACAAATATTATTATATTCGAAACAAATATTTCCAAATTGTACTGGGTTTTTGCTATTTTTAGGTTGTTTTACTTACGCTGAAGGAAACTACTAAAAAATCGAAAAACGTATCAAATAAAGTACCAATTAGATAAGATTTACAACCTTAAGATCATGCAAACACTTCTACACAGAATAGTATTCTCAGAATAAATATAAGATGTCATTAAAAAAAAATAGATTCTACTATTTAGAATTTTAAATAATCTACTTAGAATCTAAAATAATGTGTTAATTTAAAAATAGGTATAATTTCATCAATATTGTTTTCAATTTTATTAGTTTGAATTTATTATTATGTAATATAAAGGAGTGAGTATAAAGATCGACGGACAAAAATTAAGTTGAGAAAACCAAATATATTTATATAATTGTTAATTAAATACAATATTCTAGCTAAAAAAAGTCACTTGTCATACCCAACTCTTATTCATGACTCATTACATCTTTACTGTTCTTATCCTTCAAATAGTTTATAGAATAGAAACGTTAAGAATTGTGCACAATACACTGTTTTTGCTGAATTTGTATTTGTTCTAGGAGTCTCCCCGAAATGGTCAAAAATAAAAGAGCCGACTATTTAATCAGATTCTATTTCTTAATTTTCGACTGATCAAATGTCCAAAATTATATATTTCAATAAATAAATAATAATCCAAATAAAACGTGTAGTTTTAAAAAACAGAAGTTATAATAGGCATTTTATAAATCCATTTAAGTATTTAGTTTAATTTTGTGTTATTATAAAAAAATATAATATTAATCTTTTAAACATTCCTATACCTATATTTGAAAAATGTATAATTATTTTTTCCTACATTATATAATAACAAAAAATCGTTATTTTTAAACGCATCTAATTTTACTTTAAACTTATTAATATTATAATGCACAATTCACAAATGAGTAGATTTTTATGCTTAACATTCAATTTTTTTCTGTACTTATTATAAATTGTCGAAGATATGAAATATATTTAAAATAATTTTTCGCTCACGTTGTAAATTACTCGTATATAAATATACATAAAACAAATAATTGAAATTTTAGAACACAATAAAAATGTTTACGGATACAAAACGTTTCCCCTCATTGGCGTTTTTCACAAATAAAACAATAACTCGCGTTATTCTATATTTGAAACCACTTACCTACCTACACAGGTTTTCGTAAAAATAATAATTCGTGTTTTTCTTAATATTCGGGTACAAATGAAAAAATGGCACTCACTCGTGTTATTTGAATTCTTGCTGAGAATTTTCGAACCCAAAGACGGTTCCACAGACGAAGTCCTGACTGCGGTGAACGTACTATAACAGTTGTTCGTGATGACACCGCCGTCGGTCGGCGGAGTGCCGGTAGACCGAACTTCGGCGCTCTCGTTGGCTTCCATAAAAGTTATAACTACGAAGTACGAACGATTGCTATGCACAACAATGTGCCAGTATTTAAAAAAAAGTCACTTGAAACTGAAAAAACGCGCGCGCGCACATACACACACATACACACACACACACACACACACACACACATACATACGCAGCATGCGCGCGCGCGCTCGACACTTCACGACATGTCACATTAAAGAAAAAATAGACGAACAGAAATATAACGAAAAACTATTCAAGACGAGAACAGTGTAGTGTATACTATGTTACAAATAACGGAAATTATTATTAATGAATAATAATTTTATAATGACATACAATGCAGCGTAGAAGAACTGTCTTCGGCAAGTAGGTACATACCGTAACGGTTGCCGCATGGCGACTCCCGCCGACAGTCTCCCGAGGAAAATGAAAAACGCGCGTGCTTAGATTGCGATTGACGAATGTGTCCACGACGCCATCTACTGTTCTCAGTAGGATTCGGAAACAATGGCGTGAGGGGAAAAAACCAACAATATTTGTCATCTAGTGGCCTCGACTATAACCGTATTTATATTTCTTTTAAATTAAAAAATATTTTTTAAGTTTTATTTACCACTACAAAGTTGACACGAAATCGATTATTTATCGGTACCAACTATAAAAGATTTGCTTATAAAATATATAAGCGAACTCTAAAGGACGCAAAAATAATTTCCAATAAATTACGGTAATTTGTTTGTTTTAAAAGAAAAACGATTTAATTACTGTATACGAAATGCACTTAAATATATATCAATTATGTATATACAACTAAATTTAAAATAATTTGTTTAATATAAATAATAATATTAATATAAATAATAATATTAATATAAATAATAATATTAATATAAATAATGTTCACAAAAGGTGAGGACCTTAACTTTACTAGTTTAAAAAAATAGTTTTATTTAATTGTATATTCCTCTATCACATTGGCGTTGCCTATAATTACAATTTGTTAAACTACTAATATAATTTTGATAAAACGTCAAAAAACTTATATTGATTAGCTAAATTTAATTTAATTTAAATTTCTAAAATATACAAAAAACGTTAATTTTAAATTTTATTAGGCTTTATCAGTTCTCATTATCCTATTTGTTATCGTCAGCGAATTGTAGCCAATCAAAGCACAGGAGAACTGGATACGTTTTTTCTAGTAATGTAATAACAATATGAGTCTCCCTTGTACGACGCGCTGACAATGGTAGGTGGGGTTTTTTTTTCTCAAAGCCGTTCCTTCATCACCCCACACCCTCCGACAGTCATTCCCACCAACGGACACCCGTAAGTAACTGCTTTAAGCGATGTAGTGGTATGTATGTATAAACAGTATTGTATATTCGGTTGTCGTCGTGAAACCGGACTTGAAGAGGCAGAGTGTAAGAGAGAAAATAATGTTTAAGAAAAAGGAGAGACTAGGAATACGAACGGAGAGTAAAAAAGCCGAAAGCGGTTTCGGTACCTCGCAATAAAAATATAATTAATTGAAAGAACTCGACGAAAAAAATTGTATTATACCATCGTATAGTGGTCTTGCGGGAAAAAACGTTGAAAGAACAAAAGGTTATAAAAAAAATTCGTTCCTTCGTTCGTGACTGCACACGTCGGTTGAGAATTATTATTATTATTATTGTATGCATCGTTTTATTATATTCGTTGTTAGGTCTGTAGAAAATGAAAAATTCTTTGCAAATGTCTTTTGCACGGGGTATGTATCAGTGTTTGTAAATTTTAATATAACAGACTTCTTACTTTTTTTCGTTATTTGATGTACGATCAGTATTTATTCTCTCAGTAGCGTAACTTAAAAAGTTTATTGATAATAATAAGACAGAAATAATATTTTAAGTTTAATCAGAATTAATAATTTTTCTATGCCCTTTGAAAGAATTATTAAAAAACAAATCGTGACATTTTTGCAAAATCGTCATAAAATAACAATAGTACTTTCACACCCATATTTAATATTTGAATAACTTTATATGTTGTGACATTATTTAAACATTGTTGATAGTAAAATGTACTTCACTACTGCTGTTTACATAATTCCATTATGATTAATTTGTGAAAAAAAAATTTAATTAAATTTTAAAATGGATTTATTATTAATTCGATCTTTGCCATGTTTTTTAACATTACTATATTATTTCAACTAACATAAAATAATAAATATGGTCTTGACCTTTTAGTATTTGTTTAAATATTACCAAGAACACTGTCAACATATTATATTTAAACTTCTTGATTCACAGACATTTTCACATTTTTATTCATTTTTGAAACGAAAACTATGTGGTAAAAATATTCATAAGACATAAAGATATAGTTTAATAGTAATCAAGTAGGTTTATAGTAATTTAAGTTTAATAAGACGTTGGTTAAAAAATTATACATATTTTTTGTTAGTGAGTAATTTTTCGGATATCACGCATGAACAAAAATTATGAACACGTGTTAAATATTAAAATTTGACATATTTTAGATTTCTTCGAAAGTATTCGTAACTGAAAACTAAAATATTCAACATAAAAGTGCATAAAGAATATGATATTTTAGAATTACTTGGATAATACATCGTTTATAAAACAATAATGTATAATAAAATAAAAAATAACGTTTAACTGATTAAACAGATTTAATTTAACTGATTTCGTTATTTTTAATCAATGATAATGTCATAGTTTATTATTGATAGATGCAGTAAAAATATATCGTCTTAGAAAAGAAAATATATCAGATATTAATGTTTTTAATCTTATTTTAAGCCTATTGTGCGTTTTAATAAAAAAAATTAGTATTAATATATTCATTATTATACTTACACCTTAAAAAAAATAGGAAGGGGTTTAAACCTACACGGCCGTGACTATACACGACGACTGAGAATTAAAGATTCCTATTCATAAAAGTTATGCCTGGGAAAGAAGAACAAACACCGTATACATAATATGGTTATTTGTTTCTTTCAATGGTAACAAAAAAAAAATCGTAACATTTTTTTAATTTTTTAATATTATATAATAAATTCTATAGACGTATAAAATGTATATAAAATATAAATTCGTAAATATGATAGATTATGGCATAATTTTGTTAAAATTATCAAGTTTATTACACATACATAGAAACAAAGATGTTTTGTGATTGTTCTAAACAAAACAAGTGAAATTGTTATAGGAATTGTAAATACACATAGGACCTTTACAGTTTATTATTTTAAATTTAAATAACATGAAAAATAATTACAAAAGATAATAAATAGGATGTTCAAAGAAAAATTATTTTAATTTAACAAAACATAAAAACGATTTCAATTGCATAGTTTAGGTAAATGTTTAAAATCAAAATTCTATCGAAGTCGTTTTTTACAAATTATGTAAAAATAACGTTCCGTCTTTAATTTAATATAACTTTTGCTTTGATAAATATTAAATGATAATACAAAATTTATAAAGTACTTGGTAACTAAAAATAATTTTTACGTTTTTTGGCCTACAACTGCCAATTAATATAAAATTTTATATGATAAATGTTTTTTCCTAAAATATTATCAACTTTTAGTCATATTAGTCAGTCGTGCCCATAGTAAATTTATGTTCTAACAATTGTTGATAACTTTTTTAAATTCTTTACTTTTACTAAATATAATTTTTTTCATAATGTTTTCTCATTTCCGTCTAACAGTTTAAAGATGATTGTGGGCTAATTTTAAATTTATAAAACAATTTCAATTGTTATATTTAACTTAGTTATTTGAAATATTGTGAATATTTGTTTGTATATGAGTGTATAAAATAAAAATATATATCGGAACAATATAAAATATTTTGCATTATTACTTTAAAATTGTATAAGAAAAAATCTAAATTACTAATATCATACTATTGTTTAATATTTAATATTCTTCATGATTATTAATACGTGTATAATATAATAATTTATGTATAAATTTATAAATGAAAATATTTTGTAATATTTGTATACGTGTAATGAGTATTTTATAATGATTAACAATTAAACTAATGTATATATATATATATATATATATATATATATATGTAAGTGTGTGTACGAATACTAATAAATTAAAATTTGCAATCGCTCAAAATATATATATATATATATAAATAGTTAAATATTTTAATATACTTCACTCATTTTCGTTTGCAACATTCAAAAATATATTAATTTTAAATTGTTAAAAATGATTTGTACTAAAAGAATTATGTACATATATTTAACTAATTCAAAATTTGAAGTAATAATACACGTAATGGAAATAAATAAAAAATGAGAAATGTTCTAATACATTTTATTAAAATCAGTCTATCTAATAAATTTCACACACCTAATCAATCAAATTTCTAACAAATTATTTTTTTTGGATAGTATATCAAAAATAATTATATTTGAAATAATAAGCACCATACTTTTTTCTTTTTGGATACAAAATATTTAAGCATAGGTTTACTTAAAGGAAATTTATAAAACTTTTATTAGATATTTTGATTTACATTATATATATATATATATATATATATTTAAGATTATATAACAAATAATTGTACAGGTACATTAGTAGGATAAAAGTACAACATATTTCTAATAATTAAAACCAATATAATTTTTAACAAATATCTACATACATTATTTATTTTTAAATCATAAACATTTCAAATGTTTGTTTATTATTTATATGGTTTAATAATAATTAGTATAGGAGACAAAAAATATTCATGTATCTTTTGTAATATATATGTATATTACAATATATATGTATATATTGATAACAAATATGATAAATTAAAAATTATTATTTAAGTAAATAAACAATAAAAATTTTACGAGTTACTTAATTTACCAAAAATAATAAAATAACAAACTTTATTATTAATTAACTAAAGAAAATAGTTGTTCACTTGTTACTTCAAAATTATTATCACAATTATAATTGAATAGATAATAAATAATTAATCATCACTTAGAATTCTAATTCGTTCGTATTAATTACTTTTGAAATTCTAGAGTACTTAAAATCAGTCTTATTGAATAATTATTCTAAAATGAACGATATCAATAAATACTAATAATAATTCTATAATTAAATGTATTAAATAATGATTTTGATAAAATTCATCAACAACTCAGTTCATCTAAATAATACTAAAATGTTAGCGAGTTATCACACTCATTAGCTGTATGTCCAAACACTGAAAAATAATTTTAAAAACATAATTTACATTATTATTAAAATTAAAAAAAAATTTTAAAAAAATGAATTAACTTAAAATAACTTACTATCACAACATACACAAAACGGTTCTTCATTCTTATTATCATTAACTACTTTCCGTTTCCTTTGGCATTTTGGAGACTCTGGTTTTTCAGGGCAATCTTCAGTATCATGTGAATCGAATATTTCACATTGTTCACAATAAAGACGAATAGTCTTTAAGCGTCCTTTTTTATTTTGATCTCTGAAAGTAAATTAATTATGTCTTTAATTTAAAAAATAAAATTATAGAAAATTTAGTCTAAAAATAGTGTAAAAACTTTAATGTCATAGTTGCCGGAATAAAATAATAATTATAATAATAATAAAACATTAAAATACAGTAATATTACAGAAACTTACAATCCAGTATCCAAAATTTGTTTTTCCAGAGCATCTATTTTTAATTTATTATCTGTTACCTTAGTGTGGAGATCAGCAATTATATTATTTAACAAATTAATTTGCCAATCTTTTTCTTCCAGTATTTTTTCTGTTTCTAAAAGCACAATACAATATGTATATACATTACTTATATATTATATAATATATTAAATTTATAATTTATTTTATTTTACTTAAAACTTATTAATTTTATAAGAATTTAAAAAACTAACCTGATTTAGTATCAGTTTTTTCATTTTTGGTGTTTGATTCATAGTTCACTACCAACTTTTGAAGTGTTTTTTTATCATTTTCTAAACTTTCACACTTAGTTTTAAATTCAGAATAACGTTCATTTTCTATTTTTAATTTACATACCTATAAAAAAAAACTAATTCGAGTTACTTATTAAAAATATTGAGGATAATCTAAAGTTAATATTTATTAGTGATATTTAAATTAACCTCTCGCTTCAATAATAGATTTTCACATTCTTTAAGTTTTACGTTGTTTTTAACGGTTTTGTATAACTTTTGATAATCTTCTTTTGAAACACTGTTGGGATTCTTCTCACTAAAAGTATAGCATAATATCAACAAATTTGAAAGATTAGTTTTCTAAATATCTTTTAAATAAATACCAAAAAACTGTTTTAAATAAAAGAAAAAACTATTTTAAAGTGTTATTTAAATACATAGAAATAATATAAACAAGTATTAATATGGTTTAATACATTTAAAATGTTTATACATACATACATACATACATAAATATATATATATATATAGTAATGTATTAATTAAGATTTTTAAATACTTACGCTTCTAATTCAGAAACATCAGTTTCCATTACAACAGATAATTTTTTGTGTAAGTCCAGTATAATAGAATTCAACATTGTAATCTCTTCATTTTTTTCTGCTAATAAATAGGCTTCTAACAAAACACATAAATTAAAATCTCAAACACAATTAAATTAATATGATAAATTACCAGTTTTAATTTTATTTTCTTGAGCATTGTTGTTCTTAGATTTCTCCATATCCTTTAATATCCAAGAATTCAACTAAACAAATAATAAAATTAACTGTTTGTTTTATAGCATTATATAAGTACTAATTGTAAATTTATTATGAAAAATCAATTTATTCTTTACTACACAAAACTAAAAATAACATTATAAATTCTATCATTTTTTACAGCATGAATAAACTAATTATATGGTACTCTTACTATACAAGGTGTGTTCCCATTACTTCTTAAACACACCTCGATATTTCATATCTTATAAAAGTACAAAATATAGAGTTTAAACATGTAAGATTATTATATTTTGATATATTTTTTATTAAAAATAAACTTAGATTAATCAAAAATAATTTCAAGAACTAACCTTAGTTTGTAATACTAAAATTTGATTTTCTTTAATATTTAACATATTGCAAGTTTCTTCATATTTTTTTTCAATATCATACTTTTCTTGTCTACAAAACAAAATAATAATTTTAATATTCGATGTAATAATGTAAACATTTTACAACAATTAACTTACGACACATTCTTCTGTTGCATACTGTCAACACCTTCTATATGTTCATTTAAACGATGGTTTTCATCTGTTAATTCTTGAATACGGAATTCCAAATGTGAATGAGTACTTTGTTCTTTTTCACTAGCATAGTTATAAAAAGTTCAGAAAAATGATTAAATTGACTTATTAAATAGATAAAATTATGAATACATTAAAACATTTTCTTGACATAATTACTAAAAGAAACGTGTATGCATATTTTATAATATTTAATCTTAGTATTGTTACTTACAGTAAGGTTTTTAATCGGATCAATTCATCATTATCAGAATCAGTACTCTTGAACTTCTGAGATGTTTGAGTTTTAAGATATTCAATTTCATAATTTCTTTCGTCCAACATAGATTGCAATGTATCACATTTAATTTTTAACTCATCAATTTGTTTTTGAACTTGTAATTTTTCATTAACAAACTGTTCAGATTCAATATTAACTTTAGCCATAAGTTTGGCATTAAGACTTTGTTGTTCTTCAACAGTTTTAGTCATATTAGATTTCATATTCACCTTTGATATTTCTAATAATTCTAATTTATTTTTATATTCCAACACAGTTTTTTCTAAGTCATTTTTCAATTCTTCTAAACTCAATACACGATTTTTCTCCTCTTCTAATTTGTTGATAACAGAATCTAATTCTAACATCATCTCCTTTTCTGTACTATTTTCTATCAACCCTTGTAATTTGTTTTTCAATACTTCAATCTCTGTATCTTTTTCATTCAAGCATGTCTTAATACGAGTTTCAAATGCCATTTTTTCAACAGTTAATTGTTTTTCCCCAATTTTCAGTAGCTTAGCAATTTCATTTTCTTTTTCCTTAAGTTTCACATCAACGTCTGTTTTAGTCTGAGAGATAAAACTATTTAACTGGTCTATCTTCAAGTTGTTATCCTCTATGACTTTAATTTTTTCTTCGACAGATTTTTTCAATTCTGTTATATCATGTTCTTGTGATTGGCAGATTTCTAACTGCTTTTCAAGATTTAACTTTATACTATCCAAATTATTTAGTTTTTCCATAAGATTTGAAATTTGTTTATCTTTTTCCTCTAATATGGTTTTAGTATTATTTTCTAATGCTAATTTTTCTTCCAATATTTTATTCTTCTCGGTTTGAATTAACTCTTTAATTTCGTCTTCCTTTTCATTTAACTTGATATTGTATTTTTCTTTAGACATTATTATTATATCATTCAACTGCTCAATTTTCAAATTATTATCATCAATGATTTTCGTTTTTTCTTCAATTAATTTTTTGAATTCTGTTATATTATTTTGTGTTTTGTTTATTTCTAATTGGTGCTCAAGACTTTCTTTTGTATTTTCTAAAACATTTATTTTTGCTAAAATATCTAATTTTTTTTTAGTTTCTTCCTCTAACAAAGCTTTAGTTTGTTTTTCAATTTGTTCTTTTTCGATTATTAATTTTTGGTTTTCAGTTTTTAATAATTGTATAATGTCATCTGTTTTCAGCAATTTTGCTTCAAATTCATTTTTGATTTGTGAAATTAAATTATTTAACTGTTCAATCTTTATATTTTTATCTTCTATGATTTTAATTTTTTCTTCGACAATTTCATTTAATTTTTTTAAATTCTGTTGTTGCAATTCACTGACTTCCATTTGTTTATTAAAATTTATTTTTATATTTTCTAGATCTTCAATTTTTTTTTTAAGTCTTGAGTTTTCTTTGTCTTTTTCATCAAACATGATTTTAAACTTCTCATTTAATGATAATTCTTCAATTTTCATTCTTTCTTTTCCAATTTTTGTCAATTCTTTGATTTCTTCATCTTTTTCCTTTAATATAAGTTGATATTCATTTTTTGTTTGATTAATTAAATTATCTAACTGTTTAATTTTTTTCTGATTATCATCATTAATTTGACTTTTTTCGTTAATCATTTTATTTAAATTTTGAATCTCTTGTTTACATATTTCATAAGAAACTAATTTCTCTTCAAGATTAGACTTTAAATCTTCCAAAGACTTTAATTTATCTAGAAAATGTATATTATCTAACTTGATTGTTTCCTTTTCATTAATTAACAATTCCAATTCTTTTTTAAATGATTCTTGGTTTGATGTTATATTCACTTCTAATTCATTAATTTTATTATGCAAATTGTTTATAGTAGTTTGATATTGAGTTACTTTGGTTGTCAATTGAGTTTTTAAATTAGTATTAATTAAATCTTGTTTTTGTTTTTCCATTAATGTTTCTTTTAGTTTATTGGATATTTCCTTTAATTCTTCATCTTTTTTGGCCACATCTGAATTATGATTCTTTAATATTAGATCTCGTTCACATTTTAATTGCGACAATTGATTGGCCATAGACTCGTGTTCATTTTTGTTCGACATAATTATTTCATCCAACGAATTCTTTAAATCTTTTATTAAAATGTCATCTTGATTTTCTTTATCAGTTGTAAGTTTTGTTTTGTCTATTGTTTCTTTCACAAATTGTTCATATTCTTCTTTTAATGACATTTTATCCAATTTTACACGTGTCAATTCATTATTAACAGATTTTAGTTTTGCCGTATATTCTTTTTCTAATTTATTTATATTTAATTCTTGTTGAGATTTTAAATCATTTAACTTTTTCTCTAAATTTGCTACTAAGCTTGTTTTATCTTGTATTGATTTCAAAGCAGTTTTCAAATTTATATTTGAATTTTGAAAATCTTTTTCTAGCTGTTCAAAATTATTAGTAATTATATTTAATTTTTCCTGCATAGTTTTTATTTCGTCGTTTTTTTCTTTTATTTTATCATTAAAAGCAAATTCCATAGATGATTTTGAATTTATTAACTGTTCTTGAATTTGTTTTAAAGTTGTATTACATATTTCAAACTGTTCATCTTTTAATAATAATGTTTTTTTATACTGATTATTCAAATTTTCTATATCACTAACATTTGTTTGAGTTAGCAGTTGAACTTTTGCTTCTAAATCTTCTTTACTATAAATCAAATTTTTTGCTTTTAATGTTTTTAGATTTTCAGTAGTGGTTTGTAATTCAAGTTTTAACTTTTCAATTACATTTTGTTCAGAAGAACTTAAATCAATCATTTTTTTTTGTAATTCTTTAATTTCTTGACTTTTATTTTCCAATAGACTTTTAAATTCTTGTTTAAGTTCATTTTCAATTTTAATATGATTTTCTGAAGATGTTTTAATATATTGTTCGTTTTTATCCATAACGTTTTTATAATCCTCCTTTAATTTTGATAACTCATTTTTAAGATTATTAACAGTATCATCGTGTTCTTCATTCTTTAGCGCGCTTAAACATTTTATACCTTCATTTAATTGATCAATCATTTCTTGACTCTGTTCTATTTTTTTATCCTTTTCTTCGATCATTTTATTCATTCTCTCTGTAGTGGCAGATAATTTCTCATTGGCTTCTTTCAATAAACGGTCATGTGTTTGAGAATTTTCGTTTAATGTCTGACGCAATGTATTTAAAAGTGCGTCTTTATCAACTACCTCTGAACTTAGATTAGAAACAGACTTTTGTAATTCATCTTCATTATTGTCTATTAATTTTTTTAGAGATTCCAACTCTTCTCTAACTTTACACAACTCTTCTTCTTTTTCAAAAATGTTCATTTTTTCCTTTTCTACATCTTTAGTCAAATTTCTCTCTTTGTCCAAGTCAAATTCCAGCTCTTTAATTTTTATTAAAAGTTCAGAATTTTTATTATGTAATTCAATACTGATAACATTTTGTTCTTCATTAGTAAACTGCAGATTTTGAACTTTTTCTTTTTCTTCATCTATTTGTTTCTTTAGATTAATCAAATGACTTTGAAGCATTATTATGTCATTAACTTGAGTTGAGTCTAATGGCTTAACATTTTGAGCCTAAAAAATTCATTATAATTACAACAATGACAGTTACAGATTATCCACATTTAAAACACACAAACACACTTTTAATGCTTCCTCTAATCTTTTTTCAGCTACATCTGCTTGGTTCGCTGCTTTAGTGACTTGTACACGAAGCAATTCATTTTCATTTTTCATTTGAGTTAATTGCAACTTTAAACGATCTAAATCTGAGACTTTCGTTGACTGCAATAAAAATATATTAAATAACAATATTTAAAATAACAACATTTTTTTAGGCAATGGAGTTTTTAGAATTATAATCTGATAATGATACACAAGCAATAAAATATAAAGATTTTATATTCAAAAAAATCTACAACCATATTATGCTGTTTATAAATATATTCAATTTTATTTACTAATTGAACTATTAAACTTCAAATTTAAAAACAAAATTACGATAAGAGAATAATTATATTTATTATATTCACACAAAATTGATATTTTTTTAATAAATTGCATTTATCAATTATGTGTATATCTTAAATGTATATTGACCAAGTATTTTACAAGGTCAATACATGTGGTCGTAGCATTAATATAATTTTTATTACAGTTAAATGGTGTAACCTTTTTTTTTATATATTTTTAAAATCAACAATCAGCTTGTAAGAAATGAATTAAAATATCATTATTAGTAAGTTTATATTTTTGAAAGATATACATATATATATAGTCAGTTATATATACATCTGCAATTTTATTGAAATTAGATATTTATTTATGAAATAAATGTACAAACGTTGTCAATTCAAAATGAAATCAAGGAGAATGAATAAAATATTCTAGGACACTGGCTTGTTAATTTAATATAGTTGAATATGTAATTAGATGGTTAGTTTATAACAATTATTAATAAAATTATTACGATTTTTTATTTAAGATAACACTGATAGAAATATATATTCTTTTTTTTAATAAACAAAATACACAAATTTAATAGTATGCACATATTTTTAATTAATCACCAATTTTGATTTTATTTTTAATATTTTAAGAAATTTTTAATACAATTATTTTTAAAAAACTTAAATAAAAGGCGATTACATCTTTGTTTTATTGTATGCACTACATATTGTTTTTTGTATTTATATAATATTATATGCAATCTAAAAGAAAGCAATAATACGAGAATTATTAATATTATTATCACATAAATTCTATTGAGAAAATAGATAAGTAGTAAAAAATTATATACATTTTTTGTAACAATACTTACCAATTTTCAATTAAATTTTTCACGTAACTAAAACAAAAAGTAAAAAAAAACTAATAACACTGTAGTTTTTTTAATTTTTTTTTACTGATACATCAACACATTTTAGTATTGCAAACAATAGAATATATGTATTTTGTGTGGAATTTCCACTAGGCACAATCTACAACTTTTTCCATTGGAACAGCGTCAATAGACAATAGTTGATGAATTTTATTATTCATTTTTATTATTCGTTTAATATTTTAAAAATTGATAAATATTGTGAAAATAATTTATTAATGTCACCATTTCAACGGTATTATTATTATTATTATTATTATTATTATTTAACATTATTCAGCTATATTATAAGTTGTCCATAAAAACTATATATCAGTATAACTTATTTAATACTAAATTCACTTAATAAAATGATGTATGAATATGTGGTAAATTTGCATTATAGCTTTTCATGTATAATTCTTTGTGGCTATTAATATTCAATTAAAACTGAAAAACCAAAAGTAAAATAGGAAACCCTGAAAAAGTTCGTATAAAATAACTACTTATACATAAATAATATACAAGATGTATGATAAATTAAAAAAAAACACGAAACTTGACACATATTAGAGAACATTTGAGTCAGTTATGGACCACAATATAAATTAATTATAAAATTTTACACTATTCATTAAATATCTTTAAATCAAAATTATAACGTGTAATTTGTAACACAAAATTAAGATAAACATAATCATAAGGATTTCAAGGCAAGGATAAATGAAAAGTATACAAATGTAAATTATTTCATTACTCTGTGAAAAAAATAAAACGTTATAAAATAGTAAAATTTAACATAACAGAAACAATATAATATAACAAAATATAAAATTTGATATAGAGTTAGAAGTCTAATAAAAATGTGGAACAATAAATTAATATTACACTTATTAATAATAATTTTATAAAATGATTATCTTGTAGTGCTTTTGTTAATATTGTAAACTTCGGTGTTTAAAAAAAACAAACGAATAAAAAAATGTTTAAATCAATAATTAACCAAACAATTTTAATTTGTGCAATATTTGCTGGTCAATTTAATAATAACCAGATTCCCATTGTGGATGATAGATTTTCACAAATCTCACCTCTGACTAAAAATTTTAACAAAAATAACATACATTTTAAATAAATTTATGAATGTTGAATAATAAATTAGTTATTAAATATATTATTTTCAAGTTTAAATTAATTTTAATATTATTATATTACTTTTGTTTCGATGAAAGTTAACATTCCTTCACCATATATTTAGTTATAAATAATAATAATAACTAAAATAGTTTAAATTTACGTTTAGGTTATACAGTGTACTATTTATGTGCTATCTTAAATTATGTTTAAAATTTATTGTGACAATAAACCACACTATTAAAATTGTGGATAAATTATGATTATACGTTTATGTATCATTATCAGATATTTAAAAACAATATCTATTTAATGGCATCATATTTAATAAGTTTATTTTGAATTTGGTTAATAAAATGAATTTATTTTGAGAACATTAATAATTTATAGTTAATATAATGCTAATTATAATTTATATAAATTACGAGCAGTAAACATAGCATGCATAAAAAACAAATAGTATTAACATATTATGTGCATTAATAGTTTAATTTAACTAGATATATGTTCACACATAGGTGTGCTTTTAAGTATTTTAAGCATTATATAGAATGGATGAAAAGCATATACTTTACATAATTAGTACAAAATAATATTAAAATTAACATTCGCTGTTATAATAACTTTGAAAGACTTAAAAATATTGGAAATAAAAATCCTAAATAACTGTTAGAAATATTAATTATATTTTTCATAATATTTTACCTCCACCAAACGACTTCATAAACTATATTCCACTTCAAATTACCTTCCTGTTATGGTAGAAATTCAATTTTTTTTCATACTACATGTAAATCTAAAACGTAACTTGTGATTCATAATTAAAAAATGTATCGAATTTTTTTTTTGCTTATGTTAACATGACATATTATTTGAGATTAAAAGAGATTACAATTCATGCAAAATACCTTGTAATATAAAGAAGCAACTATATATCTTACCCGAGTTGGAATTGATGACATAGTGTTCATTGTATTTGATGTAATGTTACTTATCACAGATCCGTTCATAGAACCTGGCGAACGTTTCGTCTTATGAATAGCACAATTGGTTGACAATCGACTGGACGACATTGGTGATTTAGAAACCTTAGCAATAGGTGTAAATAGACCAAATTTATCCTCACACTCAAAATATCTAAGCAATTTAAAATTATATAAATATCAACAATAATTTACACAATATATAATTAAATTACTTAATGCCTTCCACGATTCCATTATTTTTTCCAAGAGGATCGTCCAATTCAATACCACACCATTCACCAGGTGCAAATTGGGTAGCACCACGATACCTTAAAACACCCAATTTAGAACCTTGTCCACTGCTAATAATTACACGATCACCAATTTTCAAATCACTACTCGTCTTCAATATGGATTGTTGATTAACACCTACAATACATTTTAAATATAATTAACAAAAGAAAAAAGTAATATTAATTAGTTACTTATATAGAAAATGAAAAAAATGCTACCATATAAATATTAAATTTAGGACAAGTAATTATTATAAATATTCAAAGTTTAATAGAGTGAAATACAAAGTACAAAGTTTTTTTTGTACCAGGTGTTTCACTAAAACATAATGATAAGACATTTTTAAAATCAATGATTAATTATAAAATCTATTTTCATCAAAACCCATTGATTTATTTATGTTTTATAATAATATAAATGGTGACAAATAACAATGTTATTTTATTTTTTTACTTTTTGGCACAGTTTTAATTGGTGCCACAATAGACCCTTGTTGTTTGGATGGCATAGGAGTTGAGAACCCTAATGGTTTGGCTGTGGCAAACGATCTTTGAATCATGGAGTCTTCAGTAGAATTCAAAGGAGCAGAAGTAAGATTTGTCAGCCGTGCAAATATACCTTTCTTAGGTTCGCACTGAAAATATCTCGTTCCACCCACTGACCCATCATTTTTACCTAAACAATAAAATTTAATTAACGAAAAACTAATTTAAATTAGATTTTAATTGATAATTAATTTTTACAAATTACCAATTGGTTCATCAAGTACCACACCAGCCCAATCTCCATTTCCAAAATTTGTCTCCCCTATGTACGCAATTTGACCAGGTTTAGTTCCACCTACCCAAATCCGATTTCCAATGATGAATTTATCCGTGTCTTCTGTAAGTATAACACTATTTCCTAGAAAATTAGACAGACCATTTATCAATACATATGATCACACGAATGTATTTACATAATGACAATCATCGAAATGATTGATACATATATATACAGTATAGTATATAATATATATAAAATATAATATAGATGATAAAACAAACAAACCTGAACTACGTCTTACACCAGCTTCACTAAGTCTACGAGTATCTCCAGTAAAAGAATCTGAACCGCCTAATATAAAAGCAACACAAAAAAGGTACTAATAGCTAGCTACACACGTATAAGAGACAAGAATGCTAAAAAGCAGTAACTTACTTGAAGATTTCCGTTCATCTATAGGTTTTTTATTAAACCCGTTGTATTTGTTAACATACACCATGTCTGTCATGTCACAAATAAAACAAAAGGCAACATGCAAATCATAAACAATAACAAACGAAGTATATGAAGTATGTTAGTTGTTTTTATATAGTACTAAAATCATTGTTAGTAAAAAGTATGTATCTTTAAAAACTTAAAAGAATAGTTTTGTTGTATTGAACAAAATATGTTTGACACAAACATATAAATAAAATATATCCAATACTACTAAGAAAGAAAATGAATAAAAACACAAAAGAAAAGAAAAAATCGAACTAATAAAGCACCAATAAAGCTATGTAAATTAAAAATAAATTAATGAAGTTGCCCTTCTTTTTTCTTTTCTTGTCTATATTAGTCGAATAATTACGAATTATGAAACGTATATTAACAATGTACAACACCAAACAATGTTGAATATATTTAATTTAAAAAATATGATAAGTGACGTTTTAATTTTTCACACACAATATTACATAAATATCTGAAATTATAACTTCAATAATTATTTTTACCTGCAGTTTTGGCCGTAGGATCTCCGTTTAGTTTGGTCACAGTAGAATTTATTCCATCTGCAAAGACGTGACATTAAAATATTATGATTAATATATAGATATAATCAATTGAAACAAAATATAGCATAATAAGATTATAGTTCAAAGTATCCGCAAACAGTGGGTAATAGTAGACGACTACAATCATTTTCGAGTAAAATGATCTAGAATAAATAAGTCTTATAATAACTATCGACATTTAAAACAATTATACCAAAAAAATATGAAATCGTTTACTTTAATTCAATTCTTGAGCTGAATATAATGTTTTAAATTAAAATTAATACAATAATACAAGTAGGTCAAAAGTTTAAAATCACCCACCGAACGAAATAAATGTAGGTGTACTACAAGTATGCGCACTAGTGTGGGACGATATTCTGTTCTGCGTGTTTATTTGAATAGCAAGATATAAACATATAATAAACACACGAATAATGTTACGACTTTGTTCGAATATTTTAAATAAAGGTATTCCATAATTAGAATATCGATTGATATGTTTAGCATTAAAATCGATATTTAAATTAATTTTAGTGATTTTTTAATATAATAGTAGTAAAATTAATGACATTTAACAGCTATTCACATAAACCATGATATAACTATATTATTTTTAAAAGAAATTTATTTTTCGGCATAGGTACATTTCGAAAGAATAAAAAATTACGGATTACGTATTACATATTCCACTTTTTCAAGTGAATAAAAACCATAAATTCAATATTCTTAGCTTTTCTGTGTAAACATACATGTTTCTTTCAAATTTATTAAGATCATATACAGTAATACGCATTTTATTACTTACAATATTATGTATTTTAAAAGTTTTCTGGAATTAATAATAAAACAAATTTACATTTAAAATTAATATAAATTAAACGTTATTTATTAATAATAATTCCGAATACATTAATTGTTATTAATGTTATTTAATAAATATCACGTAAATATTATATAAGTATATACTTATACGATTTACTATGTGTCTAATTCAAATCGAAAGTTAAACTTTAAATAAAGTAATAGAAATTAATTTTTAAATAACTATTACTTTAGATAATTATAAAAAACGACGTAAACATTTGTAAATTTAATACCATTACCTAAATGTATTTGTTAATTTTTTTAAAATATATATTAAATAGCATATAATTCTACCATCTGCTCGGCAGAATAAATCCAAATGTCTCCGTATAATTGGCTCCTCGAACACAGGATTAGGCATCTCCTTTAATATTGATATTCTGTACACTATAAACTGTACTGGCTAAATATTTATAATCTACATCCGACTACAGAACAACAACTAAATGAATGACCATAACCTTGTAAGCACAGGTGCACGCACAGTAGGTCGCCTACAAACTTTTATTCCCTATGTGAAGGTGTTGCAGGAGTGGCCCCCTTCCAAGATATTGACGTAAATATTTACCTACATCCAAACTCAATATATCATTATGTACACTAGCTGTTTCAACACATCCTGCAATAATAATTATTATAAAACCTATAACCGATATTTTGAAAATAAATTCATTTTAATTTAAATATAGGTTTTTATATAAGTAGTATTAATTTCCTAATTAAAATAATTTTAAAACCGGTTTATTGTTATATTCTGTCAACTCGAAATACATTAATTTACTATAAAAATAGACTTACCAAGTTTGATGGAAGATGAGCTGGGTAACCTCGACACTCCTACTGAGGGAATTTTCGTCGGTGGTCGTAAACCAGACGTCTTTATTTCCTTATTTTCAGATTTTTCACTCATTTTTACAGTATTTAATATAAATTAATAATTACATAAAAGTATTTAAAAATATATATTATTAACACTTATTTATTTAAAAAAATTGTATATTTTGAATACACTGAAACACAAATATAAAAAGAGCAAGACATAATTTTTATAAACTTAAAACAGAGTAAAAATTATAAAATATGAAAAACAACACTGCTAACCTGAAAAAAATAAAATATTAGTTTCGGTCAATATAAATATTTAGAAATAAATATTAACGCGTAGGGTTTTCAAATAAAACGTGACATATATAAAATACTTTTAAAGGTATAATATGTAAATATGTTTAAACAGATAAAATGTATTCGTTTTTATATATTCTTAACACAAACGTATTCCTGAAGTGGTTTTTAAATACAGACAATTTTATTATTACAATTTGCTATTAAAATAAAAATATTTGGCAAAACGTAGTGGTTAAAGTGCCAAATTCGTTTTCATATCTATATGACGTCGTTCATATAAACACTAACACCCACTCGTGACACAGCAGTAATTACTAATTAACAATAATAATAAGTCGTAAAATTGATTGTTTCAAATTTTAACACTGCGTTAGTGTATACCTCCTACACATTTTAGCTATAGACAATACACTATAATTTAAAAGTAAATAAAAAATATTACCTAAAGGTACATTTAAGTAGTTTATTATTTATTTTTTAAAATTTTAAACAAAAATGTATTATTTATTAGGCAAATTTAAACGTATTTTTTGTTAGAAAAAATATTTTTATTTATTTGGACTAAAATGTAGAATATGATACTCGGAATAATTTTATTGTTGGAGACATAATTTAAGTCTAAATAAAATATAAACTAAATTAAACAGGATGATAAAAATATAAAATGAATTAATTGAATATTTCAAAAAGAAAGTAATAACACGCAATTTAATGAAATAGGATAACTATGATCTGAATTTTAAAAATTATGAATTTTATATGATTTTTACAAATTTATATCAAAAAAGGATTAATTATGATCCATTTGTAATTTTCGTTGTCTATAAATGTAATACAACCGACATCGAATAAAGAATAAAATTAATAAAAACAAAATATTCTAGTAAATACGTAGGAAGTTGATAAATTCATAGAAATTTATAATAGTTTAGATTTTAAATTAAGGACAGCGGGAGGATTATTAAATATATCAAAACATATCAATACTAAAAACAAAATATCATAAATTCAAATATTAAATAAATACTAAACCAATTGAACGAGACAAAACATATCCAATAACAATTATTTATAATTACTTTTATATTTCATAATAATTTAGATAAATTAAACTTTTTAGAACCATGAGTAATCGTGTCTAGAACGAACTGCTATTAGCACAAATCAATAAACGCTATAGTAAAATCAAATCAGTTTTTCAATGTTTACAAACAATTAATTAGAAAAAACGAATTCATTTATCATTCTCTAATATAGTTATTTTTAAACATTCAATAAATAATTAGTTTATTTATTTACGTTTATGATAACTTAATAAATAAATAATCATTTACCACCATATATTAATTTTTAAATTGTACAATATTTACTATTTTACACTTTAAAAACGAAAGAAATTATTAATAGCGTAAATAATAAATGTATAAACATCAGTTTTTAGACGAAAATCGACAACAACTTTTTGAAATTTCGATATCTACAATGAACTAAATATAATATATGTTAAACATAATTATTAATTACTATATTAAAAAAATTAAAAAATTAAAATTAATTTTTAAATGATATAATTGATTTGGCTAGAATTTATGTGGAAATTTACTAATTCTACGAATATTCTTCTTCTAAGATTCATAAGATAAAAATCTTATAAAAATTAGAGCAAAACATTTTTTAATTATTATCGTTATTTTATTTATTTTTAATTAATGACAATTAGAATACGACTATCAAACGAATTTTCTAATTATATAACTCACGTTTTCGGCGCAATTGTAAAATAATCCTACACATATATAAACACAACACCTATACATTATGTAAATTTATGTATTGAATCTAAATAATACTTATAAAAAAAACTTAAATATATGGCATTACGTTTATGTACATAAAGCCACGTAAATACAATAGATATTAAATAATCGTCAACAATTTTAAAAACAAAAAATTATATTAAATATTTGAATAATAAGATTTATGATCTAATAAAAATGCATAAATATACATGTTTTATATGTGTTTCAAATGTTATATTAATCTATAATAAATGCATAAAATAGTTGGTTGTTTAGTTGAAATTATATATTTATGACATACAATCAACAAAAGCTTAATGTTTACAATATCATATGTATGTGTACGAATTCAATACAAACGAGTATATAACATTTAAATGTGATTCATAAATGAATTGATTTTACTAAGGTAATATAAAATTATATTAGGATATTAAAAAATATGGCTACCAAAAAATAAACTTTAAGAAATATAAGTAGATACCTTCAAGAATAATTATATTATCGTAAATTTAAATAACATCAAAATTTCACGATACCGCCATTTTTTTTATCAAACAATTTTAAAATTTAAATAGTAGTCAATTATTGGAGTATTTATGGAGTATGATGAAGATTACATATCACCCGTTAATTAGTTTTAATGTGCATTCAAAATTGTTTAATTTTTGTGAAAAATTACTAAATAATTTAAGGAAACATTTTATTGTGATTATACCTACATAATCATACACTAAATGTATAAAATTATTATTATAATATTTGAATACAGAACATATTACTACCTATTACTATTATATACTTCCTCACAATCGTGTATCATGTCCAAGATCTGGACTGCTATATAACTTTGTACACCACAAGATACAAACAATGATCACAGATCTATTCAGAAAACGTCATTTAGAAATCTATGAAGTTTACTACATTGAGAAAATGGAATATCAGAAAATCAAAACAGATGGGCAGATATAATAGTATTAGATTGCTTAAAAAATAAAAGTCCAATACTAGATCCAACAATCAGATGGAAGAAAAATAATACTAACCAAGATAAAAAAATTAACGAGGAGAAAAGAAACATATATTGCCCACAATACCATATTTACATCAATATAGCATAGAGAACTGGGATGAAAAGGACAATGGTTTGGTGCCAAGGGCACAGCTTTTAAACTATTATGGGACTTTTTCAAAACTAACAAGTTTAATAAAGAAGACCTGAAGATAATTTGTTTACAAATAATGAAAGACACATTAAATATAATATAATTAATCCGTGTAATTCATAATTAATTTTAAATCATTGTCTATGTTTTATATATTTTATTACTAAGTTTAAAATTTAAATATGAAATTTCTTATAGTAACTACTAAATTCCAATATATAATAACTTTCTTCTTAACCCCACATTAAAACCAATAACAAAATGTCTAATAAATATACTACGTCACTATAAGCAACCCATTAAACAGGTCTGCTTTATATTTTTCTTTAAATAAAAGTTATTCTCTCTCTCTCTCTCTCTCTCTTTTGGATAAATTTATTAAATTAAAAACTGGCTATATTGATTTTAACGAGATGACAATGAAACAAATATTATATACTTTAATCACAAAACAATGTTCATTCTTTCACAAAAGACACTGTATTTCTATATAGTTAGTCATGAGCATGTCCTTCTATTACATTATTATCTATGAATTAATATAATTTCTCAATATCTATGCGATAATAACCATATTTGAAATAAGCAAGTAATAAGTCTGTAGTCATATAGAGAAGATAAGCATTAATTATATATATATATTATATAGATAATTATAATCCTAGATTATAATTATATATTCAATTGACAAAAAATTGTACGATCACTAGTAAAATAAAATTACTTAACTCTTTTTTACAAAAATAAATAATTTATTATAACATATATAAATATGATATAACATAATTATGTATGTATATATATACACGCGTATGTGTGTGTGGGTACATATATGTAAAAATAATATTTTTGACAAATCTACATTGAATTTAAATATCTAAGTTATTTAAAAATTCCAATAAAAAAAATTTTTTAGTATGAAAATCTTAAAAATGAATCACTAAACAAGCAATATTGAAACAAAAATCAACAAAATAAGAAAAATTAATATTCAATTTCTTAAAGAAAAAATATGCTAATAAATTAACACTTTTATTGAACTAATATATATGTATACACTAGAAGAAAATCTTCAAAAATAATTGTTAAAATAGGTATTTCAATATTAAACTTGATTCCAGTTGAATTTATTTAATCTCTAATGAGAAAAAACTAGATCAATAACAATACTGGTAAATTAGAAAGTAAAGTACCATACTTTAAATAAATCCTTATACATTATGGATATCATAAATAATTATCTAACATAATTTAATATAATTTTAACAATATAAAGTTAATTACATTTAAAATATAATTGTTAATAGTTTTAAATTTTTAAAATGGCAAGCTGAAGGACAGATTAAAACATTTTAATATTTTTAAAAGTTAGTTACATAATAATTTATAAAGTGCAATATATATATATGGGTGTATGTAAATCTAATCTTAATCGTATCAAATAGAGAAAAGCGTTTGATGTCTTGTGTGATAAGGGAATTCCAATGAGACTGAAAGGTAAGAGTGTAGTGAGACCAGTAATGTTGTATGGTTTAGAGGTTAGGCAGAGAACAAGAAAATAGAGTAGAGAATGAGCATAGCCGAGATGAGAATGCTTAGATGGATGAGTAGGGTGACAAGAGAAGATAGGATATGAAATTAATATATATGAGGAAGCATAAAAGTAGCGTCGATTATGGATAAAATGAGGGAGAATAGACTTAGATGGTTTGGTGATGTTATGAGGAGAGAAGATTCGGAAGCAGTAAGAACAGTAATAGAATTGAGTATGGAAGGAAGAGGAAAGGGAAGACCAAAGAAGAAGTGATTGAATACGATTGAGGAGGATATGAGGATTGCTAGTGTGTGCGTGAAGGATGTGGGAAATCAGGCCAAATGGAGGTTTAGGACCCCAAATATATGGAATAAAGGCCAAGGAGATTATGATGTAAATCTAATCGCAAAATATGATTATCTACATTTAACAATTTAATGTTAATCCGTATTTATGTGAATGATCTAGGTATAAAAAAAGGTGTCTATATGTCTAAAAATATGTTAAATTAATAATAACTTGACGTATGGATTCTCATACCTGCAACGAAGTGTATATCAACACGTGAATACTCAGCGTTAAATTATTTACATTTTACAAATAAAAAACCACTCTTCTATCTTAGTGAACACCAAATGAAAACAAACCGAAAAATATTTCACAAAAATATTTAATTAGATATTTTTCTTGCATTGGTATCTCGTCTGGTTTTAATAATATGATAACAGTTAACGTGTGAATATAACCAGTATGAGGTACGTGTCAATATACACAACAACCTGTTTTATACCATTGAATGCTATGATCGTTGTATTTATCAGGCCGTGGTTCATAACCTTATTTATATTCTTACTCTATCATCATAACATTACAGGACAGAGTTCCATGTGTTTCATAAGAAAACTAGTATACGATAAAAATATTGATAATAATGTGTTATTAACATGATCTGAAGAGAAATGAAAAATTATCCGGTGATAAAAAGGCAGGTCAATATTTTAAATTTCCGAATTTAAATAGTTTTGAATGCGAACTATAAGTTTTTAAAGTAATATAATTAAAATTATTCGCTATAACAAATAATAAAATTATAAAAAAGAAATGAATATTTTTTCTATTTTATGTGCCAACAAGTACCGAAATTATAGTACACTAATAAAATATCACAGGTATTATTATTTAAAAATTTTTGTTTTGAGCCTGTTCAATTTAACACAAATTAAGAAAATGACGTATTTTTGTTTTGCACTTTGTTTATTACAATTAGATTTTGAAATTTTTTTTAAAATTATTTTTAGATATGGAAGACCAAAATTTACTTCAATAATTATACAAAAAAGATTTAAAAAAGATGACAATTTGTCTACTCTGTTTATTCCTGTACCTGTAAAACCAAGTCCAGACGATATAAATGTTGGCGCTGAACTGACTGGTAGACTAAATAAAGGCGATCTCTTAAAAATATTAAATCGATTTTATCAAAAGCCTGAAATCAAACAGTTAGCTTTAGAAAATGGATTAGATAGTAATATATACTTATAAATATAATTAAACTCAGTTTACATGATAGTTGTTATATTATAGATTACTTACAACACCAAGCGTATATAAGTTTTAGAAGATTTTGTCTTGAAGCCAATACATTGCCAGTTGATCTTCATGTTGTCATTAGCGATATTCTACAAGGAGCTGGTCATGTAGATGATATACTTCCATATTTTTTGAGACATGCCAAACAAATGTTTCCACATCTTGAATGTATGGATGATTTAAAAAAAATTAGTGATCTTCGATCACCTGCTAATTGGTTAGTTTATAATTTGTTTTCAATTAATTATTTTAAGATTTACATTTAACACTGTTGTTTTAATGCAGATATATAGTGGCCTAAAGAACATCTATCTTATGCTTCACCTACTTGAGAAGGCTTCAGGTCTCTTGAATTTGTTTTTTTCATTACAATATTTTTGATCATAATTATGATAATATTAAAGTGAATAATATCCAATAAACACCGTTAATTATTTAAAATAATGATTTTGGTTAGGATGACAAGTGTAAATAAGGCATTTAATATTTTAAATACAAATTTATTTGGTCTTTAAAATTAGTGATATAATAATTATATTATATAAATTAGTTTTTTGTCTTTCAAAATATTGAATTATTATAGTGTTTTTACTTTAATTGTAAATAAATATAAATATTTAAAATTATTTATGTATGTATAGGTATCCAGAGGCAAGAGCTATAAATCGAAAAATAATATTCCATGCTGGTCCAACTAATAGTGGTAAAACATATCATGCTTTAGAAAAATATTTGTCATCAAATTCTGGAGTGTACTGTGGTCCATTAAAACTTTTAGCTACCGAAGTTTATCGTAAAGCAAATGAAAGAGTAAGATAAAATTAATAGTCATAATTATTATTTTCAATGTCATATAATTTTATACATCTTAGGGTACTCCGTGTGATTTAGTTACTGGAGAAGAAAGAAAATATGCTGATGACAAAAATGAATCATCCAAACATGTTTCATGTACTGTGGAAATGGCAAATGTAAACATTCCCTGTATGTTAACTAAATACATTTATTTTTTAATAATATAATTAATTAAATATATTTATTTATTTTTCAAGATGATATTGCAGTTATTGATGAAATACAAATGATGAAAGATCAGAGTCGTGGTTGGGCGTGGACTAGAGCTTTATTGGGTTTAGTAGCCAATGAAATTCACATTTGTGGTGAAGAAGGTGCCATTGATTTAGTTAAAGGTTTAATGACAACCACTGGCGAAGATGTCCAGGTATTGTAAAATAAAATTTAACAGTAAAAATGTTAAATTTTTTAAAATTTATATTAAACTTGTTTTATTTGAAAGGTTTATAGGTATAAACGTCTAACAGAATTAAAAATTGAAGATTCGGCAATTTGTAATTTGGACAATGTTATGTCCGGTGATTGTATTGTTTGTTTTAGCAAAAATGATGTGTATACTGTAAATATATACATTAAAAACAAGATGTAATAAAATTACAGTTTGTTAAAAATGTTTATTATTTTAGGTAAGTCGAGGGATAGAATCAAGAGGTGTTGAAGTAGCAGTGATATATGGTGGTTTGCCACCCAATACAAAATTGGCTCAAGCTCAAAAATTCAATGATCCTAACAATTCCTGCAATGTTCTTGTTGCAACTGATGCTATTGGGATGGGGTTAAACTTGTAAGTTGTATAATTAATATTTGTAAAATTATCATAAATGTTTGTTATGAAATATATTTTCAGGAGTATCAAAAGAGTTATATTTTATTCATTAATAAAACCAACGTTGAATGAAAAAGGAGAAAAAGAAATGGATACTATTTCAGTATCTCAAGCACTTCAAATAGCTGGGCGAGCTGGACGTTATGGAACAAAATATGAAAAAGTGATAAGATTAAATAAATATTTAAGTTTATTGATTTGTTTTAACTATATTTAAAAAAAATTGTTTCTAGGGTTATGTAACAACATTCAAGACACAAGACTTACCAACATTAAAAAATATATTATCAGAAAAACCTGATCCTATACTCAAAGCAGGACTTCATCCAACTGCTGATCAAATAGAACTTTATGCATACCATTTACCAAATTCAACATTATCGAATCTTGTGGTCAGTGAAGATAAATTGATATTTCCTATAACTTTATCAGATTACATAAATGTGTCCTATACATTTAATTGGTTCTTAAAACATAAAGCGTATATGTCTATTAAATTTGTCGGCATTATATGTAACCAGCTTAAATCGTTTAATATCGTCAATTTATTTTTGTTATAGGATATTTTTATCTCATTATCTACAGTAGATGACTCATTATATTTTATGTGCAATATAGAAGACTTTAAATTTCTTGCTGATATGATCCAGCATGTACCATTACCTCTAAGAGCAAGATATGTTTTCTGTTGTGCCCCTATAAATAGAAAATTACCATTTGTTTGCACTATGTTTCTTAAAGTATGTATAAATTAGTAATTACTCTTACATATAAGTGATAGGTATACTGAAATTATCTTGAGTAAACTTATTATTATATAATATTTTTTAAATAGTACGCAAGACAATATAGTAGAAATGAATCAATCACTTTTGATTGGCTATGTAAACATATCGGATGGCCTTTTACAATTCCAAAAACTATTATTGACTTGGTGCACTTGGAAGCTGTATTTGATGTTCTTGACTTGTACTTATGGTTTAGGTTTGTATTTTTTTTTTTTAAAGTTTTTACAATTTTATTTTATTACCTTTTTATTAATGTTATAGCTATAGGTTTACTGATTTATTTCCCGAAGCAGCTTTAGTGAGAGACATTCAAGCAGAATTAGATGATATTATTGAACAAGGTGTAGTTCAAATTACTAGATTGTTAAGGAACTCTGAAAGCACTAATCCAACTAGTGATTCAATTGAAGATGATTTTAATGCGGCTAGACATAAACATAATTATTTACGAGGTACATATGAAAAAATTATTTATCATTTTTTTAATATAAAAATTAAAATCTTTTCTTTATTAAACTAGGATCAGCTCAAAGAAATTTCAACAAAAATACTTTTGGAAAAGGAAGACTGACAGAAAGACTTTTAGCTCAAGGATTATTAACACCTAACATGTTAGATGAATTACAAAGAGAATGGGGTAAAGTAAGTATATATTTTGATGTTATAGAGTGTAGTAGTATTTTTAATATTTATTTTTAGAATAAAAACAATAACGAAAGTGATAATGATAATGATGACGATGATGATCCACCCACACAACCTAGTAGCCCAACTAATAAAAGGTCAAGGAGGAGAAGGAGAAAATATTGAATTTTGCAAAATAGTAAATTACTATTTTATATTAAATTTATATATAATATGTAACCTTTTATAATTTATAATAGTAATTTATAATTTTGTTAATTTTCTTTATAGAAATATGAAATAGAAAAATTTGTAAAATATTCACAACAATTAATTTATCTATTATTGCATTCTTATTCTATATATTATTAAAATCTTAACATTAAAGCGAGGGATTCTTAACACTAAAGTAAACTAACGTTACTTACTGTTCTCGTTAAGTCCATATCGTTTAAAACGTATTTGGTTCCGAAAAAAATTTCCGTTTTCTATTTCCCCCCTGTGCCCCAATCAAGTGCGATTGATATGATTGAGCGAAATGTTGATTAATAATATCTAAAACAACGAGCACGTCGATTTGAAACGAAACGTTGTCTACCGTAAAGGTAATATTAATTTATGTTGGCAACAATAGGAATATCGTTGTTAGAAATTCAACGAAAATGCTTAGGGATGAACGGCGGAAAACGGAACGAGAATGACGCGAAATTCGTAGGGGGGGGAGTAATAAAAATGAAAACATTTTCGTCCTTACCCAGAGGAATGTGGCGGTCCAGTTTTTAAATTGTCGAACAAAGATAAGCATCCATAATAGCCGGGAAAACAAAAATTTATTTAACAAACATATATTACACAGATTTTATTTTGCAGGCGTGGGATTCAAACCGATTGGTCCTCAGTGGGGAATCTGACACCATCAGCAATTTCCTGTATATTTAAAGAAACTATTCGAACGTATTCAATGGCGTACTAATAAAGAAGATTTTAAACCTTTTTTTAGGAAAAATTAATTTCTTACGAGATGTATATTTGTAGTCGATAATAACGAAAAATTAAAATATTTTTAAACTTCGATACACATTATAATATAACGTGTTCGTTAAAAATGAATATTCTATTAAAGTTTAAAATGTATGCCGTTTCGTTTGGGTCGTTCAACTTCTTTATTTAAAAATTAACCTCCCTCTCCCGAAATTCGGGTTTAAGTACGCCATTGTTTGTGTTAGACGTGTTTCGTACGTTCATGGTGCGTTATCATTACGTAGCGATAATTAACGTGTGACGGACTGTATACGTAAATATAAAAAACGAAATTTCTTAATGGAATTAAAAAAAGGCCGCAGAATTTACTACGAAAATATTGCCGTACTTATGATACTATAAAAAAAGAAATTACGAATTCTGTTTAATTCCGCGACGTATCGTTATATCGATAAGATTTAAATTATACTCAAAAATTCGGCAAAACTTGTAAATTTAATCGTCCCGAAATTTACAGGAGTTTCGCTATTTGATATATTTAGATTATATGAAAATTATTATTACGAAGAAGATGGAAAAATCGACTGTTAGAGGTCACGGGAAAGACATTACATGACAATATGAATGAAAACGCATAAAATTTTACCTTCACAACGAGTACAGAAAGGAGAATTATTTAGTAAGACGGAATGCATACTCTGAAAGATAAATCATATTTATTCGGAAACAATAATCAAACACACAATAATAAAATACGATTTAAGCGTACAAAACCAAATTGTCAAACGTACGCGTTCAATATATTTGTTCTCTAAAAATATTTGATATCACAATATATATACATACATACGAAACAATTAATGGACTTACTCTCTATTCTCAAATTATTTTACGGTTATGTATATCACAATTTTCCATAATTTTGAAGTTACAAAAATACAACGGATTCGATGTTTACGTACAAATTTAATAAAGTAATATCGGTCATATATAATACAACTTGAAGATGTCGGAAGAAAATATACTGTCGGATGTTTTTTGAATAATAGCTAAATAATAAACCCGCCTGTAAAACCAGTTCTTTGAGTGACAGATTTTAAATTGCAACATTTTCCAACTAAGATGGTATTAAAAAATGGCGCTCGATTTATAAATACCATTACGTAAGTACTTATGTGCGTATAAATGAAAAAGCTCAAACCACACTGAAGCCGTCGATTTTTCAAAATCTACGTATAATATTCCTACACGTGTCGTCCTAATAGATGTAGCTAACAATATGCGGTTTCTATCTTTTTTATTTGGCGTTATTTTTTATTAAGCGTCGTTCTTTAATCATTATAACGACATAGACAATTGGTTTTTAAATGGTGACCTGTGATTTTAATTCAAAAGTAAATATTATCACGAGACTTTATATAAGTTGATTTTTAAAATTCGACGAATGTTTCTCGAATAATAACGTTTACATTAAAGATACGGTAAAGTGGAGAGATCCTGTAGAAGTTATTAAACATCTACGCTCTTGGAAATGTTTTCTAAGAATTGTTAAGCTTGGTAATTAAATGTCCCTTTTAATTAAAGTTATAAATGTATAATCACTATTTAATATTTAAAAAATATAAAAATATTACTGTAATAATGATACGGTTATTACCGTTTACATAGAACTAAGCAAAAACCGAATTTCGAAACTAAATTTTTTATGTAACAATTATTCATAACGGAATGTTTAAAATAAAAGTAAAAACAATGTGCGTTTATTAATTTTAGTTTTGTAAGAAGGTAGAAGAAAATATAAGTTGCTGTTTAAAAATCGAAAGTTAAAATTCTTAGTTAATATATAAGAAGTATGAATATCATTTTGAAAATACATTTTATAAAACCTATAAATAATCCTATGACTATTTAATAATGAATAATAAATTGAAAAATATTGTATTTAAATCTTAGCAGATAATTGCTAGCCCATGATAAAATAAATAATTCTGTATATTTATAGATATCCTAAATGAAAAACATATTTTGAAACAGAATGTCTGAAAATAAAACTGTTTAGATAAGATATGATTTAAAATAATAACGAATTAAACGATTATTAATGTCAATTGTTTTTACTTGAAATAAAATGTTATCGAGTATTTTCTAATGTCTATACGAATCAACCAATTCAATCAATTTTTTCCCAAAACTAACGATGTTTGTTAAAGTAATTTTTGTTTTTTCATCATTTTAAGAAAAATAATCTTTCCTTTAGAAGAAACCCGTTTTTTTTAAATAATTTTAACTTAAAATATTTAAAAAACAATCATTGTTAATTAGTATGTGCCTTCAAAAAATACTATATTGTGTGCTCCTTGGTTTGTTTTGTTTACGCAACAAAACAAACAGGATAATATTAATTGCTTTATCAGTGGGTGATTAGTTGATAACGATAAGAGTTTCATTAAATGATGAATTGCATCCATATTATGAAACTAAAAAAGTCGTTCATATTTTGTTTGTATGTTATTTAAAAATTATATTAATTATTGAAAATAATTGTAAAATCGTTGAACGTGAAACTCTATTTCAATTTATTTGATATAAATCATTTTAGAATAACTAATAGTTACAACACAGTCAAAAAAAGGAAAATTAAACAACCAATAATTAGTTTTATTGATTTTTTTTTTTAAATTACCCATTACTTTTGTTGGCCAAATTAAAAAGCAATGGAGTTTTTTAATTTTTTGGCAGATTGTTTGAAAAAAGTAAGTTATTGTTGCCGATTTAGTAATGAAAATTCGTTGCAAGATAAATATATTCGTAAAACAAATTGCGTACACGCATTATTAAAGAGTAAAACATTTGATGTATTAAAACTAATATAAATGGACGAAGGCCAATGATTTATTATCTCATATATATTCTTTTGATTGATTATAATCAAAGTGTTACTGTGTTATTTCTAAACAACTTGCGATATTTTTATTACTTATATGTTCAAATTAAAATATAATGCTAATAAAAGTTGTATTGTAAATCTTAACTATTGTATAAGCAACAATGAAGTACAATACTGAAATATGAATAAGAATAATAAATACGAAGAATTTGATACATTGGAAAGCTAATTTATTGATAATGGAAATACTTGAAAGAAATAAAAATATTTTTTTCTGATAAATAGTTCCATCTTAGACTAGTGTTTTATTTTTTTCTCTACAACTATTTATAATTAATACTCTCAAATAATAAATTTATTCCTGTATCTATCTATATTTTAAATGTATTAGGTAATTATTTTACTTTGATGTTTAGAAAGATAAGTTGTATATATAGTATATTATATCATGTTAGATGAAATCTGATGATACGCTACCGAGAGTGACATCTCCGCGTATGTATAATGATGGCAATTTAACGTTTGAAGGACTAATGGTCATTTTTGCTTCGTTCTCCACATACTTGCAATATTTAAACATATATAGATCTGTGTGGTGGTTACCTAATTCAAATTACACATTATGGGTAAGACATACATTACAATAAATTTAAGTAATTTATTAATTTTTCTCGGTAATTTAAAAACGAATAAATAATTCAGTCTGTTACATTTTATTAATAAATACGGCGATTCCTCTTTTTAAAATATCTTTAAACGAAAATCTAATAATTAATATACCTGAATATTATAATTTTTTTTCAGAAAGTACATTTAATAGATTGTCAAGTGGTTATGTTTATATTAGCTATGCATTGTCGAAGATTTGTATATTGTTTAATAACGTGGGTTTTTCATATGTTATGTCCACAGAATTATTGGAAATTTATTAGACTGTTCATTAGGTAAAGTTATACTAATATTTTATTTTGGATATTATTATAATATTATTTTTACTATTTAAGCATTAATGTTTATTTACAGATTATTTGTAACGGTTACATTATTCCTTTTATTAGCTCTATTATCATTTGATCTTTATTTCAAGTACGATTATTTAATAATTGTTTATTTATTTATGCCGTAAGTACGTTTGTACTTAATAATGTTTCTATTACAAAAAAAAATAGTGTATATATGTTTATACATTTTAGGATTGTTGGGTATTTGTGCTATTATGGTTTTAAAGCGTGTCCATTTTTTGATATGATGTGTATCAGTGAAAAGGAAATAATTATAAATGGAAAACCATTAAGTATGCTTTTAATTACGCATAAATATTTATATTTTTTTAAGAATTAAATTTGAATTAACAGTTTTAAACCTAACAATTTAACATTGAGTGCATTTTAATATTTTTCATTTGCCTATCCAAAATCATAATTTTAATAATTTAACAATAACACAATATACATTCATTACAATTTATAACGTTTTTAGTTCAGTATACAAACATGCACATATGCACTTCAAATCCAAAAATTATCCGAACAGAAGTGGAAAATATGAGAGACGATTTTAACAACAGACTAACTCAAATACTATTTTCTTCCTTTTTCTCGGCATATTATGCATGCTTTTTGCCGCTAGTGTTTGTACAAGTATGTTATTATATTAATATTGTAAATAAATATCTAACAATACTAAGTGATATTCCAATTTTTTTAATAATAGTAAATGTGGCACTGTTCCATTACTTACAAAAAATGGTTATGTATGTTTTTTTTTATAATAAATGGTGGCGTGCTTGCTGGTAAAAATATTACTGCTAAATCTATTCAGCCAATGAGTGCATAATACCTGCTAATGAACGAATAAAAAATGGTTAGGGAAATACAGCTAAGAAAATATACTAAAAGTTAATCACAAATGCGATTTTAAAATATTTCAAAAGTTTGAACGTAATATATTTTTTTTAGTAAAGCTCTACACAGTGATGGATAAGATAAAACCTAGACGGCCCATAATTTTTGACTAATATAAATTAAAATATATATATATTTTTTTATTTAACGCTTTAAATATTTTTATAAATACATAATCCGTGTTTGTACTATTTTCTTATTATCAAACAATTCAAATTCACACGTTAATTACAATTATTAAAATTAAATCGAATTTGCGATATTTTTTGGTCAGTTTTCCCTGGTATTCAGTTGGAATTATTTTTTATTTATGTTTGTGTATATGTAAATATATATATGTATATATTTATTTATTTGTATATTTAGACATATGTAGTTTACGAAGAACATTGGGTATTAATGCATTTTCCATTTGTTATGATGACCATGGGAATGATGCTATGTATCCATTATTATCCTGTTAAGTAAGCGACTATTTTTTTAAATAGCGTACACAATAGTAATATATATATATATATATATATATTAATAGCATTGAAATATTTGTAAATTTAGATATTTCGATCACTTGCATAAAGCAGCTATGCACTTGGGCCGATGGAAGAAAGTAAAATTAGATCGTCCCCACTTGCCTATACATTTGTACATATCTATATTATTATCGTATTCTCGTTTTAGCGAAACAGTGGTATTGGTACATTATAATTTGTTCGTTTTAGATGGTCAGAAGAAGTAGTATGGCAACAGGGCTCACTAGTTCGACATAATCAATGTTTGTACAAAGCCGAAGGAGTGTCAAACGTAGCTGAACCTGGAAAAAATGCCGACAAAGTGTTTTATGTAATTGTATATATTTATTACTATAGGTGTTAATACATTTTTACAAAAGTTGATCGTTTGATAATATTTTCAGGGGATTTTTAGTAACCCTTCAGAAACTGTATTTTTTACATTGGCATCTATTCAAGTAACATTTATGATAGTATTGATTATTGCGTTGGTCATTAGTTTCCAATGGCATCATATATTTTACCTTTCATTTGTGATGTTATTAAATTACGTTACATTGTGTAAGACTTTGTTTAATTATCGTATGACCGCTAAGATCTACAAATTGTTGAAAGAAAAAACTCAATAATTTAAATAACATTCCTAGTAGAAAATAAATAATGCGCTGCATTTACCTATCAGCTTTGTGTTCAAAAATAGTTTTATTACATTTTACTTTGATTGTTTTTCTACTTATGATTTAAATAGAAGGTATTTGATTGTGAAAATAATTTTTACTTTTTTTACTCGTGTCTAGTTAAAAATTATATATTATTAAGTATTTGATTAATGATTAGATAATTGGCCATTTTTTTGTCTACCTCATTTTGTTTTTAGACAATAACAAAATAATAAACGTTGAACATTTAATTTTGGTTAGCCCATCTTTAAATATATTAGTTTTAAACACAGTCTGACCACAATTATTGTTTAGAAAATAATATAGGTAAATTTTTTTACTATTTACATTTACAAAATATTCAGTGGAAATTTAACTACATGTGAACATTACATTTACTGATTTGATGTTAATACTAATTTTGTTGTATCAATTTAATTTTTATAAAAATATGTACTTCTTAACTTATTATATTCTATTTAAATTTAAACGGACGTTTAATAATCAAATTTAAATATCAAGCACGAATATACGTTTTTGAAAAATACACTGGTTTTAATTTTGCCTTGTTTAAACTGTTGTATTACTGGTATGAAATTTTACTACATTCAATTTAAATTTGGTTCAACCATTATTTAAAAAAAGAGAAAAGAAACAGCTTATTTATTAACTCATTTATTACAATAGCAGTACAAAATAATTATTTTTTATTAAAAATGTAATAAACCGTTTAATTTTTATTTAATTAATTTAATATATACTGTGAAAATGACTGGGATTAACTACAATAAGACAAATTTAACAATTAAACGTATAATAGAAAATAAATTAATCTTTCTTCGCTTTGGTTTTACTAATTTCATATTTCCATAATGACGATTTATTTGAATCCTAAAACAATAAAAATTATTTTAATACGCAATCAAAATTATTACTTAAATTATATTGTAACAATTTACTTGTATAATAACGTTAACAGTAGAAAAATCATCTCTCAAAGTATCGCAGAGTTTAAATATGTCTCGCTTATTTACCTCAGATTTAGATTGTATTGCTAACTGTCTAAGTTTTGCTCTAAAATTTACTGCCATGTCAATAATTAGATTATTCACAGAATCAGAATGAACCTGCAAGTTTAATTTTAAAAATGTATAGTTATTCGTAATATAATTTAATCAAAAACAATAATATTACAATAATTAAATGTGAAACATCTATTACCTGTGACCTAGATAAATCAATACCGAACAAATCAAACATCTTGCACACCAAATTTAAGGCCCTAATTACTTCTAATTTTGAACAGTTAAAACTGAATTCCTAATGGAAAACACATTATTAATATAATAATTACACCATTATTATTAATATAATTATATTCAATACAGGATAATTAATTATTACCGTTGTGATTAGTTTATTGAATTCGTTAATTAATTCAATAAGTAAATTTAAAACTCTTGATGTATTGAAATTATCAGCTAGATTATTTGATATTTTATTTTCAATATCGTCAATTTTCTGTAAAGGCGATTAATATATACATAAAAAAACATTTTTCAATTGAATAAGATTTTCATACTTTTAATAGAGTAAAATCAGAAGTTTGTTCACTGTTAAATGTATTTAAATGATAATAACAGTTATTGATAAATGAATCAAATTTCTTTAACACCCCACATGCCATGTCCATTGTACTGTCACTAAATTCCAAATCTACAAATAAAATAATATATAAATAAACTAAGCCGAATAATTAAAATATATTCGTGTTATTTGTAAAACAATATATACAAAGTTTCATGAGAAAATCTTTACATTTTACTCATATGAGATAAGCTCAAATATTTAGCTAAAATTCACCAACAACAATTGAATAGAATTCCATCGAGCAAAGCACAAGATGGTGGACAATTAGTGAGGTTATAACAAGAGTTAGACAATCAACCAGTTTTTGTCGACACATTACTCGTTTTTCACAAAACAAAATACAGTACGTTACATTTATTTACCATTTTTGTAGTTTGATAATAAACATAAAGTTCGAAATTGATTTGCGGTATATGTTGTAAATACGTCTTTAACGCTGATAGTGTTCTTCAATGATTTTGACATTTTAATATTATCACCTACGTGTAAAAGTCCTAGAAATATGTTTAAAATTATAAAATGAGGAAGTGGTTGAAGAACAAAAAAATTATGTAAAAACCTGTATGAATCCAATGACTGACCCAATCATCAATAGCGTGATACGCACAGCATTGTGCTTCTTCATTTTCATGATGTGGAAATAACAAATCCACACCTCCTGAATGTATGTCCACACTGGACCCAAAATAATGACTAAAGAAACAAACATTAGACAATAATTGCCCAAAATAAATTTCAAAGGTGAACCCACATAATATTCGCACAACGTACAAACATAATTTAAGCTATCGTGAATTTAGATTTTAGACGAATAATAATTTATACATTTAAAAAAAAACAAAATATTCAACTACCTAGCAATAGCCGAACATTCAATATGCCAGCCGGGTCTTCCAGGTCCCCATGATGAATTCCAAAAAGGTTCCCCTGGTTTCGCTGCTTTCCATAGAACAAAATCTAAATTGCTCCTTTTAAACAAATGCGATACAATTTCTGGCACATTAACAAATTTTCCATATCTTCTATATTTAGTTGTGTCAAAAAACAATGAACCTTTTTACATTGTAAACTATTAAACCCAAACGCTTTTAATAACGTTCCGAATCAAAATAAATATATCAAAACTCACCGTCAGCAGAATAGACCAAATCCTTATCACAAAGGTTTTGAATAAATTTTAACACTTGAGGAATGAAATCCGTAACTCTCGCCATAATATGCGGTTTTTTAATATTCAATAATTTGAAGTCTTCGATGAATTCTATCTCATAATTCCTAAAAATGTACACGTACGTTGTCTAATTAATTCGTCGTTCGCCTTTCAAATAATATAATCCAACGCGTTTGGAAATAATCCTTAATAATAACGAAATTCGGAAAAACGACATTGCACAAACCTCGCTACTTGAATCGGATCCATATTGAGAGCACGTCCTTTCGCAATAATTTTGTCGTCCACATTTGTGATGTTCATCACTTGAAACACGGGTATTTGAAAATAATTTTCCAGAATTCTTCTAATTATGTCGATTCTTACGTAACAACTAAAACAACGAGGGTTCGCCTTTATATTTTCATAAATCGCGAACGACACGAGAACATGCCACACACTCACCTCGCGTGTCCTATGTGCATGGAGTCGTACACCGTAGGGCCACACACGTACCATTTTAGTAATTTGTCACGTTTCAACGGTTCGTTAGTCTTACTTTTCCGATTGTATATGGACACGTTTGGCTTGTTCGAATAAAACGAACGGTTTAATAGGTAATTACTGCAAACGGTCAGATTGCGCATGGCCGGCGAGCACAGATAATATAAAAGGACACAATCACTGAACACAATTTAACGAGCGACAATAGAACGCATTCGAATTACCAACCAGCAACTGAAACGTTCAAATCTTAACAAGTTAATCTCAAATTTCTATAACCATCAGTACTCACGCTCGTTGATAAAGAGAAACGTGAACTTAGATAACGATTTAGGAAGATAATATCTACGAACGGAATGTTTACAAAAAAACCAACCTTTAAAAAAAAATCGTACCTCTTAACAATACAATGTTTTATTAATATGAAAAACCGTTTCGACATTTTACCAAACCAAAAACTATTGAAAAATGACGACGTTTGTTGTGCTCAATTTTTGTTTATTATAATTCCCTAATCATTTATTATGTACTTACTTTCCGTACAAGATGTTATTATTTTTAAAATTGGTCTTCGAAATAAAAAAATTTGTATTTTAAAAAATAAAAACATTCATACAGTGGAAATACGAAGTAAAAATTGTAACGTATATTTCTGAAATTCACATTTCCATTTATAGAGTAAAAAAAGTAATTGTAATCTTATTCAGAATCTATGCATAAGACGAATTATATTTTTTATTATTCGTAAATTAAAATAAATAAATTAACCCGATATAACGTGAAAATTATATTTTATTGAAAAATAATTACACGTACATAATGATAAAAAAATGTGCATATAAAATTGAAGTACATACCTATTGTATTATTTTAGAATTAAGATAGTATATGCATTGTTAAATAAAATTGCTAATACCTTTTAAATATTCACTTCTAAAACCTATAATTATATGTAGCTATACAATAACATGTATATTATATGCCTTAAAATTAAAAATAACATTATTTAGCTTTCATTTTTCTTTTTTCGGATATTTAATTAAAACTAATAACAAGAACCCGTTAAAAAAAATTATGATATGTATTAAAAATTAATATCTTCAGTTGTCATGAATACTATTGTATTTTTGTTTTATAGAATTGCATCAGCTATAATTTCACAAAATGAATATTAAATCTGTCGTAATAATATAGAACAAAAATTAAACATAATTATACATTACTAAATGTTATAAAAGATATATTTTTAAAAAATTGTACACATAAATATTTTTAAACTCGCGTGTGAAGTATTTTCCTAAACAATTATAAAATTCACCATTATTACTTAATTAAAAGATTCGGATTTAAAATTTTTTTCGAAAAATGATTATATTTTATAAATATAAACATAAAAATAAATTAGTTTATAAAAATATAAACGATTAAGATAACAGAAATAATATTTGGTTTTTATGTAACCTAAATGGATATCTAACTGTAAAACATATTAATAAAATTGTAAAGAACAATAATATAATTAATAATTTTAAAAACATATATATCACTTTGGATTGATACAATAATAATAATAATAATAATAAACATTTAAGTCAATTAAAGAAGAAAGGAACTAGAAACGTGAATACACAATCTAAAAAAGCATGAGATTTATATGCACCAATTTTTATATAATATTAATATAAAAAATTACGAATGTAGTTACATGGTTATTCGATTGTCATTTAGTTTATAATCGGGTATTATAATTTTTGTTTGAATACCAATTATGACGTAAACAAATAGAGAAATTCAATAATATTACACAAATGCCATTGGTTTTTTTGGTGTTCTCATCAATCTTCTTTGTATTTGTCGCTCAAACAGTTTTTTTATTTCTGACACAATAAATACACTCGATGTTAATCCAAATAATAGTGAAATATCTAAAATATTTTTTTTAATAAAATATTATATATCGTTAAAAACAATAATGGAAAGTGTTAATAATAATATTTATTAATTTTTTTTTTACCATATAATGTAAGTGCTTCTGTTTGAAATACACTTTGTAAAGGTGGAAAATATATCACCAACATTTGCCCAACAATAGAAAGTGTGACAGCAACAAGGAACATTTTATTAGAAAATAATCCGATTGTAAATACTGATTTCGTCTATAAACATTATAATAATTCGTGTAATAATTGAGTTTACAATATTCATATTCATACTGGGATAAAATTCTACTAGTGCCCAATTATACCTGAGAACGACAACTAAGAGCATTGAACATGTCAAAAAAAACAAAACATGTAAATGTCATTGTGGTATCTCTTTTAGACACATCATTGTCACTCATCTGAAACAATTAAAAACTCAACTTTCAAATACTAATTAATTTAGTTTTCCTAAAAATAAAAACTTACTTCTCGTTTAAACACCCAAAGAGTTCCAACAATTATAATTGATGCTGAAAATAGAACATTCAACACAAGTGTTTTTGTGATCATGGGTGTTTTAACATTCCGAGGACCTTGTTTCACAACATCTTTATCTACTGGTTCCACAGCAAGACTGGAAATATAAGTAAAGTATATAACATTACATACAGTCAAATTGAGCAATGAAAACAATAAGTTCTAAATAATAAATAAAATGCACGAATTAATAGATACCTTTGGGCGGGTGGTCCATCCATAATTATATTAATCCATAATATCTGCATTGCATTTAAAGGATTTGGTATTCTAAAAATTGTAGCCAAAGCAATTAAGGATAATGCGGCTATGCTAGTGCTAAGTTGAAATTTAACAAAATTTCGAATATTGAAGAATATTCCTTTCCCCTCTTCAATGGCTGCCACGATTGTTTGAAAATCGTCATCAACCAATATCATGTCTGACGCTTCTTTGCACACGTCTGTTCCGTTCTTACCCATAGCTATACCAATATCAGCTTTTTTCAACGCCACACTATCGTTAACTCCATCACCGGTCATGCCAACAACATTACCATTTGCTTGCAATGCCTAATATATACCATTAAATATAATCCATATAGTTTTAAACAAATATTTTAAATAATCGATATTATTAAAATTATGTTAGATAAGTTAGGCTATCTTAATTTAAAACTAAGCTAAGATCTAAGACTGAAGACCAACAAAATGATTTTAAAAAATTAGAAAAAGGTAAACAATTTAAATGTGCGATAAGGTACCTTAATTATTGTTAATTTGTGACGAGGTGTAACACGATAAAAGACGCATACATTATTAACCATCGCTTTTAACTGATGATCAGACATATTATCAATCTGCTGACCAGACAAAGTTTGTCCATGAATCATGTCTAAACCAATCATACTTCCTACAAATTAATTATAACAATTAATTTTTCATTTAATAACTACAAAGTTTCATATTACAAACCAATAGCAACTGCAGTTTCTTGAGCATCTCCGGTAACTAGTTTGACTTTAACACCACAATTAAATAATTGTTCTATAGATTCTCGAACAAACGGTTTTGGAGGATCACAGATTCCAACTAAACCCATATACACTAAATCTTGTAATGAATCTCCTTTGGCTAATGCAATAACTAAACAATTCCGTAAAAACTAAATATTAATAAAGCAATAAGTTATAAATTAACAATAGTACATAAACAATACAACTAACCTCGAAGTCCTTTTCTACCTATTTCATATGCTTCGGCGAAAATTTCTTGTTCCTTTTTACTACTTAATAATATTTTATCATTAGCATTAGCATATTTTGTACATTGTTTTAAAACCTTCTCTAAAGCACCTTTGACAAAATAGATTTCTTCTTTTACCTGTAAATTTAAATATTAACAAATTTAAATAAAAAAACAATATTAATATAAATAAAATATATATTTCAAACGCTCACATCATCATATTTATTAACACATTTCACAGCCATAAGTTTTTGTTCAGAACTAAATGGATATTCTTGAAGTTTTATATATTTATCACTAATACCATACATTCTATTCTAAAATTTATATACTGTTATAAAACGATTACAATTAATAAATAAAACTATTTAAATACTTTCATGGCAACTGCTAAAAGAGCTCCCTCAGTAGGTTGTCCTTGTAATGTATCACCATTAATAGTTGCATTGTTACAAATAACTCCTATCTAAATCACAAATTTGCAATTGAAAACATACAATCACGAATAATAATGAAAATACATTTTTAAAAGTAATAATAAAAACAATTATTCAATTATAATATGATTACTGGTTTAAAAAGGTATTATGAGTATTTCCTGAAAAGTTCAAATTTTATAAATATTAAAACATACTTCTAATAAATTATATATAGCTTGCTTAGCTTGTTCTGAAGCGAGCGACTTAAGTAAATGAACTTCTCCTTGATCATTGTAACCAGTCCCAGAAACCTAGATTATAAATATTTAATTTTTTACTAACAATCAAATATTTACTACTAATGATATAATTGAATACTTACATCAGCATAGTATCCATCTGAAGTAATAATTGTAGTTACAGTCATTTCATTATTAGTAACTGTACCAGTTTTATCAGAACATATTACATTAACACATCCTAATATAAAATTACAAAATATAAGAATTTATTAAAACAAATGTAAATTCCAAATAATTACCTAAAGTTTCAACAGTTGGTAATTTTTTCACAATAGCTTTTCTGTTAGCCATACGCATCACACCAAGTGCTAAAGTTACAGTTACAACTATTGGTAAACCTTCAGGTATAGCGGCCACTGCCAAACTTTAATAATAAAATATAATCTATTGATTTAAATTACAAAAAAAAATTTTTTTATTCTTTACCTAACACCAATAGTAAACATATCCAAAATAGGTCGACCTTGAATCCATCCAAGCATCATTATTAATCCAATAATGAAGAACGAATATACAGACAACTGTGTACCCAAAATATCCATACTGTTCTGTAATGGGGTTTTTGGTGCTTCTTCACTTTGCATCAATTTGAAAAGTTCGCCAAATTCTGATTTTTCTCCAGTATTTACCACAACACCTTTGCCATTTCCACATCGTACTAATGTACCCATGAACGCTATATTTTTCATTGATGTATGACTCATTGGATTCAAAACTAACTCTGTTGTTTTCATACATGGTTCAGTTTCACCAGTGAAACTACTTTCATCAACTGCTAAGTCTATAGCCTACAACACATATGTTTAATGATTATTATTTATATCACCAACAATAATTTTACATTGATCAATCATTTTCAGATTATTATTTTATATTTTTACTTCAAATAGCCGTATATCAGCAGGGACTCTATCACCAGTACTCAAATACACAATATCACCAGGAACCAACGATCTTGCATACATTGATTCTAATTGTTCTTCTCGAAGACTATATAATGAAAAATGTCTAGTTACTAACTTTTTTTAAAAATAAATTAATAGTTTGTACACAATATCTAAAATATATATTAAGATTTTAATTTTGAAACTAACCATCGACATGTAGGTGGAACAAGTTTGGATAATTCTTCCAATGACTTTTCAGATCTATATTCTTGTATAAAAGCAACAGTAACGACAATAATAATAGCCTGTTCATAAATAAAAATTGTAATTAATGTATTAGTATAATGGATAAAAAATATAAAATTACTAAGGTAATAATATAAATCTATATAGCATATTATAAATTATATTTAGTAGGAACATAAAAATATTATTCCTTGTTTTATTTAGTTATAAGATTCATTTCATTTCAACTAATTCATTATATTTTTATTAGATATCTAATTTAGTTGACAAGGAATAAATACAAATTAAGCAAATTTGATTCCCATGATGGAAATAGTTATTTATTGTCTTCTTAAGTAACATTAATTATACTATTTTAAGAAAATACTTCTTCATTCATTTTTCAATTCTCCAAAACCTATATTAACAATTTCATCATTAATTTCTTTCTTTCTGACAATTACCTATCATAATTTACTTGTATTTTTTCAAAATTATTTTTTAATTAATTTTTATATTATTTTGTTTATAGTCATATTTGTAGTTTGATTATATCAAATATATAAAAAATGTCGTGTTTTTAAAATTTTAAACTCATAGCTAGTATAATAAAAGGTTTTAAAAATTAAAATACACACATATATGTGTTTAATACTCTTCTTAGTTTCATTATATTACAAAATATTTTATTTAAAAAAAAAAACGTATTATTTGTTTAATAAATGTATATGAAAATTAGGCACATTGCCTGGTGTTGACAATATTTATGTAATTTTATAAATATATAATTTATAAATTCATATAAAATCGTAAAATATAATTTTTTGCTACAAATTCATTCGATTATTTAAAAAAATATATTTAATATAATTTATAATTATTTAAGTAATATTTACTGTAGTAATACTGAAGGCATCATCAAACTGTTTCATACACACACTGACTAGAGCTGATGCTAATAACAGAAGTATTAATGGATTTCTGAACTAAAACAAATATTTATAAAAGCAATATTAATATTAGATTCAATTAATGTTCTGCAAACATTTAATTTGTAGATAAAAAAATAAGTTAATAAACATACAAAAAATATCGACAAAATATATAAAGATCAGCTTAAATAATTGTATAAGAAAATAATCATATATTATTATAATTGGTCAACATAATTACTAATTTTCAAATTGTACAGCAAAATTATATACAAACATAAACCACTAATTAAAGATTTTTGAAATATTTGATAATTATTTGATATTTTAAATAAACCATAAGACAACAGATGGAATATGATTATATAAATTTCTATTAAAATCAATATATATGTATATTATCTTGACCACAATATTAATATTATCTAATATCTTAAATTGTTTTACCTGCTCTATATATTTTTTCCACAGTGGATCTCCTTGATGTACAGAAAATTCATTATATCCAGTCATTTGTCTTCTAAATTCACATTCTTTCCAAGATAGTCCGGTTCTATAACTAACTCTTAATCTGGATACCACATCTTCAGAACTTACAGCACTTGCTTCTTTTGTTGAAAGCCACATCCTTTCGTGCTCTGTAGTCATCTGATAATTCAATACAATTATATAATTTTATTAGAATTATAATTTAAAGTCGATTAAAATTTTTGAACACATACACAATTTGAACCTGATGGACTATTTTGTGATTCATCATCTAAAAGTGAATGTAACGATTCATTGCTACATTTGTTAACTATTTTATATTTAGGGTACATTATATTAAAAAAAATTTTTCTTATACACAATTATCACTCATAAATTAAAAATAACACTGGGAACAGTGTATCTAAATAAGCCATAAAAAACACAAAGAAAATGTTTTAACTCGAACATATTTGAACGAAAACAATTTACAAGGAACTCATTTTAAACTTAAATAGCTAAACGATTTAACGAATTTCACGGTTTACTTTCTATACTATAATTTTGATTTGTCCATATAGAATATAAGAATAACTTATCACTATCAACGTGTTTTAATAATTTGTCAGCTATCACGAAAATTACAGAAGTACCAACATCTAATCTCATAAAGAATATATTACACACATTTTTGAAAATAATAATAATTATTATGGAATTCTGAATATGTAAGAAATATTTTATGGTATAATAATTTGTATACAGGTATTTACTCTATGAATTTATAGTATATGTATTTTTGAAAAATGTAATATTAATAATAAAATGAATTGACGACATTAAATTTTGTATATATTTTATGTAATTAGATTCCAATAAAATTAAAAGATTTTATAAGACAATAGTGAGAACCAAAATACTGTATTAAAAAAGTATGATTTCAAATATAAATATAATTAATATTCACGGTTGTTCTTATATAAAATCATATGTGATTCGGATTACAATTAGTTAAAACCTCTATTTTTATTATTATAATTATATATTATATATTATAATATCTGAAATATATATAATAAGTGTTACGTTAAAAAAATTAAAATAAATACCTACCTATGTATTTTTATTAAGTAGACATTTCAATAACGTTGATAATATATCTAATAGTACAATCACTTTTTGGTTTGCTTCAGAAATTTTTGAAAAAGTTATATGCAATTTATATAATTTAAAGTAAACAAAAATGTTAATAATTTAAAATTAATTTAGGATAAGTACTCCCAAATAAATACATCCTTATGTATAACTATTCTAGATGTTACAATATATATTATAGTAATATATTAATTATACATGATAAATATTACTTATAAGTGTCAATAATTATTGATAATACTATATCATAAAATTGTTATACTCGCCTAAATTAAATAATACTTCAAAAGATTATTTTTACTTGTTTTTAAAACTTAATAATTATTTAATTATACTCGAAATCGTTTTTAGAACACAATTTCGAAATATAAATAATTATTTAATGTAGTAGATTATATTTTGTTATAGCCACATAAATCGCTTAATATAATTTCAATTTTATTCAATTCACTTGAGTTCTAATAAAAACATAATTTAACTCCTAAGCAAAACAGATACTTAAATATTTATTTACATTTTACAAAAATTACTTAAGAAGCAAATTGATTAGAAATAGATATAAACCAAAATATGTATATATTATCATATATAATATGTAAAATTAAATCTTAATAATAATCATATACGTATGATAGTTTAAATTATTTAATCACAGATTTAATGCTTAAAATTATTACACTCACAAAACCAAATGTTTGATTATGGATAACTAATTATAAAAATGCTGTAAATAGATATTTTTCACATTGACTAAACAACTTAAATGGGTGTGATAAAGGAGTGTTGTAATTTTAATTTATAAATGATGATAAATCGACATATTAAAATTTATTATTCTGAACAATAATGTATTAGTACTGATATTTAGCAAATAAAATAATATTATTTTCTTAGTACCCCAAAATAAAATAAGTTAAAAATAAACGAAATCAACCTACAATTTTAAAACTATTTTTGGACTATTTATTAAATTACTTTCAACGATAAAAAATTATTTAATTCAAATGTTTAATTTGTCAATACACATTTTATAAATACTAGGATTAAAAAGACTATTAGAACTAAATAACTAAGTTTGAATCAAATATATTTTAGTCTGTAAAAATAATATAACACATAAGTTATAGTTACAATTATCTTTTTCTTTCTCACCCTTTCACTCACAACTATATAAGGATAACTACCCTCATCATCTTATTTATCTACCTCTTTCTTGATTTTTATCTTTCTCCCTCCCTTTTACACTTATTTTCATCGTAAATCTCACTTCCTCTGACTCAACTCTCCTCATAACATGACCAAACACCACGCCTTATATTTCTTCTATTTCTCTATAATTGATGCTACACCTTCATAACTAGTTATACTTACAATTATAAATTAAAAAATAATATTTTTCAATTAACTCTAACCTTATTTTTTTCTAATTTCTGAAGTTTGTTATTATCAATTTTGTTTTCTTTATTGTCGATGGCCTGAAATTCAAAAAATTACATTATTACTTACATACATACATAATATTTTATCAATTTATATTAGATTAAAATTAGTATTGTTTTATAAAGATAATATAGCATATTCTATATAATTATTAACAATGACAAGTAATAATTATAAATCCTAACGTAAACATAAATAATTTATAATATGTTTAAGAAGCCCAAAAAAATAAAAGCAAATTTTAATATAATTTTTATTTTAATTAATAAAAATGAACATTTTTTTGTTATTTGCAAATTAGGTATATCATTATTTTATATAAGCCACTTTTTTACAATATATTACAATATTTCATATTTAAAGTGATTTTAATTATACAAAATATTATGTATCAAAATTATTATTAATGTATTTAATAGATTACTCTGAGTAAGCAATCAGTTTACTATTTTTGTGTACTTCAATTAAAATTTTAATAATAATAATAATAATAATAATATTTACAATATAATCTATTATATTATTTATTAATAATATTTAAATGAAATAAAATTGTGTGAGCGTGTGTCAAAATAAATGTGTTATATTAAACCTCAATTTATATTTTATATCAATTTTATGTACTTTTATTTTTTTTTTTAATGTATATAACTTCAATATTTCTACATAAGTACTTACTTGCATTTGTGTTTTAACATCGATGGTAACTTCATTTTTATTATTTATTTTACCATCAATATTCTGAAACAACAAAATATAATATATAAATTTTCAAATCGATTACTAATTAATTATTATTAATTGTAAAAACGTAAAAAATTATGCATAAAATATCAAATAAATATAAGTATATTAAAGAAAAAATAGCATCTATAATATATTATAAATATAAAACATATAAATACTTTATCATATTTTATGGAGTCTTTAAAATTAACTTTAAAAATTAAAATACAACGTCTTTGTATTTTTTTTATTTTAAAGAAATAAACTACCCTATGACTTATAAGTAAAATTAAAGATACTTTAAAATAAATTAGCATGTAGAAAAGTCCATATAAATAGTCATAGTGACATCATTAAAATTTTGTCTTGTAAAGGGAATATTATTTTTATTACAAAACCCAAATATTTTTTATATTTACATAGTATATGCTTTTTATATAGTATAACCTTTCATTTACATTTTCATTACAACTCTCACTGCCTCTGACTCAACTTTTCTTATAAGATGTCCGAACCACCTCAGCCAATTCTACCTCATTTTTAAAAAATTGATGCAACTCCTACAATATCCTATGTATATTTATTTATTGTTTCATCCTTTTTAGTGATTCCACACATCCATCTTAACATTTTCATATCCACTACACTCTTCTTCCATTCCAACTTCTTATCCACTGCCTAACATTCTGATCCATAAAACATTATTTGCTTCACTACTATTTTATACAATCTACCTTCCAATCTTATTAGCATTTTCCTAAATATAATGTTAAAGCTATTTATTGGATTAGATTGACATTATGTCGTTTGTGTGTATGTATGAACGCACTCAACAGTTATTATCATTGGGGTATTATTGTCTCTAATTATCGTAATTATAGTAAAAAATCCAGTGTTGTTGTTTTTGTGTATTACTCACTCTTTTTAAAACATTGTAATGAATATTGTCAGCAAATAATTTTGTTCTTATATATTTTATTGTACTTTATGAATTATATTAAATTGTATTTTTAACCTCGAATGGTCCTTTTTATAAATATTAAACTATGTATCAGCTCAAATAGTCATAATTGTACATCAACTTAAATAATTATTTCTTATAATTACAATAATAAAAATTTTTTATGAATTAATGTCGACTCTAGTAGCTTAATAAACATTTTCTATCATTTTACAAACTGTGTTCATTTTGTTATCCGAGTACACGCATCGTTACTAGTATCCCTCGGTCTGTATATTTTGGTCACTTTAACGTAATATATATGGTAAGTTATTTGAATATTTATAACTATATCAATAAAAATATATCGAGTTTGTTGTTTATTTGAATTTTCAATAACCAAAATCATCCTATTTATGTAACAATACTTGGGAACGTCTAGACAAATATTTCAGTAGTTCGAAATATTATAAACAATCCACAAATAAAGGTCAGGTAAATTCTCTCTTAGTGAAACCCTGGCCACAACACATAGTATAGTATATACTATTTTAATATTATTATGTTCGTTTATAATAAATATTGGTATGCATAACTAACAAATTATAGTAATAGATTAATCTTTTTCATTGAAGTACAATTTATTTAAAATATCCTCGAAATCTAAATATTAAATATAACGTCTTTATTATGAACTATGAATACAACTAAACCATCAATTCTACATTATAAAATAATAAAATAGTTATTGTAAATATAAATTTATGATATAAATGTATTATGTATACTATTTTATATCATATATGACATTTGCTGTAGGAAATTGATATTGTTTACTGTGAAATAAAAATTAAATGAATTATACTTCAGAAATAATAGTTCTAAAATATGTTTTATTGTTTTCAAAATAAAAAATATTCATTATAGTTTTAATGTCAATATAGGTAATGAACATAAATTCTAAAGTAGCAAATAAATATTGAGATATATATCTTTTGATATAATATATATAATTTAAATTTAATAATAAAATCATGTTATGCGTTTGAAAAATAAAATGTAGAAAATCCTATAAATAAATTCTATTTGTTTTTTGTAAAAAGTAAATTTTTAGAAAGCAAACACCTGAAAACTATAACATATATAAAGCTATCTGGAATTTGAAACAGTACAATATTTAAAATATTTATAATGTTTGTAACAATATTATCTACTTAAAATTATGCGTTTACTGCTAATCATACCACTTTTTGATTTATCAGTAATTTCAATGAAAAATATAGCGGAAATATTTTTGTATAATTACATAAGTGATTATAAGTAAATATCATAAGAATAACATAAAAAAAGCAAATTTCCCTGATAAATATTAAGCATGAATATTTATACATAATATATACAAATGCATTATCATTCATAAATATGAAAGTAATTTGACTACATGAACTACATAGTTAGTATTATTAATCTTTATTATATGCCTAATTGTTTTTAAATAAGGTTAGAATTTATTCACTTTTATTTGTATAAAACGATAATATGATATTAAAATACATATTTTGTTAATTACAAAATATATTATAGTTTATACAATTAATTCTTTATCTTCCAATTCTTAAATATAATATGAGTATGTATACAATATCCTGTTTACTCAACAATAATTTAATGAAACATATTTTGACGTTTGGTATTTAATTTTCATAACTATTGTAATTAGTAAACTAAGTAATTTTTAAGATAGGTTTTTTAAAATTGTTAAATAAACATCAATACGTGATATATAAATACCTACATTTGACATTCAACCAAATGAAATACAAATGGACGGAAACAAATATTATTTGAGTAAAAACTATTTCCATAGTCACTTTCCAACTTTTGTTAACTTATTCGAAAACAATTTAAATTTTTAATTTCGATAAATTTAATAGTATTATAGATAAATTGAAAAGTGTTTGTTCTTTAAGGTTCTTCCTATTTCTACGTATATATATATATATATATATTTATATCTATGAACAACCCTAATGTACTTTCGCAACAATTAAATGTATGCTGAGTATACATATTACATTAAGCCACACTTACTTCAGTTATCTGCGTCGCTTGTTGCAGCTTTTCGTCTGTAGTGGCTACCATTGTCGCTGTTGACACGTTTTCCATTTCAGCCGGCTCTACAGCAATGGTGGTCGTCGACATCGTCACTTTCTCGTTGGCAGCTACTATAGTCGTTGTCGTCACGTCATCAATGTAATCGGCGTCTTTGGACTCGGACAACGGCGGCGTGGACGCGCCATTTTGCCGTAGTTGCGCCGACGATGGTTCCATATCGGTCGCGTCTGTCGGACTACCGTCGACGGTCAATCGGTCCGTTATGTGGCGCGGCGGAGACGTCATCATCGACAGTACGTACTTATACCGCGTACTGTAATTACGATATTGTAGCCAAGAGACCCACACGACACGAATGCGCGCGCGATGGAATACTGTATCACGCGAAATATAATACGAATTGTATATTAAACGCCGCTAACCCACTACCTAGATGCAGTAACGATGGCAGTCGATGTTACTGGTGTCCGCACGAACTCAACCACCGCGCTAATCGCCATATAAATATATCAATATTAGGTACGTCGTTTTATAAACGACTACATACGCCGGGTGTATAATAAAAAACATATTGCCATGTCCTTCACGGGCGCGTGCGCGCGTTCAATCGGAATTCGTTAGAAAACTATGATTTCGATTAACTACAATGTTATTAATATTAACTAAAACCGAGTGCATCGTGCGATTCAAAGGTCGTTCAAACGAACTATACGTATGGTTTTTCGTTATTTCTGACGATAATTAACCGTCGACCCTATATATTCGAAGGTCTGTTCAAAAAGTACCGGGATTTTATTTTTAAAAATTAATACATTATTTAAGGATATCTCCTTGAAAATACTCTATCCGAACAACATGCAGCGGTCTTGCCTCTTTCTCCAAAATCCTTTGGAACTGTTCCGAAGTCAACGCTTAAAATTCTGTTACCGTATTTGCTTTAATGTTCCTTTTATATATTGAAACCGTTGTCCCTCGTTGTCCCATGCCTTAATCTCGGAAGAAAAAAAATCACAATGAACCAGATCAGGAAAATAGAGAGGGAGCGGAATCACGGGCATTTTTTTATCAACCAAGGATTCACGAATCAGTAACGCTGAATGTGCTACCGTATTGTCGTGGTGAAAAAACCATGTATCTCTTCGTCATTTTTCTGGGCGTCTTTTATGAATCCTCTCTCGCAAACGTATTAATACGTCTTTATGGAATATTTGATTGACTGTCCATGGGATAAAAATTCATGATGAACAATACTTTTAATATATAAAAAAAAGACAATCAGCATTGGTTTATCGTTCAAAAAAAAATTTTGTTTTCCATTGAGATGACCTATGTACATTATATATTGTACCCATAACTCATGTTTTGTTATCTGCAATTTATTTTATGAAATTATCATCAACAAAACGATTTTTAAGGTCTTGACAATTCGTTAAACGATATTTATTAAGATTGAAACAAAACTTGATGCACACACGTTGTTCATTAATTTTAAACATGTCGAAAATGGCAAACGAAATAAACTGACTCGATCTAATCGCGTGTAATATTAAACACAGATAAAATAACGTATTCGGTTTTTGTTTAAAATGTTCATTAATACACGAAGAATCCATATATTTATAATTTAAAACGTTATCATGTATAGATTAACTGTAATAACATTTATTCTTGTATTTTTTGAACAGATCTCGTATACGTATTTCTAATAAATTTGAATGAAAGAAAATTATTAAGTAGAATCTTCGGACTAAAAACAAAATAATAAAAAATATAAAATAAAGGACGATAAAGAATTGAAAGATCCTTAACTTAACCTAACCTACATCGAGAAACAAATATATACAGTTAGAATCTTAAAAATAGAGTAAATTAACTTGGCAAAGCGTGAATAGAAATCAGGATTAATAATTGGACAGATAAAAAAATGGAAAACAAACAGTTATGGAATTAAAAGGTTTGCTTAGACAAAGGTAGGTGAAAAGAATGCGTGAAAATTTAAAGTTAATATTTTGTCCTTGTTGAATACGCATAATGATTTTTTGATAATTATACAAAAAAATATATATCAAAGTATTTTATTAAATGTATAATTTGTTTATTGTAGACATCTTGTAAATGCAAATTGCAAATTATGAATAAGTAGTAACACAAAAACGAGTTACACGTTTTTGCGAACCTGAAACTTGTTTTAGTAGGACCCTTGTTTTTGTTTTTAATATGTTATACTGTTCATAAAATAATAATACTACTACGAATAATATTAGTTATTATTGTCGTAGATAATCGTCGAAAAGTTACCAGATATATATATATATAGTGATTGCGTGTACTTATGTTAGCATAGAATTATGACATATAAACCTAATATACATCGTACGATATGAAAATACGAAACGCAACATCGAGTATAGAATTTTTTTTTAAGTACAAAATATATTATTATAATACGAATCAAAAATCAAAACGGTATATTCTGTACAGGTATATGAACGCGTACAACCTATAAATCCATTATTGGGTTTATATACTATGCACGCGCAGTAGACTAAACAATGCGTACAATTTCATGCTGCGTGTACAGTACTATAGAAGATGCGAAGGTCGGATTAATTCAATTGTAAAAATAATTACGTACCGGTAGCATAAAAAAGAATCACACTTCATGCAAAAAGAAAAAACAATGTTTTTTCGCGAACATCTATTATTTATGTGGTTAAAAAACCATAGGTACATCTTGGCGGTATTTTTATTTTTATAATGGCTCACGGGTGGGTTTACGCATATATTATCCGTCTTCTCCACAGGGCGGCTGCTTCCGATTTGCATTATACAGACTTAAAAAGCGTATAAAATAATTTGCCGTGGCATCGTTTTATTATATACGTATTAGATAATGGTTTTAAAAATTACGAGTATATGTTCGTGTGAATTAACTACAAATATAGCGATTAAAGTTTCAACTTTACTACAATATTATTTAATTATTATATTAGAATAAATTTAAAAATGCAGGAATGTCCTCGACATTTTTAAAATACTTAATGCATATACTATAATAGTACTCCAGAGCTAAGATGTTTTACTAATTGATATAATATGTAATGTTAAGATATTCGTCGTTTATTTTAGATGCTTATAGCGCTCGTAATTAATGACAGTGGTATACACATTTTACCATCGGAATGTAAGGCAGAAGTACAAAGTTCGCTATTATTGCTCAGCCTCCTTTTCCGCGGTCGACCATTGACGATACGTTCGGCTTACGTATATTACATAATACGCAAATTTAAAAGTTTAACAAAAGCAATAATACGAGTTATTTTTCGCCTTTTTTATTAAAGTCTTTCAACGTGGTCGTATATGTTTTTTTTTTCAATAACGAAAGAAAGTGATCATTTTTACCATAGTCACTGTTCCATATAATATCTCCTTATATAGCTTTTATGTCACACTATCAGCATGAAGTGAAACATTAACATCCAAACTTTGCCTCGCATTAATGTTTAAGTTTTTCTTCACCAGATAGTAAAATGCGAGTAATATGATTTAATTAATTAATTTATATATATATATTTAGTTCTAACCGGAACAAACATTTTTTTTGTAATAGTAATAAAATATACGTAATTGTCCATTCCGGCGTCAACCAATACCAATACCTGACGCTACTTCCGTTGGATTAATTATGAAATTATTCGCCATTCTGATATACTCGAGCTTACTCATCAAACTGTTGTACATTGTCTCATTATCCAAATGTTTGTATTCATTTAGAGTTATTTTTCTTTTTGTTGGAAATATGCACCGATCGGCTTTTCTTTAAACGCAAATTAATTATTTATAATATTATTGTTTGAGTTCATTTTTTCCTCATTTTAATGAGTTATTTTAGTATTTTTAAAATCCTCCATGTTCATTGCTACGTTCCAAAGGTCTCAATTCACTCATTATAGATGATAATCTAGTTTTAAAAAAGCAACCGTTACAGATATTATAGATAAATATAATAATTTATGTAATTTTTAATCGAATACAATCGTTTTTTATATTTAATCAAACAATACATTGATATATACAACGATCAGATAAAAAATTATATACGTATTTACAACGAATTCAGGGGTTTCTCATCATGCATAGTCAACAAGTAAAGTAATTTGATATATTAAGTAACACATGCATATGACATTATGATGTCGAAATTAAATTGGAGCTATTCGACACGATATATTTATATATTCGTTAAGTATATTGTTATAGGTTATAGCCTAGGTAACTATAAGCGTTATGACGGTAGTGCGGGACACGGGTAAAGTACTAGAGTGGAATATAATTGTACACGTATTATTTATTTAGTCATTCAGCATAATGTAATGACCATCAAATTTAGGCAATGTCAACTACACCACACCTACCTGGTTATATATTTCTTTAGATTGACTGATTAACCGGATGTAAAAAACATAGCAGCACGAATAATATATAATATAAACTCGATTATATATTTGTTTACATGATAAAAATTTAAAAGCTCTAATTATAGGTAATAAGTATGAATGAAAAATTATTTTATATTTTAAACTTTTAATTATATTAACTATAATAATTATTTACAAATTTTTAAAATTATATCGATCCGAATAAAAATAAAACTATATATTGTGCTCTTAAATTTACTTAAAAATTTTTTCATTTCATTTGAAATCTATAATTTAATCGATAATATAAACACCAAACATATAATATTTAAAATCAGAAAAACGATTACCTACTAATTTTATTAAATACAACAAACGTGAAGTGTGATAAATTATACGATTATTATTAATAAAATAATGACACGTTAATTTGTGATAATTGATAAATGCGTATCAAAATATTCACGTATATCTGAATAGAGAATACTCAGAACTCAATAATATATTATGTAAAACTTTATGTATTATGCATTCGTCTCACTTCACATGATTTAAGTATAATACAGTATTATACAGATATTATTATTTAGTATCTCGGAAAATTTAATAATAAATTATTATTCTTCACACTTGAAAAACGATTTTAAACTGATCTCAATTTAGCTAATTTTAAAATTAGCCTAAAATTCTAATTTATTATATAAAATATATAAGTGAAAAGTAAAAAATTGTTAAAACTTAAATGGGTTTCTTTATTACAATAATATAATAAACATTTTTGGTAGTGTTTGTCTTTATAAAAAACTGACGTTTTGAACACATTTCAATGTTTATCTTCAAATAAAATTATTTCAAATATCTTCCGTAAAAAACACATCAAAAAGTGAACAATACTGTTTAACGAAAGACATTTGAAACAACATTATCTAAAAGCAAATACTGTAAAACGTGGCCAAAACGTCAGTTTTTTTACAAAATCAAATATAAATATTACTGAAAATTGTCGTTATAAAAAGTAAAATGTTTTTTTTGAATATAGAAAATTACGGAGAAATTTCAAAAGTAATTTTACTAAAATATTTATCAATTTATATTTAGATTAATTAAGACAACCCAAAACATTAATAACAAACAAAATAAAAAAAATTATTTAAAAACTAAATTATTGTAAAATATTATAATACCTATACAAATAATCATTTATTTTTTACATGTTTTATGATTTTTTAACAAACTTTTTAGCTTTGTTAAGGATCAAAAACAGTGATTAGGTCACATAATAAGGAGAGAAGACAACAAAACTGTTAGGGTAAAAATGGAAATAATTTGGAAAAAATCTTAGAGGAAAAGATGGATTAATGTAACAGAAGAAAATTTAAAAAGCCTAGGAATTGAAAACTAGAGAGAGGTAATTCGGGATTGAAACAGGTGGCGAAGTATTATAATATCAGTAAAAATTCTTAAAAAGTGATTATGCAAGTAGAGGAAGAATAAAATAGGTATTTTTTTAACTTACAGGATAAAATATGTAATATATATTTATATTATATACAACAGTAATATAATTAATAAATATGTATACGCTAATTATTGATATTAAGCCACACTATAAACTATAACTGCGGTATAATATAATATAAACTGAGTGCATTTTTAGTAATTGATACGAAGATAACTACTATTATGTTCACAATTCGAATTTTATTATATACACCTACATTCCATACATTATTCTATATATATAATTCCTATATTTGTGTTAACGGGAATTCTTTTATTGGTATTCGAAAATCGATATGATAAATCTACTGGTATAAATATGATATCAAAGAAAAATGTAAAATGAGCTTTATTTATAATATATTTCTTAATTTGTTACTTATAGTATTATGATAATTGAAAACTTTAGATGAAAAGGTTTGATTAATTTTCTTTCAAACCATATATATATATTGAGAGAAATATATTTATACAAAAGTAATGTTTTAAAATTATGTAATTTTGCTATTTTTTAATTTAATTTTAAGAAGAAACCAAGAAACGAATATTTGATATAAGGATATTCTTTGAATTTTGATATATATATATTATGTAGATTGTAAGTACCTGTAACCATATAATATAAGAATAATATATATTTAAAGGAATGTATATAATTTTCATTAAAACGCCCTTGTCATTTTAGGTATCTATGTAATCATATAATACAGAATTTTTGGAACTCTAAGTAAATGTCATTTTTGAATACATTATACGTAGTTTTTTCTAAAATCATACAAAAATATTAATGTACATATAGCACATAAACACACAAGCACACACGCACACACACTCACTGACACAATATAATATAATATACTGGTAATGTGATAAAGTCTATAAAGTATTATATCATATATCAAGGATATATATATCATACATCATGTATCAAATCTAATGCCGGTCTTTATTTATAATAATGAAATAAAACTTTAACATACAACATTATCGACATAGATAAATATCTTAAATACCTGTTACCAATAACCAAGTTAGCATATTATGAATATGTGAATCAAAATAAGCGATAAAACTATTGTATTGAGTTACATTAGTTATCTTAAACCAATAAATAATTTCGTAAAAAAAAACACAAGCTTAAAGGTGAAGGTAAGTAGATTTATACAAAAAAAAAACAACGTAAGACCTATTTTGTTTTTATTTTGAAAATTATCATTATCGAATTAGACGGCCTCTTATTGGGTGTTATTACATCCCTGAAAAAAACCCTCTTACTATTGCCTAACTACAGCCTTGAATACGAGAACTATATATTATTCTTTATTATTTTTCCTATAATTTTTATAGCTCCAACATTTTCCAATTCGAAAAAACTGAGAAGGGGTTCGTTTAGAAAACAATCTTTCAAAATTTAAATGGATTTCGTTCATTACTAAAATAAGAAAAAATTCTGAAAAAAAATATGCTAAAATTAATTACAATTTTGCGAAGAATTCAGTGCCGAAAACTGTCTTAAATTTTGAAAAAAATCTAAGTATTATAATCGACACAAAATTTACAAGAATCGAACAGTCTTTTATGTTTCATATACGAGTAGGTCTAACATTTTAAAATTTTTTTTTTAAATTACCGCGTGTATGTGTGTGTGTGTGTGTGTGTGTGTGTGAACGTGAGGACTTATTTTCAGATTTAATTTTAAAGATAATATTAAAACGAGAAAAATTTGTATTTTTTAATTCGGTACCAATAGAGTAAACGCAACAGTACAATTATAAACAATTCGCGTTCGTATGGTTCTTAGTCGCCTTTGGCGCGATATCTTAAACCGTATAAATAATACGAATCAATTTTGGGCCGGAACGACTAAAATTAAGCGAATTCTCGTTGCGTTCCGATCATATATCGATAAATCTCGCCCAGAAAATAAACGTATTCTGTACATTCATAAACACGGTACCGGTGCGTCCGTTAGGAAACGTTAACGTATATTCCAGACGAAACTTCCGACGGCCATCGTAGCGTACATTGTACACATTATGAAAATTGTACGCGTATGTCGTCGCCAAAGTTAAACAATTTAGGCCAGTCGCTGTTGCACAGTCCACGTTATTGGAACAGACGTCTTCTTAATTCGAATGTTTTTCCCGTAAATCGAAGCAATTAGGACACTAAACTTTCGTCACGCGGAACATACAAGAATAAGTGCGACGACCGGATTACTTGTTAATGTATAGTGTAAATAGCGCGGAAAGGCCGAAACGTCTGTTGATAATTGAAAAACGAGTTATTATAACTGGACTAATGTAGCCTTTAATTTTTCCAAACAATCGCGTGTTAAAACACACTTTTTACGATATCGTTTGCTTGGAAAATGTTTTCTCGTTCGATTGTTGCAGACTTGCAAACTCGAGGAGCGCGATACATTTGACGCGCGGCCATTGTCGTTACAAATACTATTATATTAAATTCGGAGACGCGACTGGAGGGAGTGACTTAGAAGTTAAAATCCCGTGAATGTTTTAAAAATATATATCACACTTTTCGCTGGTGACGCCGCCAAGTTGTTTTCAAAACAGAAAAATCGAGAACATAAATACGCCACGCGCACGCTATGGAATCAGATATTAATACAATAGTTTTGATCGATGAGAAAGAAATGGAATGAAATTAAATACGAAAAAAATACAATTTTATTACAATTTCTTGAAAAAAATCCTATTCTCAAAAGTTAATACCACATAAATAATAACACTTAACTCATGTATCAGTTGTTGATGATTTGATTGTTTGATAATAAACGAACGTTTAATTGTAATTTAAATTGTATAAAGAAGAAATCACTAGCCAATTTACGGTTATTTATTAAACGAAATTACGAAGATTTTCAAAATAAACCAACTCTGTGTAATAACAGATTACATATATTTCGTTAGTTTTCGTTCTCATTTAAAATATGCATTAAGGAAACTAAATAGCATCGGTATTATTAATCATTTTAAAACAGATCAAAACTACATATTTAAATATATTACTTATATCTGCTATCAGCGGCGTACTTAGACCTGAATTTCGGGAGTGGGGGGAAGGATTAATTTTTAAATAAATAAATCGGATGACCGAAGCAAGATACTTTATAAACTTTAATAGATTATTTATTTTTAACAAACACGTTATATTATAACGTGTATTGAAGTTTGGAAATATTTTAGTTTTTCGTTATTATTGATTAAAAATATACGTCTCGTAAGAAATTAATTTTTCTTAAAAATTTTCGGTGAGGGGTTATTCTCAAACTTCTCCCTTCCCCCCGTTAGTACGCCATTATCTGCTATACTCATAAAACTAGGCATTTAAGGATTATGAAGACATTTTTAGTTTTTTTTTTTTTATAGAAATATCGCTTGGACAAAAAACACCACTAATAAAATAACCGATTTTTATTTAAGTTGTTCATTATTATGGTCACGTATCCGGAGTTATTAGCCGAAATACATTTTGAAACAAATTCTATTTGTACAAAACAAGTAAAGGAAAAAAAAATTCGTTTTTCACCCCGAATACAAGAATAAAAACAAATACCACGATAAGTGCGTTACTGATAGTAGTCGCGGTGATGGTATTAAATTGGTTGTAGTGGTTATGTTAAGTATTTCAATATACCGGCTGTTGATAAATGATAAGACGACAACGGAAAGCGTTGTGGCCGACATAAAGTCGCTTGTACTCGGTGTTCTCAAAGGTGGCGTTTTGAAAATTGTTCAACGTAATTCCATTATTATCTGGTCTCACCGGCGCAATGTTCAAAATATCGAAACCGTTGATTTACGTTAGCGTTTTCGGCACGGTTTGTGGCGGCGCTTATTTAATAAAGTACGTTCGGGCGACCATTGCAAGACTCAAGTAACCTAGGACAGTTGTATTTTTTGTGTAGAGATGTGATATCCGGAAAAGATTACAAAATCAAAACCTCGGCAGCCGACAAAGTGATCATCATTACTGGTGCCAATACAGGCCTCGGGAAGGAAGCTGCCAAATTATTAGCCATAAAAAATGCCACTATCGTGATGGCCTGTCGTGATATGGAGAAATGTGAAAAGGTTAATGCGAACAGATATATTTATTTTTAAGTAACAATTTGAAGTCCAACCTTTTGGTCTAGAGGCCTAACTAACCAACTTAAAATACGACTATTATTAATTTATTACGAACGTTTAATTAATCGAAACATTAAGAATATTTCAGATGTGATTACGTTATTTCAATAACTAAATTGTTCATAGAACAGAGTCGACGCGAAATAGCAGTGGTATCCAGAAACAAACGAATATACTGTCGAAAATGTGATTTATCTTCTCAAAAATCCATTAGACAATTCGCAGAAAAATTCCAGAAAGGTTTGAATTCTCTATTAAACATGCTTGTGTTCTATAACATTATTAAAATATAAGCTTCATATTAGATTTCAATAGGTTAGATGTGTTAATCAACAATGCTGGTGTTATGAGATGTAAAAAATCTTTAACTAAAGAAGGGATTGAAACACATTTGGGGGTCAATCATATGGGTCATTTCTTGTTGACCCATCTACTTTTAGATTATTTGAAAAAAAGCTCTCCCAGTAGAATTGTTAATGTGACTACACTAAAACACGCAAATAGTACGATAAATAAAACAGATTTAAATTCGGATACATCATACGATGAGGAACATGCATTCAACCAAAGTAAACTAGCAAACCTGATGTTTACAGTTAAGCTAGCTGAAATCTTAAAAGGTTGGTCAGTTAATTCAAATAAAATATTTCCAAAATATTATTTATTTTATGTATAACTGATTTGTACGTTCAGTTACTAAAATAAATAGCAAACTTTTATAGTTATAAACATATTACAAATACTGACGTTAATCAATTTATAGATACAGGAGTTACAGTAAACGCTATTTATCCTGGAATCTCTACAACAGACATTACAAGACATTTACCTTATAATTACAGCATTACCAGATTCTTCATAAAACCAATTGCATGGTTATTTTTAAAGTCTGCAGCTAAAGGATCACAAACCTTAGTCCATGCAGCTGTAGATCCAGAGCTTGAGAATGTTAGCGGAAAATTCATCAGGTATTATTTTTCCATAGGCATTTGACTTAAATATTGTAAATAAAATAGATATTGCAATTTCCCAGTCTTGTTTATTTTCTTAATATTTACCAATATTGATTATTTATATTGATGGATATTTTAATTTTAGCAATTTTAAAGAAGTACCAATGCCATATCAAGCACGTCAGCCAAAAAATGTTGAATGGTTATGGAAAGTTAGTGAAAAATGGACAAAAGTAAAAGAAAATTTACCTTGAACTGTATTACATTTATTTTAAATATGTTTATAAAATTTGCAGTTTAACACTATTAGAAATAAAAACATGTTTTTAGTTTTTTCTACACGACTTGATAATTCAAATTAATCCCATCTATGTTTATGGTGTTCTTCTTCTATTCTTCTTTTTTCGGCCCATAATTTTATATTGGCTTCACAATTAGCTATATAAAAAAAATACATTTAATATGCTTCAATATTATATAATTTGTATACATTACCAGCTTTCTGAATTTGGTAGAACAGTGGGGAAACTACTACAGTTGCTCCAAGGAACCATGGAAACATCCAGTGATGTTTAAAATGTAGTTTAAAAGGGAACTGGGCGATCTTAGCAGAAAATGTATATGGAAAGATCATCTTACGACTTAATTTTTCACCTTCAGTCATCTATAATTTATTGTTGATAACAATTTTAATAGTTGGTATAGGATTTTAAGGTACAATATTTTATTTATTTTTTGTGTTTGACAAAGGCAAAATTTGTTTTTAGATCAATTAAATATATTTGTAAATGTGCAATCAATATAAAAACTGATTTTCTAACAAAAATGAGCAAACAATTTCACCAAATTTCTTTACAAAATAAGTTATAGATCAAAGAATTAAAAATTTAATTATTTATTTATTCGTTATTAATAAATTACCTATTTTATTCTATGTCTGACAACAAACATGTACTTAATCCATACATAAGATTAAAAATTATTCTTAATGTTAATGTTAAAAAATGTAAGGATCGTGAAATCATAATGTAACCATACTAACAGTACAATTTTAAAAATAATTTGATACAAAATAAACATAGTAACGTAAAAAAAATGTTTTCATAATTTTTTTTTTTTAAGATTGTTCAAATAAAATGACTTAAAAAGTACAAATTAAATTTAAAATGTATACATAAATCATCTAACAAACTTTTAACTTTCAAATTAATCACATGATTAATTTTACACCAATTAAATAAATATTTGTCTAAAATAGTTTTGAAAAATGATGATTTATTGTGAAGATTTTGTGTAATATAGTATCTCAGTAACAAAATAGTGAGACATAGCATATTTATAAGAGAGCTAAGGACTCTAGCTCTCCTAAAATTTTTATTTTTTAAATTTATTTCTTGTTCAGAAATCAATGATAACTCAAGGACTCAATGTTTCCCAAAACAATTTCTAAATACACCACTGTAACAATGACCTAATAAATGTTTACCTATTTTACAATTAAACAAGCTATTAAATATTTCGAAAGAAAACTCGAATTGCCTATTATAACAGAATATATATAACAGACATCCAAGGTAGAAATCTAAACGAATCAAACATTTTCGACCCACTTCAAATATTTATAAAAGCACAACCTAAAACATCATTTTAAAAATTTAACCAACTTATGAGTTATTTTTTTCAGATATAAATAAAAATTAGATTTTTTTGACGAAATACCATATTTCGTTTATAGTAACGAGATAATACGGAAATTGTATATTCTTGAGAATCGTCACACAAAAAGACCTAGGAATTCGAGAGAATTTAAAAATGACACGCGACTTTTTAAATTAATTATATAATTTATACCGTTTCGCGTACGTGCTACCTACCAAGATATAACGTAATTATAAAAATCGCAATTTTATTATTATTACTCGGTACAAAAATTACACAATCAAAAATTATTTCACCAATAGTATGAATTTGATGAAATAGCATATACATAGAAATAAGCCCCATCGTAAAGATCTATCTTGTTCATGAAACGTAAAAAAACACCAAAATACGATTTCGGACATTTTACTTACCGTGATTTTCGTAAGACTTAAGTTTGATCTCGTAAATCAACGAAAATTAATACAGCCTTTTAATTAATCGGAGCAAGAAAATAATCCAGGCCTTCAAGGGTAACATAGAGATGACTTATACTATCAGTCATTCATAGGAAACTATGCTTGGAAGAAACGAAGATACATGGAAAAATTGGTTTGCACCGAAATTCAAAAATGTAGACGCCTAATCATAACATTCTTTACTTAGATCAAAAAAATTTCAGTTTTTAATACAGACTAAAACTTGAAACAATCTGAAGATAAATCTAATATATGATATCAAAGTAATACAGTTGACGAATTAATTTATAATAAAAAAAATGATCGATTAGGTTAAAAATTTAATACAAATTTACTTTAGGCAACACAAGGATACTTACATTATTATTTCGTTAAGATATATAAAAATTGTTCACACAACTTAAAAATTAATAACTGTATATAACCAACGACATATTCAAAAATGAATAGAACTTACCAAATAAATGATTTTCTTGAAACTTGAAAAGCACTTTTCAACTACACTTATCAAATCTTTCAGTTATCCATGCATATATTCATTTTAATGTCATGTTCTAATTTAATTTCATATATCTAAAAACTGAAATAAACAATGAGAGGCAATATTTATATTAAAAAAATTGGTAGCATCTACTTAAGTGCCAATTAATTAAATATTCGATAATTTATTAATAAAAAAATTAATATAGATTAAATTTCATTGTCGAGTTATAGTACCACTTATATAGTACATTCAAGCGAAATCTAAGTTGTTTATTTTTTTTAAATAATTATAATAAATATAATCAGTTAGTATTTACAAAATTGTAAAATTTGTTTTAAAATAAAACTAAATTTTATGTGCTGATGGCTTTGTAATAAAATTAAAAAATGGAATTTTTAAAATACAAAAATCATACAAAATAAAGTATTAAAATATACATTTTGGTTATTCTATAGAAAACAGCCATCACCCAATTAAAATTCCAAATATTAAAATTTACGTTCTAAATGACAAAAATAAAACACAATTTTCGCTTAAAATAACAAATTTAATTGATGTATACTAGTCTTAAAAAAAATAGAAATTACTAATAATAAGTAAAAAACACGAAAAATAGGAATTGAATTACATAAATTAAAATTAAAATACTTTTAAATATATATTTAACAATGTAGGACTACTATTGTTAATTTACTGAATAATACAATAATATAGGAAAGTAATAATATTTGTTTTGGATTTTCATTATTGGATTTGTAACTATTAATAACAACATGTAGCACTAGGATTTTTTGTATTGGTAGATATTTATAATGTTACAGAGAAAAAAGATGGTTTTGAGCTAGATCATAAACATATTTATATTAATAAAAAAAAATTGTAAAAATAAATCATAATTGTACTGAAACTTGAACTAATTTAGTTCAACAAATCTAAAATTATAAACTATTTTTCTAAAATAGCGCTATTCTTACAATCAAAAATAAAGTAGTATTATGTGCTGATTCACATAGATGTATTATATATTTAAATATTATATCATTTGTCAAATTGTGTTTAAATACAAAAATTGAAAAAAAATCACAATATAATAAGTTAAAATAATGATCGATGGTAATATATTACAACAGATTCATAATTTCAATAAATGTTAGCGTTAATTACAGCTTATAATATCTATTATTAATAATAATAATAGAATGGATCACAATACACTTTTCGTCATTTGCGTGTGGAAGAAAGTAAAAAAAATAATTCTAATTTAATTTTTATAAACTAATTTCTAATATTTCATAATAATTATAATTTTCTTAACTTTAATAAACTGATATTTAGACTCTCGCAAATTAAGCTAATATACTAGCAAACATTTTTTTCTTAAATTTGCGTGAGAGTTGTTATGAAGAATTTATTTATAGAACCACTGTAGGGCAATAACTAACATTATTATATTATGATAATTTAAAGAAATATATTTCAAATTCTAACTTGTAGTATCAAACGCTAAATCTACAAGCTATGTTTTGATTTCTTTATAGGGGGTCCATCATAATCACCATCTTCATTGAAGTCCTTTAAATTACATTCTTGACATAATTTTTTGTAATAATTATATACTTGTTCACCACATCTAAAATATACATATTTATATTATATATGTATTAGTAAATCTAAGATTATGTTTTTTTATATATTGTATTATGAACGACTTACTTAAAAACTTCAGAACCTTCGGAATTGTAGTAAAAGCAATTTTCAAATATCAATTCCATATCACTTAACAAATCAGCATTTGTTCTGTATGACAGCATGTTAAGTTTATATTTAACAGTGCCTAAATCCATTGGATTTTTTATTATTGTATGGTAATCAGGACATTGGGATTTAGTAACAGGCCGTAAAAAAGGCCATGCATCTGGGTGATGCATAACTTGATTTAAAAGTAACTGTAAAAGAGCGTTATCTAATGGCAAATCTCCAGATGTAATTAAAGTCGTTTGTTCTGAATGTCTCCCTCGTCTTCGACTTTTTTCTTCAGTAATATTTTCATCTTCACCTAAAAGAATAACAATAAAAAACTAAAATACAAAAATTATAATTATATCAGTTTATCATATTGTTTTAAATAAATTATGCTCATGCAAAATTCATTGTTTTACATGTACCAATGGCAATAAAGCCAAGATCAGCCAAAACAACATCAGTATATTAATTTACCACAAACTATCTTTAAACATGCTATAGTTATACATGATTATATATATATATATATAATATTACATAGTTAATAATAGTTATAACATTAACAAAATCTTATAGTTAACTACTTTATTCCACCTACAAAAACAACCACTAATAAATTGAATTTAAATCAAACCAATTTAAATATTTAAATATATACATGCAATAAAATTATTAAAATGTTATTATAGAATACAGATCCAGGGGTAGCAACAAAATCAAATCATTTCAAAGAAGGCATTAATTGTATATATTATAGTAAAATGCTTATTTAAATACCTATTTTAACATTAAGGAATAAAAAATAAATGTTCTTGATATTATTAATATACACTAGAGCTAAAAATGTTGAACATAATTACAAGCCTGGATCTGTGCTGAGATAATAGTAATCGCTAATCATTATTTTTATCAAACTGAACATTAGTATAAATATATATGTATATGACATCAGTGACAGACCATAACATCTGGCTGACGCATGTAACAGTTGTCGAGCAAATTCAGATATTTTGGCAGTGGCAGCCTGCGAGCTCTTACGCCTGCTATACCTTTCCACCTCAACCTGTTCCAATTCATCTGTAAATAACAATCAACAGATTGAAATAGGACCCGGCAATTTTCAGTCAGTATCTATCACCAATCGTAATACATGAACGATAGAATAAAACATGAAATTTCTTAGTGAAGATCAATTCATTGATATTTAAATTAATTTATACTCGAGAATAATGAATCCACATAATTTACATAAAATATATAAGTTTGGATCTAATAGATATAAATTTGAATAAAATGTAATAAATGTTAAAATTACTGGAAATAAATCTATATACTTTATTACTTAAATATAATGTAGCTATATATGTAATTAATCATAGTGATATTATAAGTAAATATATAATTGTGAGTTTCTTTTATAATATATATATATATATATATATATAAATAAACATTCACACACATTGTAAAATAATAGTAAGAACTGCATTCTCATAAAGCATGTGACCTATAGTATACAATTAATTATAAGTTTTTGCATTGTGTTATTTGTTAAAATACCAATGTTCCCCAGATGTTAATATACTAAATATTGTGTATATTGTACATTTATGTTATTTAATCGTACATTTAATTTGTGAAAATAAATAATTACGACATTTTTAAAGTACAAAACCATGGTAATATTATTAATACCTTTACACGATGTTTGTCGACAACTGAAACATGTCCAATTTCGTTTTGGTGGTGCACGTTTAGGTGGATTTAAACAAGTTAAATGATAATTTTTCGAACAGTCATCACATGTTATAACTGGCCCTTCTTCTTTACAAATGTGACAAATATCAAATTTACTATAAAAATAAAAAAATTATTATATAAAAAACAAAAATTTAAATAAATTTATGTATTAACACTACTAACTACAATATGTCTTTTTAAATATTCAAATTGTTACATCTTTTTAATCTTCTATACATTTTTAATTGCAAAATTTCATATTATAATTCTTCATCTTCTTTCTTACTTTTTTCCCAGCTATTTAGGGTAAGCCACCTTTGTTCGCAATCTCCAACATTCTAAAATTGACCCTATCTCCAACATTATTTACATACACATACCAGCAGTCCTCATATCACACTCAATCACCTTTAATCACTTTTTCTTTGGTCTTCCGCTTCTTCCTTCCTCTCAATTCCATAACTGTTATTACTGCTTCCAAATCTTCTCTTCTCATAACATGACTAAATCATCCAAGTCTATTTTTCCTCATCTTATCCATAATTCACACTACTTCTATGCTTCATCTTGCATATTTATTTCTTATCCTATCTTCTCTTATCACCTCACTCATCCATCTCATTAAAATTTTATATCATCGAATGCATAAATTACTTATTTTTAGGAATATCTTATAATTTCCATTATTGTTTTAAAATAAGACAACAATTTTTTAGTTATTAATAATTAATATTTAAAATTAGTTTTCTTGATGTTTCTTTAAATACGCACACACACAATAAAATGTTTAAATTAAATTACTTACATTTTTTCTTCGGGTTCATCCTCTTCAGGTTGATTTTTACTAATAGGTTTACACTTTTGACAGAACCAATCACCTTGGGGAATTTTCTAGGAACACAAAATTTGTTTGTTCTAATATAAATGTATTTATTAACATATAAAAAATATACCTTAAGTTTTGGTTTTAAACAATAAATATGATGTCCTTTATTGCAGTTATCACATAACAACATAACATCTTCATCCTTATTGCTTCGACACAACACACAATTAACTTTCATAATGGATTTTGACCATTCAATACTTTTCTCTAAATCAAAGAAGAGTGGTAATAAATATCAATGATTTTGATCAAATAGAATTAACTTTATCTTGCATACCTAATGTAATTAAATGTAAAAATAATTGTGATAAATTTAATGAATTCATCAATGACATTTCCCATTTATCCATCTGTGGATTTATAGTACAACTCATTTTTTCTTTTTTGTCATAACCTAAAGAACAATGCAATAACATTCAACATTTGTTAAACTTTAGTAAAAATAAATAAAGCCTAATCCATTTATAAACTATTATATTCTACTATTTTAAGTTCTCTACTTAAAATAATACAAAAGTTACTAAATACAATATTTTCTGTTGCATAAATATTGAAATTATATTTTTTATTATAAATATGTATTGTAAATTACCTAATGGTCTTTTAAGGAATTTTGGCTCTATAGATTGTTCTATTTTAAGAATAATAGAAGCTAAGTCAGTAACTTTTTTATCAACTTTAATATCTTCAACCACATATTTAACTGGATCTTGGTAACCTAAAATATTTTTTTATTTCTTTTAACTATAATTTTATCTAAACTTAGTAATAAGAGAGTTAATTATATATTTACTCATAGGTTCTGGCGAATTAGATTTTTCTGAGTTATCATCATTCTGAAATAAAAACCAAATTATAAAAATGTAAATATTACAATATATTATAAATGTTCTCATTAAGTTTGATATTAAATAACAAAAATATCTTTCGGTTAAAAATACAACAAATAAACATGGTTTTTTGACTTATAAATTAAATTTTTACACAGAATACTTTGTACATATATATTTGATTTTTTTGGTGGTTCTTTCTAATAAAGTGGATTCTGCTTAATAAGACACATTGGGACCAGTTTATTTGCCTACATTAAGTGGTTATCTATAATAATCTAATCTAAAAAAATCATTTCCATTGTAAAAAATTTAATTGATGATTTAATTATTTATGTTTAAAACATTTTATAGAAAAATAAAGATATTTGAGATATGATATTATCAAAAAGAGTGAGCAGTATAACACAAAATTTCTGCTTGAACATAAATGTATAATAAGATGTAATCGCACATTATCTAAGTTGGTTAGTATAAATCTGATTAATATGATTAATGATTCTTAATGTTGATAACTAATAACTTACTAATTTACTCCTTTTACCCCATGATAATTGACCTGGGACTTTATAAATGCCATTTGCAATATTTTCCCTCCATTGGTCTCTATTGGAAATCTAAAAAGTAAATATATTTATAACAATTTTTTTCTTAGCAATTAAACTTTCAGTAAAATAAAATTTTACCTTGGAACCAAAACTACCAAGTGCTGAAGTATTTAATCGTCGTTCTAAATATAAAATATATTCTCTCAATGTTAATTCCATTGAAGTGGCAACATCAGGGTCTAATCGAAGGAACTTAACATTTAACTTTTTGAACTCCGAAAAATCAGTTTTTAAACGTTTTTGTATTTTTTTATCATCTTCAACCATCTAAAAAATATTGGGAGACATTTAAATAGCAATAATTTATTTAAAAAAATTGTATACTATTATAATAGTAATATTTTATAGTGGAAACCTAATTTTAAGTGAAAACTATATATATATAAACTATTGATTATAACCACATCTATTCTTTCATCAATGATTATTACGTTTTGTAATTTTTTAAAAAGTTATAGTTATATACTTTACATATTATATTATAATAAATATTTTTAGAGTATTTTGTTATAATCAAGTATGATCACAATAAAATATTTAATTTTCTTATATAATCTAATCATATTATGAATTTTTGTTTATAAATTAATAGTTATTTATATATAAATAATATACTGCATTTTACAGACCAAAAAACTAATACTGTATTTTAAACTATATCACATCCAAAGTTCTTTAGTAATATAATATAGATATTTTGTACTACTATATATTATATATATATTAATGTCCAAATATGCCAATTTGTATTCGTTAGTTTTTAAAACTAGACAAATCTCTATTTATTATGGTACATAAAGTAGTTTTTTTATTGTTTTCATTAAAAATATAGTTATTATTTACCAATGATGGGTTTAAAAGGCAATTGGTACACTTTTCCATGCTTGAAAGTATACGTTGTTTTTCTTGTAACAACATTTTCTTTAGTTCACTTTCTCTTAATCCTCTTGAGTTCAAATTTTCAATTAAAAGTTCTAATTCATCGGGAGAATTGTAATATCCCCAATAAAGCTTATTTTCAATTTCTTCATGGACAGGACATTGATTGCCAGGTCCATAACAGCATAAAAGTGACTTTTTTTGATCCATATAGGTTCCATTTGTCAAGAATGAAGTATCATTACAGCTGTCATCAATGAGTCGTTTTTTTGATGGTGTGTTAGACAAACTTACTCTGGATTCATCTACATTTTCCTTTTCATTCATTTCAAACAATCTTTTAACATACAACACAGGGTCTTTTTCAGGAATATTAATAATTGGTGTTCCACTGTAACAAATACAATTCATAAAATATATTTTTTATTTACAAATTTAACAATATTAGTTTTATATAAAAGGTAAGAAAAAAAAATATAATTTATATTAATAAAATAATTGAAATTCATACTTAGGGAGACAAGTTCCAGGATTAGGCTCATCATTTTCAATAAAAAGTCCAGGCATAGATGCAAATAACCAATATTTTCTGAATACTCTATCTGTGCCAAGAGGTAATATTTGCGCCGTCATGCCTAAATCAGTGAGTTCAGTAAATTTTTTGTTCCATTCATTTAGCCTATTATTAATAGCTTTTAGGTCATTCGTTTCTACGTTCTGAGAATCACCATTCAATAACTTCATTTCTTTTTTCCTAAAACCAAGATTATAATAAATAATATTGAAATCATAATTTCTATTAAGAAAATATTTAATTTTTTTATTATACTTTTGAACTACTTCTTGAGTTTTTTTCTTTTCAGCAGCCAATGCACTTTTTACTTCTAGTCGTGCATTTTTTATTTTGATAACAGTATTTTGTAATTGTACTCGGTAAGATGAAAATGTTAATATTTGATTCATCAAGCAATTAATTAACATCATTTTATTAGCTAAAAATACAGTAATTAGAATTATAATAATACTTTCTTAACTTAAGACTTACAAATTGACAAGCAAGAAATATGGTGGTAACTAAGAGCTTCTAATACTTCTGGATGTTGTAATCTAATAGTAAGTCCAGGATCATCAGTAGGACAATAATTTCCCCTTTCTTGATATCTTAAAATATTTTAAATTAAATTATTGTAATAATTAATGAATTTGAAGTTGTGATACATTATTATGTGACCTACCGACAAAAATGAATCTATTTTTAGTTATGGTCTGGTATATGACCTACATATTTATTTGAAGCAATATAATATATTACAATATTATATACAAATATATAAGGATATAAGATATGATAACTACTTCTACATAGAAGTAAAAATTGAAATTTTTATGGTACTTTATACAAATTATATTAATGTTATTTTATTTGTACAAAACGACCATTAATCAACACAAAAAAAACTGCTTTGTATAATTTATACAGTAGTTTTGTAAAATATAAAAATCAAGGAGAAATAAGGATGTATAGACTAATTTAAATTGATAACATAGGTCACATATTAGACCACATAACAAGTTTTATTATTATTAAATTAATTACATCCACTTAGCCATTTTATCAGAATATTTTCCACCAGATGATAGTATATGAATTCTCAAAACTTCCGAAATTACAGTTGGTTGCAATATTATTTTATTTAACTGTTGTCCCAAATGCTGAGATGACCAATTTCTAACATTAGTTGCTAGTTGTATGGCAATTTTGGTTTTTTCATCAGCGATATTATATACTGGTTCCCAACCTAGAAAATAGTTTACATTAATGTTTATACATAAAAAAAAATAAGCAAAAAAATGTTTAAACCTGAAATATTGCTTTCTTTCATATCAGCTTCTTCGTCCTCTTCAAGGTCAAATATTGTTGTTAACAACACTTGAATCAGAGTATTTAATGGACCTATAAAATTTTAAATGTTTTATTGGACTTACTAATTTAAATGTTCTTATCAGTATAAAATTATAACAGAAATTTTATGAATGTTTACCTGTTATTTCTTCATCAACCAAACACCTTTCAAGCAATTCTATACTCATTCCTTGCGGAAAATAACTGCCTGCGTCAAGTTGAGACCAAAAATTATGAAAAAATTCATATATCATAATAAAATCACCAAAATTTTCATTTGGAATCCGTAAATTTACTGGATTAACATTGGGTAATTCCTAAAAACAAAGTTATATTGAAAATTTAATATTATAAAATGTATATAAAATCAAAGAGATAAATTAGAATAAAACATGTTTCAAATATACTAAAATGGCATAATATACATTTTTTATCACAACTAATGCAAGCTTACTTTAGTAGATACAATAATATTTATTGTATAGCTATAATATACCATCTGAATAAATAAGTTGTTAATCTCACGTAAAATAGAATATTTAACTTTTAATTTTAAATAATAACTTATCATTAACAAAAATCATTTAAATTTAATTCTTAAAATAAAGTAGTACTCACTTTTAAATTCTCCAACTCCAAATCTTCCTTTTTTTTACTCCATTCTTTCATAAATTTTGATAATTTTTCTTTTTCTTCCTTTCTTTTCTCTTTAACTTTTAACTTATCTTCTTTTACCTTTTCAACCATTTCTTGTATTAATTTTTCATTTTTTTTAGATGATTCGCCATTCATTAACTTATTAAACTTTTTAGTTAAACCATTTTTAGATAAAACTTTGTTCTTTTTTGTTTCAGAAAATTGAGGAATTTCACCACTGAATATGTCTTCAAATTTCATATTCAAAATACTACTTGTTGCATTATCCTAAAATATTACAAATATATTAAATTACATTGTAACTATAAATATAACATAGTATTTCAAAAAGTAATGATTAACTAGTTGTATAACTGAATATAACTTATTACTAGAACAAAATACATCAAATTTAATATCAACGAATTAAACAAAAAGAAACCAGACTAAAAATAATATTAATTTATATATATATATAAATAAAACAATGATATAAAATAAGAAATTATATAACCATATAGCAGTCCATAAAATAAGGTACCCTATCAAACATGTCAAAAGGTGAAGGTAGTGATTAGATATAGTATGTAGTATGATAGAAGGATGCACACTAAAAATGTCTTAGACAATGCATAAGTACCTTATCCTTTCAAGGACCAAACTAAACCCTTTAATATAATTGTGTTTTCTTATTAATATTATTATATAAAACAATTTTAATTCATGAACTCAGTTGATTATTATTTCTGATAAATCGAAAAATGTTAATAGTAAAATTACATCAAACATTTTTTTTCAAATTTATATACCTTTAATGAAAGTAAACCATTTCTAAACTCAACATTATGAGTTATAAAAAATCTACACCTATCTCTGGTAAAACAGGCTTTTGATCTTCGAATTTGAACACCATCCACTCTATATATAGGTTCATTATTTGGATTTTGTTTTTTTTTAGAATTAAGCAATTCAACATCATAACTATAAAATGCAAGAGCTGCACTTGAATTGTCATTTGATTTTCTGTAATCGTAGATAAAAAAAGGTATTATAATAATAAATATAATAAATTCTAAAATTCATATAGTTACTTTGGTGTATAATGATTTCTTTCAGAGATTTTTTGATCAGAAGGTGCGTGTACCGCTAAAACTCTACATTTTACCCTAAAAATGAATAAGTATTATGTATGAATTAAGAATCAATTAACCATTATACTAAATGCTATTTTGCTTTGAAGAATGCTTACCATTGATCTTGTTCTAAAGCAACATCAACTATTTCTGATACGAAATATCGATATCTTACATAATTAAATATTTGTTCAATGAGCTCTTTCAAAGAAGAACATTTTGTCAGTGACAATAAATATAAAATAGGTTTTTGAAGCTGAAATTAAAAAATTTAAATAATACAAAGATATGTATTTAAAAAATTAAAAGTGAAGAAAATTAATGTTACCTCAGTAGGAAAATCATTTAACATTTTCTTTGACTCTAGTTCACATTCCACTGCTTCTTTATAAGTCATATTTTTCTTTCCAGTTAGCTCACATGACCATACTAACGAATTGCATAAAATAATTCTTTCTACATAATGCCTGTGTAGATAAAATACCAAATAACTAATATATTTCAATTAATAAGAAAAAATACCTAACTAAATTTAATTTTTACCAAGCAATTTGAATACTAAGAATGGTAGATTTTATTAAATTGTTAAATTATAGAATACCTAAAAATCTCAAATAATACAACAAATTCAGTTAGATTCGGACAATTGAGAAAAAACTTAATTCTGAACACTCGAGGTCATTGAAAATTTTGGTTATCATGATTGTTTCAAATAAAACAATAAGATGACAAAACGGTCAAATATTGTGGGAATAATAATAAAATGGAAAAAGCGCGGTGAAAGTAACATTAACTCCCTCCCATAACCCGGTCGACAAAACGCATACACGCACAAACACAAACTAAAAACGAAAAACCCGAAAACGACGTATACAAAGTTAATTAAATTACAGAGAATCGTTAGTAGCTAGTAAATATGTGTAATGACACCGAGAATCAATGAAAACATTGGTCGAATGTACTGTGAACGCATGAAAATCAATTGAACGTGACACCACCATGTGAAACTCGCGGGCGACGAGATTCCTGACGGGGCCATAGTGTTCCTATTGACCGGCGCAACGATTTAACTACTTGTACACCGTGAAATGTTTAAATATAATATTATACTCACTCATAGCGGAGGAAAATTTCTTTAGTCAGTTCACAATAGAACACCTCGTCCGTGTCTCTTAGACCCCTGGGCACAGGGTTCTTGACGAACGGTTTCCTGTGTAGTAGAGGCATGATAGCAAATGAGGATTTGAGGAAGAATAAGACGTGCTAACGAAAAAGGGCAAAGAGCTGTAAACGACGGCGGCGGCGACAACCGGAAGGCCAGCTGCTGTTTCTGCAGCTACTGTGGCGGTGATCCGTCGTCTCCGGCGTGTGCGGGTTAACCCCGTGCGCGTCTCACCACTACGACGACGGTGGCGGCGGCGGCGGTGGCAGCGATCCGGACCAACCAATCGACGAACGGGCGACGGCAAGTTTTCTTTATTTAATTCGTCCACCACAGTTGCGGACGACGGCGAGAAATACGATTAAAGACCATGGGATAGAACAAAAAACGCGAAAAATTGCGTGAGCGGAACGACAACAGAAAACCGCGTCTGTCCGAGAGCGACGACGATGGCGGGACCGTGTTGAATAGAATCACAGACTGGCGCGGACAGAGTGGAAATGTATATAAACGGTAGGAAAAAATACAACAATAATCGCTCTCCGTCGTGATTATACGGACGATCGTCGCCGCGCAACCGACGCTAACATCCGGACAGTGGCGCCCCAAACCGTCGAATCCCCAACGCGTTGTGTTTGTTTAGGAGAATGTTTCTCCAACGTGTCGTTGATGTCGTCGTCGTTGTCGCAATGAAATTTCGTTGTATAGATTGTTATTACCGACCCTATAGTACCAGCCGGTTCTAAAACAAATTCTGCCGCGTGAATGTGGCACCGAAAGCACGTAATATTTGATAACCACCATACGGTTGCCGCGTATCGCGTATTATCACGCGGAAAAAAATTACTGTTTTACCTCCTTCCCCTCAGACCGTCCGACAGTTATACGCCGGCGGCGGGCGACCGATTCGAGTTTGCCGCCGCCTGGGCACACGGACAACGAACAAAATGGTCGACCGTTTACTTGTATTGTCTGTAACATTCGCGCCGTGACGAACGAGGTCTCCGGAGAATGTTTTATACGCTGCACACAAAAACCGTTTCGCGCGCGTCAGTGATGGTACGCCGCCACCGCCGCTTAATGAAATTATTCGTACACGACGTTCTACAGTGTAGATAACCTACGCTGTATAAAATGTACGTAGCGATTTTCAAAGGAGAAAATTCGTTTCTCGGAATAGTTATAACGTTGATACGTGTCTCCAGTAATATTTTCTTTTTCGAAAAACTTATACTCGGCACTAGTGTTCGTTAAAACCGGTTTCCAAAATATATCTTACATTGAGTCTATTAATTATATATTACGTATTATACACGTGTATAAGTGCTAGAACAATAATCCTACACATTTTTATTCCATATTTCAAAAGAAAGGAAAAAAACCGATATTTCGAAATTACTATATGGGCGTAAAATAAACGAACGTCTATATTATCTACACAGCAATTTAGTTTGTATTAACGTAACTGAAGTATTCAACTACAGTTTGAGTGTACCAAATTTGATCATTACCGTTATTTCTAACGTTTATTAACATTATTATCAACGAATTTGTTATTAAATAAATAAAATATTACGTATATATTATACAAAACATGTATGTACAATACGTATTTTGTAGAAATTTATAATAATATAAAATACAGGAGGGATTATCTTTAAAGACAAAAGTTATAGTTAACTAATTAACTAACTGGCATATTATATAGAATGGAGTCATATTATTTCATATAAATGTATAAAAGAACATTGATTTATATGTTTGTATGTTGTTTGCCAGCGCAATAAAATGTATTTCAAATTTTTTACCGAATAATTAAAGTAGAATTTACACGTATCTACTTGACATTTATCGTAATGTATGGAAAAAATTATATGACGACTATATAAAAAAAAAATTAATTTCGGATAAAAATATCCGGTTTTATTTTTATAATATACATGTTGATACGTGTCAATTATTTCAATTTTAAATTTCTAAAAACTTACTTATAACAATTTTTAACGTAAGTTTATACTATTTTTTTAGCAAAATATAACGTTTTTATAACGTATATAACAACCAATTACAAATTTTGGGTTGTAATATAATAGCATCCTTCTTTTCTATAAATACGCCGCTATTATATTTTAAATGGGTATTAAGTAATAATATTTAATACTATATTATTATCTTGTATGCTTTAGTTTATTACAAATATTTACAGTTTACAAAATATCAGCTAATCCAAAAACTTCTTGCACAGCAAACAAATTACCAATATAATTTTAAACCAACTAAACTTTTAAAGGTTTAAGAAATTAGAAATGCGTGTATATTCAACACGAACAAATATATAAGTGCTTAATAAAATTATAGTTATCTTTAATATAATATATAGTAATAGAGTCGGCAGATTATCATTTCCTAAAGTCACTTTTACGAGTTTCTAAGTAGAAAGTTGTAGTAATTTTAGATTAAACTGCAGATAATAATAAACGTAATGGTTTTACAACGATGTATACATTTTTGGTTGTGAATAGATTTTTAATAAATATAATACATTTATATATAATGGTACAATTAACGCTCTGATTTTTACAAAATCGAATTTTGTTTTTTTTTAATTTCGAAAATAATAAAGTAAAATATTTTTAAATAAACATAATTAGAAGTCTGACAATTAAACGCAACGTTTACTATATGTTATAAAATATATATTTGTATTATTATGTTTTACTTTTACTTCGAAAATTATTTTATTACCGATTAGTAAATCGGTAACTAATTTGAATTTTAAGTAAAATTAATTTTTTAGGTTTTATAAAAGTAATTGTTTTATTTAAAATATATTTCATTTTAATATTTAAAAGCTATACGTTTAATTAAAGAAAACAAATGCTATATTTTAATTTTATTAAAAAAACATTTTTAAAGATGTTTTTTAACACGTTTAAATTTTGAATTAAATTTTTTCTGGTTTTGTACAATAAATAAATGACGATTTATTAATTTAAAAAAATGATCTAGGCCCAACTAGTTCACCCTTGAATATAGAACATTAAATATTAATTTAATAAAAAAGACGATTGAAAATGTTTTATAAATGAAATTGACAAAATATAGGATATCACAAATTATTAGTGTTTAATTGATAACAGACATAATATATAAGCGATACATACAATTCCGAAAATCTTTAATTTTTATTAAGTTGCCTAGTATAAAAATTTCTTGATTTAAATCTCAATTGCAAATTAATTTAGATATACATTTTACGACAGTAATTATAGGACGTTTTATTAACTATAAATATTTTATTTATTTTATATTGTAATAAAATTATCTAAACAATTTATATGTTAAGATGTAATATTAATTATTAAATTATATTGATTTCAAAATATTATATGTTTGATACATATTTGATATATATTGACTAATACCGTTGCCAAATAATAAATGTTTATTGATCATTCATTTATGTTCCCAATACACAAAGCAGATATAAGGAAGTAGGTATATTTAACATTTAATTTTCAACATAGCGGTGAACTAATCTTTTTTACATAAGTTTTAAGCACAATTTAAGATAATTATTTTAATTCGTAATTTTAACTTTTACGTATATACAATACGTATGTAAGTATATAATTTAGTATACATAGGATTTACTTTTACAATTTTATCGAAAATGAATACAAAATATAATATATTGTAATTGTATTAAGCACGCAAAACTAATCGAATTAATACGATTTTATATTGTGGTGTAAAACGTAGGTATGCCAATCGTGTAACGTTTTCATATTTTATCTATGTGTATAAGAATTGGAAACGTAATTTAAGTATGGTTATCACGATGTGGATTTCTCGTTTCTAGTTTTCTTCATCGTTATACGGTTATGTTTGAAATATTTTAATTTAAAAAAATATAATTTCAATTTGGTGACTACGGTGTTACCGCGTGATCTTCTTTACATATCTTAAAATAAAAGGTATATGATATAATATACGTTTAGGTATATATTATAAACTGCGTAGGTTATACAAAAAAATCGAAATCACAAAAATATTATTAAGTTGGCAACGATATACTGCAACACGACGATATATTTAATCGTGTATTATGTACATTGAAAATTTTAAATAATATAATTATTGTATAAGTGTACTTAGTTCAAATAATTATAGTTAATTGTATTTAGACTAAACAATATCGATTTTTATTTATTAATCAATAATATTTAAATGTATATTTTTGATTTTTTGTATGATTACTATCGCAGTATGTGTCAAACCGTCAACTATATATAATTAGTGTATAATATATTTTTACAGTTTACCTTTAAGGGGTTTAGGTCACATTTTATTTAGAAAAATTTGACAAAGTATAAATAATTTTTTGAATGGATCTCGTATAAACATTTACAAACTATGTTTTAACTATTATTTTAAAAAATATAATTTTCTATTTACTTATGATACTTTATACGTGTTAGTATCTGTATATATAGAGGTATGCTTGAAGGGGTATTCTATGTTATATTTTCTTTCTGACTTTTTAATCTGATTTTCCCATCTCTCGGTTGAGAGTATATTTATATTTTCAAATCTTTAACCACCCTTATTTCGATTTCCTATAACTTCTCGCAAATTCTCCTGTTAAAAAAAAAGAATGAAAGTGTATTGTTATTGAACAAAAAGAAATTGATACGTTTAAATTCATATTTCTCTAGGAATATAAATGTAATTTTAAACCAAAGTGATACCATTAGAAAAGGATTTCGTATACGTTTTTTAAATATATATATATTAAAAGTTAAATAGAGTTGTGGACGAATTATTAATTTACTATTATAAATTTCGCGTAATTTCTTAGAGTAGTGTTAACGCTATTTATTATGCATTTATAGATACTATCTATATAGGTTTTGAATTACGATAAAACATCTTTGATATGCCATGTGTACGTCCCCTCTCCATTGGTAAAATCTGAACAAGTCTCTGTATGCATTTATTGAAATGTTTAATATACGTTACTTGTGTAATACAGTAACACTAAAATACGGTTTATATTGTACGAAAGTATAAAGTTTCGTAGATTGTTTTTTGATATTATGACGTACGTAAATTACGTGCGTATAAAATAAATTATCGTATGTTTTCGCCGGCGAGTGTACATATATACAAGTACACCTACCGAAATCTTCGAAAATCTGTATCGTATTTCTATTATGGGTTGAAGAGGAACAACGTAAAAAATTTAGAAAATTTTTAAAAATATTTCGAATTTTGTTTTGTTGATTTAGTACTTAACAAATTTTAATCTATGATAATATTTTTATTTCTTTTCAATAATTTCAACATTTTATCACTAATAACGCCAGTTCAAATTTACGCGAACTTTGATTATTAAGCGTCTTAGCTTTTAAATTTTAAATTGTATAAATTTGACTTAAAGGTTTTAATTTTTCATTCTGTCTGATATATATAAGTACAAAGGTCGTCCTAAACAACAAATCATGGAGTGATTACCCAAATAAATTTATAGACTCAACAATTTTTTTACATACATACAGACTATATATTTGAATATAATTATAAAAGGCACAATATAGTTTTTTTAAAAATAATAATAAATTTTGTAAGAGGTCGATAATTTGAAATAAGTTTCACTTTTTGTCGACTAAAGATATAATCATAAGTGAAGGGTTATATAACCCTAATACCCCTATCAAAGGACGGTCCCAATAAATACTACTAAAATATACCGTTATATTAACATATAAGTTTAAGACAACTTTTAATATGATCTGCTTCATAAATATTTAGGGTTTTATCATTTTGTCTTGGAATAAATTATAATCGTTATTTCATCGACCGGATATTGTAAGTTGTTCGAACGAAATTTCTGTCAACGAATTATATATACTTTGTAAACATAATATATCTAATAATTTATATAAATGTATTAAAATAATATATATTATTAATATTATGTATAATAAAATATTATTGGTAGAAAAGCGAAAGAGAAGAAGAATTTATTAGTTTATGGTTCATCCAAATAACATATTATTGGTCCGTGAAATAATTTCATGTTTATTGCAGTAAGTAACTAACTAGATACAATATGCTGCTACCGTCTCCTTAGTCCTAACTAGATTTACTATTTTTTTTAATTAAATAAAAACCGGGACAAAAATAAATCGTAATTTATATCACATGTTTGAACGGAAATTCCCCCATGCCTTTAATTAACTAGTTTTTCTTGTTTTATCAAATAAAATGTCAATGACAAAATATATTTGAATTCAATTTTATATTAGGTACTCAATATTTAATTTTAATTTAGATATAATTAATAGGTAACATTTATAAAAAAAAATATCAGCAACTTGATTTTTGATTTAATTTGTTTAGTTTTTAAAAGAACATTAATATTAGATTATCATGACTTACCGAAAAAAAATTTAAACAAATAGTGCAATAATTTTTAATTATTTTAATTTCTGAAAGAAATCTGATGTCACTATGTAATGTTTTGTAAATATACATAATTCATCATCATTTCTGAGCTATTATTCTGAAAAAAAAACATCAGAAATAAATTCAATGCACTTGTGAACTATAACAAAATTAATTATAACGGCGTCGGTTTTTTAAATGAAGATCACCAAAAATGTAAAAATATTTTTAAATCAATTTAGCGTTTCTTTTAATCGATCGATCTCGTTTTACAATGTTTGTCAAATTATTTAAATATTTTTTCTTCAAAACGAAAAATTTTAATATCAAACAATAATTTTAAATTCCATTATAATTAGATATTCCGAAAAACTTTTAAGACACTGAGAAAATATCATTTTAATTCCGAAATCGTTTTACGCATAGTTAATATAGTTAATAAAGTGATTTGTACTGTTGCCAAGGACGAAGAAATTAATAATTTTTATGACATATCGAACAAACGATTTGTAAACGAATGTAATTGACTATAGCCCTTATTAAAATAAGCTATCGCAAGTAAAAATAAACATTATTTTTAATAAATTTAATTGTCATTTTAAAATAATCGTTATTTAGATTCAAATCGCCCCTTTATCAGCGTAAAGGTTTAGTCTTTTACGTGTTAATTTTTAAAATTAATTTATAACGAACAAAAATGAATATAAGTGAATTTAAACGGTCTTACGTCATTGTACTTTTAAGTTTAAATTTCATAATGGTTATTTTTTAATCACACGAATAACTCGTTACGAAAATTTTTACAAATTTGTATAATATCTATAAATATGGAAAATATTGTCCATTTGTCGTGTTCTACCAAATTAAAACTAACACAAATATATTATTGCACTACAGTTATAAGTATGTATTATGAGCCCGTTGTCACAGTGACTATTTTTAACTTCTGACGGAAGTTTTTGAAAAATGTTAATATCAAAACTATCTTTTTACATTTTATTAGTATTGTGTACTTCTAGAAAAATGGCCCCTTTTTACAATAGGACTCCAATAAAAGTTACCGATATGCGTACGTCTTTGCACGTCAGGAATGAAAATATCTAAAATACGTCTTACGTCTTAACCCGTGGTGTAAGTGTTGGATTCTGGACGAAAAATTGAGTGAATGTTATAAGTATTTCACATGTTGTTATTAAAAGGAATTGCCGTTATCTATTTAATTAATCATTACCACTGAAAAAACGTACGTGTATTATTTTATTCTATATGAGCATTGCTGCGATAGTTTTGATTTTCGAATACAAATTGTTAAATTAACGGTATTCCGTGATTTCATCCCGTAATTTATTTTGCCATGAAGCGAATTTTCCTTATCATTATTTGCCGTTTACATACAAACAAACGCCATTACTAAATATTATTTAATACCTTGGCTGTCATATGTTACGCCCGTTTGTTGAGAAAAAAAACGAATAGTTATAAATACTTAAATATGAAAGTATACACCGGCGCTTATTCGTAGTTTTTTTATGATCGGAATGTGCGTGTAGAGCACGTGAATTTCCAGTGAAATCATTTTCAAGGCGCGTCATTTATTTCGTTAAGGTAACTAGGAACATTTTAAATAGTTTAAACGAAAACCGGCTTTTGTATTAGTTTGAAGACACGTTAATAAAAAATTATTTTTTTAACGATTATTTTGTCAGCACTGTCGTTGGATCAATTGTCTATGGTTCGTTGGCGACTTATATTTCACTTATTTCTGCAGAAAATCGATTTTTCGAACTATTTAAAATATTCTACGGATTCCATTAAAGTTGTTTTTAGTGGTTCGTTTTCTTTTTTTTAAAATTCAATATTTAGGATAACTTTTTATTAATATTGTTTGCTAATAAATGTTAATATTTCGGGTTTATTTGAAAATCCATACAAATATACAAATTTAATAATAGAAAAAATATTTGGGTGATTATAAAGTATGGAGATTTAGTGAATTTCGGATATACATTATATGGTTTTATACCATACGCGTTTATTATTTTAAATTTTTTACTCGCCTTCAATTTTGTTTGAATGCTTATTTTACATCATTAATAAGTTGTTTGAAGTTTGATGACAAAGGTTGTTTAGACTCTTATTAACGTTACCTATCTTATAGTGGATATTTGCTATTTAATTTAATATTTTGTTCAGTTTTCGTATATATTCTTAATGTTTCTGAACAATTTGAGTTTATGTTTAAAGTTGTATTCATATACAAGAAGTTTTGAAAAATTTTCATGTTGATTCGATATCTTATACTTGTTTTTTTATGAGTCACAGGTCATTTATCAACTTATATTAAATGTGTTGGTCAATCAGAAGTTGCATACTTTATTGATACCAATATTTATCGATAGTTCACTTATTAGCGCAGATTTACAGTTTAATATTTATAAGAAATGTTTATACTTTCATATCAAAATCAAATAACTATAAAAGTAATTAATAAAGTTAAAATTTTTTTTAGTACTTTCAAAGGAAACAAATAATGAACTCAAAATTTAATATTGAGAAATGCCCTTGGGATCAAAATACTTTTGCTGGTCGGTGGCATTATTACTTTTGGGTGACAAACCCCATGTTATGTTTAAAAACTGAACAAGAACTGGATGAAGGAAAATCTTTGCGTTCATCCTATCTGTAAATCATAGTTAATAATTGGTAAAGTACTATTAAATATACAATTCATTTTTTCACAGAAACGGTATACTTCCACCAGGAACAACTCCTGAACAATTGTTAGCTGCTAAACAGATTTATGAAAGTTCATTCCATCCAGATACTGGACAAAAACAAAATGTGTTTGGTCGAATGTGCTTTCAGGTTCCTGGGGGTATGGCTATTACTGGAGCAATGTTGTCTTTTTACAAGTATTTTATTCTGAAATTATATTAGTTTACTAGTTAATTTAAAATTTTTTTTTTAGAACTGTGCCAGCCGTGGTATTTTGGCAATGGATTAATCAGTCATTTAATGCTTTAGTGAATTATACTAATCGCAATGCTAACTCTCCACTCAGTCAAACTCAAATGGGTATAGCTTATGGATCAGCAACAATTGCAGCGTGCGTGACATCTATTAAGTTTAAGCAATTTTTATCCAGTCATGTGTCACCCTTTTTTCAAGTAAATTTTCACAATAATTTTTTAAGTTGTAAAAATAATTGTATTTTCAATAAAATTTTAGAGATACGTTCCATTTGCTGCAGTTGCAGCTGCAAACTGTGTAAACATACCACTAATGCGTCAGAATGAATTGCTGAAAGGTGTAGATGTATTTGATGACAATAAAAATAAAGTTGGGTGCTCAAAGGTAATGTCCTGTAAAAATATTTTTCAGTTTCAAAATACAAATTTTGGTTAATTACAGTTAGCTGCTGCTAAAGGATTATCTCAAGTAATAATTTCAAGAATTGTTATGTGCGCACCAGGAATGGGTAATTTGATAAATAATTACATAATTATACAATTTAAATTTTACTAAAGAGAAATAATTAATTTAGATTTTAACATAATTAATTGTATGAACTAACATTATGTTTAGTTTTACTACCAGTTATAATGGAAAAACTTGAAAATCACAATGTATGGTTTAAGCGAAATACATGGATTCACGCACCATTTCAAACAATTGCTGTTGGTTGTTTGTAAGTATTTTGTTGAATTTAATTTATGCAAACGTATTGCGTTATTTTACTAATTACATTTACCGTAAAATCAATATTTGGCAAATAATTGGTGTTTTAAGTGTATATTCATGTTTTATTTTCAGTCTGATTGGTATGGTGCCAACTGCGTGCGCTTTGTTTCCTCAGTTTAGGTATATTATTAAAAATGATTTATGTCATTCACTCATTCATTTATAATTCTTAATGCTTTATTTTAGTCCTATAAAATTAAGTACATTGGAGAAATATGAGAATGCTGCATACCTTGATATTGTGAAAAATTGCGAAAATCCACCAACTATCGTGTATTCCAATAAAGGACTTTAAAAATTACAGTATATATAGTCGATACTTTTATAACTTATTCGTTACTCATTAGAATTACTAAGTATGTACTTACTAAAAACGAAATTCACTATTATGTTACTCAATATTTTTTAAAACAATTTTCTTAATTTACTTTTACTTATTTTTTTTATAGATCTTTGTTTGCATTATTTTTTTTATATGTATGTGTTGTATAACATTTTTTTGCTTAATTAGCACAAGAATGAATATAATCATTAATTTATAAGTATCAAGTGCTTCCATTAAATATAATAATTTATAGCATATAAGTTAGGGTTGAAACACTTATATATAAGGCATGTCAATAGTTATTAAATTCAATTGTTTATGTTATTGTTTAGAAAAGCTTAAAATTATTATTTCACATTTATTTAAGAATGTGATTATTATTGTTCCTATATGAACGCTAATGCAACATTATTAATTATGTAGATAAAATTTTTAAATATAAAATATTGATTTATATAAGTAATTATTAACGTACAAAATGATATACCACTAATTAGTATTTATTGTTTGATAATAAAATTAGTAATTTATTTATGATGCTTAGCAATGTATTTTCGTTTATTTAAAAATATTGCTGGTATAGTATCTAAATAAATAATAGTTTTTATTGCAAACTCGCTAAAATGTTTACAGATGTTTATTTTCAAATGTGTTTATGTCATCAACTATGTATATTTATACAATTAAAAAATGATACATCCCAAAAATTTTTTAAAATCAGTTTGGACATAATTAATAAAATAGTAATTGTTAAAACAAAATGAACCAATATGATAATTGTCCTTAAATCTCTAATGTTAAATTCAGTTGGTTTATGGTTTAGGTCGTGATATACAATCGTCTAGATTAGTAACATTGTAGGTTCCTAAAGTTAAATGTGCGTAGAATTAAAATTAATCTATTTTACGTTTTAACTTCATTATTTGGTTATACGCAATTTTTTTATAAGTTTGTTTTCTTATACGAACATTTTACAGCGAATAATTAAATGAATATTTATATAGAAATCCGAAGACTTGTAATTATTATATGTATAGCGTGTATGTAATGAGAAAATGGTAAATGTATACTGTTTTAATTACAACGCATCGTTACACACCTATAAATGTTAATTAATTTTACGGACTCACGTTTTAAACATTGGGTACAGCGCTGATGACCAGCGAACAAAAAATGGAACAGTTTATTTTAGGGGGTATTGTCAATTAATAATGGAATAATATTTTTCTGTTGGTTTACTTTTTTTTATCCATATAACCGATTTTTGTACTGACGACTACACAGTACGTCGTAGTGCGTGCACGGTTTTAGGTAACCGATTCTAGTTCCTTAAAAATTACGTTACAGGCTGCAAATGGTGTTTCGTTATTTTCATTCGTTTTTGTTCGGTGAACAACTATCAATTATTGTCGATTCAGTACGTCTACTGGTTTCACAAAAATCAATTTCCGGGCGAGTAAACACGCAAAATACAAACTTATGTAAGCTCACACGTGTTTCAACTAAACAAAGTTTTGGGCGAATCTAACTGGTCACAGAGGGATTTACTATACGTAAATATATGTATAAATCGCGATCGTTTTCTACGCAACATGCAGTAATAAACGAACCGGGACACGTTTGAGACGTGAAATATCGATTGTAAACGTTTCGTTTGAGTACGCGCGAAAAATAATATTGAAAAACGCAGTATACCTCTAACGTGATTTTTGATGAACTCGGACGTATCACACGTCGACCTAACGGAACATTTCGTAGTACGCGAAAAACAGCGTACGCGCGCGCGCACTCTCTTATATATACACACACACGCATTTCACTTTCCCTTATTTGGTTATCCTGGCGAGTTTTTCCGTTGAACACGACTGTCCGTCACGCTTATCTACGCAACAACACTCTTATCATTCACGCGTAGAGTTCCGCCGACATATCGGGTTTCTGGGTACCACGAATCATCCCGAAAATATTCGGTTTCCCAGTTCCCCACTGTCGGTTCGGCAATTCGTCGCGAACGTGTTAGTTAGTAGTAGTAGTAGTAGTTGTAGTAAAAGTTGACGTCAACCACTGTTTCGTTGCTCGACGCAACGCAGACCTCAATTGTCGACGGATTCACGAGCATCCATTGACCACCATGTCCTATTCGAATAGTGAGTCATCCCGACGGTATTTCGCGGGCATCCGCCCCGTATTTCCGGGGCGACGGATTTTCGATTTACGGTGTGTTTGTTTTTTTCACGTTTGACAGAGTACGTGTATTCGACGTTGCCGCGTACGCAAAGAGGGCAACCGATCGTACTGGGTGGCGATCCCAAAGGAAAACATTTCTTGTACACCAATGGTAATAGCGTCATCATACGCGATATCGATGTAAGTCAAAGCGAAGTAGATTCGCCCCGCTTATTTATTCCCTATCGATTCGTTTCTATTGATTTTGATTTTATTTTTCATGTATACGCGTGTCAAGAATCCGGCCATATCAGACATCTACACTGAACACTCTTGCGCTGTAAACGTTGCCAAGTATTCCCCCAGTGGATTTTACATAGCATCTGGCGGTATGATTAGGTCAAAAAAATAGAAACGTAAACAAAAGTGAATGAATCGATTAATTACAGATCAATCGGGTAAAGTTAGAATTTGGGATACGGTGAACAAAGAACACATATTAAAAAATGAGTTCCATCCCATTGGCGGTCCGATCAAAGATATCGCTTGGTCTCCAGACAATCAACGTATGGTGGTTGTTGGTGAAGGCCGTGAAAGGTATATATATCGAACTGTTATACGAGTCATTTTCCCATCATTGTTCTAGTTTTGCTCTTTTATATTTTTAGATTTGGTCATGTATTCATGTCAGAAACTGGCACATCTGTCGGTGAAATATCTGGCCAATCCAAACCAATTAATTCATGTGACTTTCGTCCAAGTCGTCCATTTAGAATAATAACTGGTAGTGAAGACAACACAATTGGTGTTTTTGAAGGGCCACCATTTAAATTTAAGATGACTAAACAAGTAAATTTTTTATATTATATTATCAACATTACTCAAAAATTTTGTTTTGATAGTACAAAATTAGTGTATCCTAAAACACTTTGATTTTTGTCTTAGGAACACTCGAGATTTGTTCAGGCTGTGCGTTTTTCACCCAATGGTAATTTTTTTGCATCAGCAGGCTTTGATGGTAAAGTATTTTTATATGATGGTACCAATGCTGATCTTGTATCTGAAATTGGCAGTCCAGCACACAAAGGTGGAGTTTACGGAGTAAGATATTATTTACATTAACATACTCAAACATAAAATTAATCAATATTAAAAATATAATTTCAATATTAGGTTGCCTGGAGTGCAGATAGTACACGTCTGTTAACATCGTCGGGTGATAAAACCTGTAAATTATGGGACGTAGAAACAAAATCTGTTGTAAGTGAATTTGTAATAGGCAATCAGGTGGAAGATCAACAGGTTTGTTATTTATTATTCAAATATTAAAAATGAATTTTATTTATGTAGATTTTTATATACTTTTACTAGGTGTCTTGTTTATGGCAAGGAAATTATTTATTAACAGTCTCTCTAAATGGCTTTATTACTTATTTGGACATCAACAATCCCGAAAAACCTATAAGAGTTGTTAAGGTAATTCAAACGGATTATTGGTATTTTATGTTTAAATTTGATATTTTTCAATAAATATGGTTACATTCAAATTGTTATCAGATTTTACCAAAACATGGTTTAATCGATTTATTGTAAAAGTATATATAATATACTTTTAATTTCTTTAGGGTCATAATAAACCGATTACAGTATTAGCATTAAGTCCAGATCGTAGCACTATTTATACTGGATCTCATGATGGTTATATTACTAATTGGAATGCTTCAAACGGTAACTATAAATTATTATTTATTTATTTAAATATATGTATATATATACATATTGAGTAATTATAAAGATTATATTTTCTTATTAAAATGAAGGCGATAGAGTATAATCATTATTTTTTTAAATTAGGTGAAAACGATAGAGTAAAAGGTGTTGGTCATGGAAATCAAATAAATGGAATGAAATTGGATAACGATTATTTGTATACTTGTGGAATTGATGACAGTCTTAGACAAGTAGAAGTTCAATCTAATTCGTATACAGAGTTACAAGTTAAACTGAATGCTCAACCTCGAGGAATGGACCTTAATAGTAAAGTGCTTGTCACGGCTACCGTTAAAGAGGTCAATAAAGAACGTTAATTATATATTAATTGTAGTTTCTAGAATGATGTTTGTTTTAGGTTATTGTATTGAAGAACGAAAAGAAAGTATTTAATTTGCCTGTAGATTATGAACCATCTGCTGTAGCTGTTAGTCCAGATGCCAGTTATATAGCTGTTGGTGGAGCATTGGATAACAAAGTAGACACACAAAAAGAAAAATGTCAGAAATCTTGCTATGGATATGGTTATTATTCTATTATGTTATTCTCTAGGTACACGTGTACAAATTTGACGATTCCAATAATACTTTGGAACATGTAGCCGAGTGTGATCATTTGGGACCGATCACAGACTGTTCTTTTTCGCCAAATGGAGAGTATTTAGTAGCAAGTGATGCTAACCGTAAAGTAATTTTGTACAAGGTGCCTGAATTTAATGTAAGTGCAATCAAATGTTATAAAAAAAATTCAATAAAATACTGTAATATTGTTTCAATTATAACGCTTACTTTGTGTTATTGGATAGTCGGTAATTATTACAAATATAATATTATTATTTTTAGTTAATTTTTTTTATTTCTTTTTTAGTTGGCACATAAACATGATTGGGGTTTCCACAATGCACGTGTAAACTGTGTTGCCTGGTCACCTAACTCAAAACAGGTTGCCAGTGGAAGTTTAGATACTACAATCATTGTATGGAGCGTTTCTTCACCAAACAAACATACTATAATAAAAAGTTAGTAACAACAAGTTCAATAAATAACATCAATATTAACTATAATAATGGGTTTTTTGGTTTTAACCACAGATGCTCATCCACAAAGCCAAATAACACGTGTATTGTGGTTGGATGATGAAAGTATAGTGTCAGTCGGACAAGATTGCAATACAAAAATTTGGAATGTTTCACCAATTTAATTTGGTATTGCAAATTGAAAAACTACAATTTTAAAAATATATTATTTATTTATATTTGACTATTTAAAATTATTGTTAATTAACGAATATTTTTTTTAACAAAAATCAAAAAAAATAATTCAAACTTGCACTTACAAATATATGGTGTCCTATTATTATTAAATAACAATTAGGTTTATGGTTTTTTTAGGTTTTGCCAATAGATTCTAATTAATTTAAAATATATATATTGTTTTTAAAGTGTTTATTTATTATTAACCTTTTTATTTTACCTGTGATTTTTAAAATTTAAACTATTTTTTTAAATATAAAATACATATTTATTTTTCTAATAATATTCAATTTGATATTTAAAAAAAATGAAATATTATATTTTTTATTGTATTTGTATCAAAATATAAGATACTTTTTTCATTTGGTAATATTATAATGTCGAAAAATAAATTACAATTATAGCGTTTCGTCAAGTATTTTATATAAATGACTAAAATTTTGTTCCATACTTTCAATTACTTCTATCCGTTTGGGCATGAGTTTATGTCTGTGATCCTTTGGTGGTTTCGGCATTTTATGTTCTAAGCACGGTAATGGTTCGTTAAAAAAATATGGATGCAGTAATGCCTAAAAAGTATTATTTTTTATATTATATCGTCAGTAAATATCGCATTTAAAAATGTGTAAAAAGCTTATAAATTTGTGAAAAATTCTTTAACGTTAATTAAATATTATTTAATACGAAAAATCCTTATACTTTTTTTAATTAATCAGAATGGTTACATTCGCAACAATCTCCACTTGCCTACCAACACTAAGTTAAGAAAACGATGAAAACGTTACCTCGTAAGCGCTTAATCTTTTGTGGGCATCGTATAAAATTAATTTGCCTACTAAATCCACCAACAATTCGTCAACATCTGGTAACAGTACATTCCATGGTACTGGGTCGCAATGCGTAAACTTCAACTTGTTATAATCCGGCATTTCGTTTCTGTCGCTCCACGTCTCGTCGGTCGGTGTACCTAAATAGTGTACGACAATGGCAATTTGTTCCATGTCGGAATCCCCCTAAAAATACGGTTCTAAATGTTCGTGAAAGACAAAATGACGATTGCGTTTCGGGGGGGGGGGGGCTGACCGCGAA
>JAIPRN010000003.1:202848-217083 GCA_025469175.1 Geopemphigus sp. TES_GeoC_2020
GGGGGGGGGGGGGGGGGACTGACCGCGAATAACGGAGTTTTCATTTGCATTTCCGCCAAAATACAGCCCACTGACCACATGTCGATGGACTGGTCGTAGCGAACAGAGCCGAATAGTAATTCAGGAGCGCGGTACCGGCGAGTTGCTACTTGTCCGGTGTAACATTGGTGTTCGCCACGTTGTCCATCGTTGTCCTCAGTCAACAGTAAACGGCTCAAACTGAAATCCGCTATTTTTAATACACCTTCGGAACTTATCAGCAAATTTGCGGGTTTCAGATCCTGAACGTAAAATTGACGACGTCGTTTAAATAACATTTCGGACGACAAATTGCACTAACGACACAAACCCTGTGAACGATGTTGGTCGCGTGGATGTACGCGACGCCGTCGAGTAGCATCCGAGCGTACGTTTTCAAATGAGAATCGGTTAACAATACCTCGTCGTCGTACAACATTTCTGGTAGGCCCGACGCCATATATTCCAACACCAAATAGAAACTAAAATTGTGACAAAAATGGTCCAACAGTTTTACAACCTGAAACGACGTATGTAAACTTAACGTTCATTCTCGTCGCAAGATGAAGCAGTCCTTCGATAACCAACATAATTCGAATCCAACGTTTTTAGAGATTCGATCTCGCGTAATAAGTTCTTAGACGCCTTGTCCAAAGATCGCACACATTTTATAGCGACTATTTTACCAGATTGTTCCACAGCTTGTACTACTTGCCCATGTGTCCCTTCACCGATACGTTCCAAAATTTTATAGTTTTCCATTTCCCAATAATTGTAATCATTAACAGTCAACTTAATGGCTACAATGTTTGTATTCAATTCATATTTGGTTGTCATGACAACACACACACACACATATACAATTTTCACAGTAAACATTATAAAATATCAATAATTTTTTATAGAATTAAATTCAATTTTAATTAAGATTTCAGCTACTAATAGTTACAGTAATAGATCATAAAATACGCTCATAGCTGTTTGAGTTAATAATTAGCATAATGAGTTGGGTTAAAGTATTTTAAAAAAACTTTCAACTGGAAGTTGGAAAATATTTTTTATATTTACTGTAAACAAATATGTTGGGACACCACCAATTACTGTTTCCATTATTTTCTTAAAGTAATATATTCCAGAGTTCTATTAATTAATGAATAAGGATAATATAAATAAAGAAAGTTTCAAAATAAATTTGTTTATTAAACCAATCAATCATGCCTTAGTTTCTTCACTGGTCAATTTTGCTTTTGGTGCAGATTTAGGTTTTTTAACTTGATCAGCTTTAGGTTTCTTAACTTGATCGGCTTTAGGTTTCTTTTTGGGAAATTGTCTCTTGCACTTCTTGAGTGGTGGTGCACCATTACGTGCAGCAAGTCGTTTTTTATAAGCTTCCAATTTCTTCTCATGAATATCACGTAAACCCTTAACAGCAATAACCTTCTTGGCTTTAAGTTTGGCAGCCTTTAACATTTTCTTTTCATGAATAAAATGTTTCAATATCTTTTCACCCTTTTGTGTAGTTGGTTTCTATACAAAATTATAAAAATAATAATCAATTACATACAATGTACAAATGCAAAAATATTTTACTTACGCCTTCTTTCTTAGCCAAATATGTTTCACGAGCCAATCTTCTTAATTTATTTTCTTTGCTCGCAACACGTTTTTGTACCACAATGTAAGGGTTTAATCTAAGCATGGTGCGTACATGTTTCAATGGGTTCAATTTACGAGTGCGACGTAATGATCCAGTTCTAAAATGAAAAAAATAACAATATTAACTTTCACCATAATGAACTGTAGGTTTTAGCAAATTTCCATCGAGCGTTATTAAAATTATATAGTTGGATCAGAAATTAAAACAAAGTATATTATTTATGTATCATCAATATCAATAATAAGTTATTATTTCGTCATTTCCAAAACTTTATTAAATAATTGATTTTGACCAAAACGTAATATTTTATTTATAGTATAAATATTATGATCAAAGAATTAAAAAATAAGCATATTTTTCATACTAATATATTATTTAATGAGAAAACATATATAAGCACTAAATTAATTTCTCTAGAAATAATTTTAAATGTATATCCTTGCCATAATAAAATTAGAATCAAATATTAAAATGCAAAATTCTTTTGGATCAGAAATTAAAACAAAGCATAATTTTAGAATCATGGTATTTTCAATTTTAAAATTTACATCATACCCATAATTTTGCATAGAAAATGAATTGAGTAAACTTATTAAATCAGAAACATAAAAACTTTTCATTTAACATCAATAACACAGACCAAGTTTCAATATTCATCATATACACTTTTAAATATTATTTAATGGAAAAGCATATGCACCAAAAATAAATTGAGTAAACTTATTAAATCAGAAACATAAAAACTTTTCTTATCATTTAACATCAATAACACAGACCAAGTTTCAATATTCATCATATACACTTTTAAATATTATTTAATGGAAAAACATATGCACCAAAAATAAAATGAGTAAACTTATTGAATCAGAAACATAAAGACTTTTTTCATTTAACATCAATAACACAGACCAAGTCTAAATATTCATCATACTCAATAATATTATCTATATATTATTTTAAGTTAAATTTAAACCAAATCTTATATAAATATAAATTTTTTTTTCATGGTTTGTTTAAATTTTAATAATTTTTCAATTATAAATCAGAAGTTTAATAAACTTGGATATTATCACACAATATCAAAACATGAACAAGCATATTTTTGTCACTTTGATTTACAAAAAAAAAAAAAAATTGATTTATTTAAATCACACATTGTTATATAAAAATGTATCAATTATTAATATATGTATCGTAGATTAATTGGGTCAGGAAATAATTCACTAAATACTATCATATCAGACACATTCTACATATTAAATTCAATACTTCTAGATTTATTGAATTTTTATCAATAGAAATGTAAGTACTAAATGTGTTTTGTTAGCAAGGTGTGTGTGTGTCTGTATATATATATAAAATTATTTGTTTAGTTTACCTCTTTGGTGGCAAATACTTCTTCAGTTCATCAGATTTAAAAATCCTAGTCAGATCAGTATTTGACATCTTTGGAAATGGTAAATTATAACCACTTTTCAGAATCGCCTTTTTGTCCCATGTACCATAAAGAGCATCCAACTTTTTAAAAGCAGATTGTGTCCAGATAATAAAACGTCCAACATGACCACCAGGAGCCAAATGTAACAAATTTAATTTCCTGATGTTGATTAAATCTACACCTGGGATGTTACGAAACGCTTTCTTTAAACCCTAAAATAAAATTAAAGGTTATAGTACATTGTTCTTTTTTTATTATTTACAAACAATATATAATCCATATAATTTAACATAATAAGAATACAAGTTAATCAGAACAATTAGATATTGAATATTTGAAGGAGGCACCTGTTAATAACACTTATAAAGTTATTATATAATATGCAATAAAAAATAATAAATAAATTGTGTTGGATTCTTATGGGAAGCATTAAAAAAATAAAGTTCATTATATGTATAGCAAGAGATTCTATAATTTAAATATAATAATAAACAATTTGATCAGAATCCTTGGTGAAATGTGACTTGTAATAAAGCGTTAGATATTGCCAATTTTGAAAATTATTGTAATTGTTCTGGAGTATACCATCTACATATATATTTATAATAGTGGCTGACTGAGAAACAATGTATTTTATTTTAGCACAATAAGACCACTTGTTAACATTATTATAAAATGTTATAAGTGTGATATTGTGCATATCATGTGTATTACACTTCAAACTTTATACTTAATTATTTTGGGTATATGGTATACAAATAATTGTAGTAGTGACAATGGAATAAAAAATTATTCATTTAGAACAATAAAGATCACTATTAAAATTGTTTTAATAATAATTAAAGTGTGAAATTGTACAATATTGTTAGTAATACATATTTATAAGTAATATTCAATTTCAACTGAACCCAATAGAAATATATAAAAACTATTATTTTGCACACATACGATAATATACCTAAATAAGGATCAATGTAAATATGTTGACATTTTTATGTGCTTTAATTACAGTACAGTAACAATTACTGTATAGCATAAAAAACTTAAAATAAATTACTGATATTTAAGATTAAAAATAACTGGAATTATATAGACAAGCCTTGTTATATTTTAGAGTATGCAAAAAATTAATTAATTATAGTAGAGACTACAAAATATAATTAATGTTAAATTTAGCACAATAAGACCACTCGGAAATATAATGTATTAATATTTTAAGTGTGAAATTGTGCAACACTTAACGACAATTTTAAGGATATACCTTAAAATAAAATCTCATATCACACACACACACACACACACATATATATAGGAATATATTAATGTGAATATTGGACATGTATATGTATTTTATTAAGGGAAATTAATAATGTAAACTATAATTTCCTTAATACAAAATAAACTAATTAAAATTACGAAGACAATAATTAATTATAACTTAAAACTATTAAATGTATTTATGTTTTATGTATATTGTATAACTCGTGGTTATTTATAAAAACAAAATTGTTTAATTTCAATGGAACCCAAAAGAATTAAAAATTATTACATTTCCAGGGTACGCCTTGAAATAAAATTAATTTAGCACACGTTTAGTAACATTTCAATGAAAATATCATTAAGATATTGGACATTATGATGTGCAAACAAATATTTTTACTTTTAACTTGTATATTAAAAAATATTCAGTTATAAATTACAAATATTCGATAACTTTAGAAAATTGTGCTTTTGATTAATTTTTAAAATAGTTACGAAGTAAAACTTACTTGATCTTTGTTGTAAACAATCAATGGACCTCTGCGTTGGACATGACGACGGTTGCGCATTTTTCCTTTACCTGCACGCAGACGACGAGACTTAATCACCTAGAAGAAAAATGATACAGAATAAAAGAATTTCACTCGAAATATTAATGGTTATTATAATGAAATATTAACCTTCTGAATATCTTTCCATGCTTTAATACGGTGTAAGAAAATAGTTGCTTGTTTGGTTTTAGTATATTCTTGGATCTTATCAGAAACAACCAATGGGAATTCAGGAATTTCCTGAATCAAATGACCTTAAATAAAATGTTGAATTAGTTATAAAATACAACTTTTTTTTTATGGAAAATATATTTTAAAAATAATATAAAAATGAAATTAAATATGTTCGATACTTTTGCCACCATCACCAATATAAAAATTATGTGAGGCAACGCCTAAAAAGTACAAAAATTGATATATGCACGAAACAATTAAAGGGTTAAAACAAATATATATATACATTTGATTATACCATGTGCAAAAAACCATATTTTGTAATTTGTATAAAAGTAATTTTAAAAAATCAAGCGTTTAAATAAGATTGTAATATTATTTGTAATAAATATTACATTATTTTTAATTTTGAAAATGAATACACTTATATAAATGAATTTGCTTAGTTTACAAGTCAGATTGTATCAAGATCAAATCATTGAAATCATAACCCAATGCTCTATAAAGGAAGTCATCATTTGAAACTGAATGTTTTATTATTTTTTAATCTTCAATTTATTAATAATCAGACTGTGTCAACGTGTAAAGTAATCACAGGCTATCATAACCCAGTGCTCTATGCAATGTCATCATTTTTAATATATATACACACACACACACACATATACATATGACATATGTATGTTTAATACTCTATAAATGTTTAATTCCATTGGAACTTCAGAAAAAATTCAATTTTACCAAAGTACGCTGATGAAGATAATTTAATTTAGCACATATTAAAAAATATAATAAACTGATAAACTAAGTTTATATATGAATATTTTATGTGCATATAAAAATATAATAAAAATTACCTTTAGACATGACAAGGGCTGGAACACCAGAAGCAGCAATAGCGGATACTGTAGCATAACGTTTTTGTGTTACATTAACTTTTCTATGCCAACGACGCCATACACGTGTCGGAGCAAACATTCGTCCACCACGACACATGTTACCAAAAGCTCCTTGACCACTTCGATGGGTACCCCCTCCTCGTACACGAGGAATACGAGCAACAGCACGACCAGTACCCCATGATTCAGCACTGGTTTGGTGACCTAAAAGTAATCAAATGATTTAAGCATTAAACGTTGTTAATAAAACACATTTTTTTTATAATAAATAACTTACCTGCTAATTTACTGACTGCATAAGGTTGTCTGCTGTTTTTTGATATATTGTCATGGACAAAACTGACAATATCAGGTCTAATAGGTGCCTTGAATACTGAAGCAAGAGCTACAGTTTCTCCAGTTTCCTCACTTTTTTCACTGTATACAGAAACTAACGGCCGAGCTGTAGATAAAGCCTACAAACATTTTATTAGTATATAGTATATTGTATGGATAATTCATAATTAAAATTTTTACATTACGTTACAGATAAAATATTAAAGATAGTTACGTTTAACATATAACTGAAAGTGGAATTATGACAAACCAATTTATGACTGGGCGAAGAATTTCTTCATTGAAAACATAAAACGAGTTACATATTCTTTTGTATCTTATATAGGTTACATATCTTATTTAAAAGGCTGATCTAACCATCTTTAAGAATTATGTCCAACAGAAACGAAAACGGTATTATTTGGGAACTCGAAAGTGAGGTTATGTTTAGAAATTGCACGCAATTACAACAAAAATTCTATGTATAAAATGTAAATTCTATGGAATATTGAATAATTCAATTAGTACGTTTAGAAACTATGTAGTAACACTATAGAAATAACTAGTTTTATAAATGAGTACACATGGTTTATTGGGCAACATGGTCTTTTACGATACTACTTAAAATCGCGAGGAATTATTAAATAAACATAAAAAGGGCGATTAAAAATTAATAAAAATGGATTAATAAGGACTTAATAGTAGTGACTTACCATAGCGTTGTCCCTTAAAAACTAAAAATTTATTAAAATATAACCATCCAAACATGCGTAGGGAAATAGCAACAGAGAAAGACGGACCAACAATTCATTCACCGTACGCACCACACGGTTTCGTCTACGACATCATTACCGGTCGATTGGTGGGAGGTACACATACACCGCTCCATGGAAAAAACACGTCGAATTATTTTGGAAGAAACAATTTGTATATGTTTTAGTTTACATTTTTATATTTTGATTTACGCGCTAAATGTACATTTTGAAATATACATGTTTATGTTGAATTTATGTTGAATTTATGGCTTTGTATAATATTGTTGTACATTTGTTATAAATCGAAAAATGTTTTCATAATATTATATATATAGGTTTTCATGTTTTCAATTTGTTGTTAGAGAATATATTTTATCGATAATTTTTCTTGTTATTTGTTCCCTAAAACAGTGGACTCTATTCTTCTATACCTCAAGTTTAAATTGTAATTAATAAATCATTGTTTTATTTAGTTATATTATACACATTGCAAATTCTTAGTAAGAAAAAAATTATTTACGGTCGGTTAGATAAATTTGAAACATAAAAATATAATGGATAAACATCACATAATTTAAAACAACGAATAATAGAAACTAGTACATGATTTTTTTATTTATAGACGATATTTAATGAATGGAAGCTCCTTATATTTATATTTTATATATTACAATTATTGTTTTAGTAATATTATGTAGATAAAATATTTCATTTATATAGTATTTATGGTGTACTATAGTACCCTCAATAGAATAATAAAATATTTACCAATTGATAAATATAATTCCAAAGACATTCGTAAACGTTAATTCACCTTTACTTTGGACTTATATAACCTCTCGTTATATTTATAATTATTTTCGTGAAAATTTTTTTTTATTGTCGGTAAAGTGGATATTGATGTGGGTTGTCACCACGGGTGTTTTATAATTATAGGTGAAAACAATTTCTCTGCGTTATCTTCTATTTTTATTTTAAAACGATGTTTAAATTTGAAATTGATAAGAGTCTAACCCACCCAAAATATGCAGACAGAATTGTATATAAAAATGTATTTTAAATATATTTAAATGTGTTCCAAGGTTACGAAATAATTTACAAATATTCCTATATTTGTTTATTTGCGTTTGGTAAATTATATTTTTTTCTAGATACAGCACTAGTCGTTAGGCTTAGGATATCATGTACAATTATTTTGTATCACAAAATGATGTCGATGACGTAACAATATACATTTCAGATTAACTACAGTTTAGTCTATAGTAAACCGGTTTGCCATTCGTGGGTGGCTTATCTAGTTTGTTAATATAAAATACTCTGTCGGTTTTGCTTCACTGTTTTAGTAATATTGTACAAAATATTCCCTTCGTATCTTGTTAATGTAAATATATTTCGATTCTTAGGATAATTAACAACAAATTTGCAATTCACAAAAATGGCAGGACGTGCATTGCATTTCGTGTTTAAAGTAGCCGAAAGAACAAAAACTATGCAATTTTATAGAGAACTTTTAGGAATGAAAGTAATTATTACACATTTATAGATAATAATAATATTAATTTCCACTATAAATCTCTTATATATTACTTGTCTAATTTATGTTAAAGTCGTTGAAACAAATCAATGTTATTTTTTTAGATTTTGAGACACGAAGAATTTACTGAAGGTTGTGAGGCTGCGTGTAATGGGTATATATACTCTGAAGTTAAATTATTATTATTATTCTAATATTCAGTCATTAGTATAGTGGATATTTGTAGATATTGTGTAATAGGTTAATTGTTATTAATTATTATAGGCCATATGATAATCGTTGGAGTAAAACTATGGTTGGTTATGGACCGGAAGACACTCATTTTGTGATTGAACTTACTTACAATTATGGCGTTGATGATTATAAACTTGGAAATGATTTTCTCGGCATTACGGTAAAATCCTCAAAAGTGTTAGAAAATGCTAAATCACTCAATTGGCCTATTGAAGTAGAAGATGGTACGTCATATGTTGTAGCACCAGGAGGGTATAAGTTTTATGTGATTAATGAACCTCAACCTATTGATCGAGGTATGTATGTTATTTAATTTTTTTTGGCTTTAATACATATTATTTAGTATGATTAACGATTGATTACTCATTATTAGAAATGTATTTCAATATATTTTCAGAATCTTAGTTATTTATTTAGTACTCGCATATTTTATAAAATTAAGGTTTGTGTTATGTTTGCGTTCGTTAATTGATGTTGGAGAAAAATACAAATAGGTTTTCTTCATTTTATGTATAATATAAGTACTTATTAATTTTTAAAAATGTACAAATTATTAAATATATGCTGTATGATAGATTAGGTGAATATGTATTATATAGTTATAATTTTTGTGTGTTTAAAAAAGGAATGTTTCAATTTTGTATTAATAATATAATTATTTATTTTTAGACCCTGTTGTAAATGTTATGTTATCATCAACAAATTTGACAAAATCTTTAAAATTTTGGAATGGTGTACTTGGGTTAAGCATTTTTAGTCAAACTGAAGCTTTAGTAGAATTAGGATTTGGCGATGACCAAGCTAAACTTAAATTAAGAGATATTGGTAATTTATACATATTATGTAAATTGTTTAGTATTTTTATTAAATAATGTGGTTTTAGGAGAGCCAATCAATCACGCAACAGCATATGGAAGAATAGCATTTTCTGTTCCTACAGCTGACTTAGAAAGTTATCAAGAAAATGTTAAAAATAATCAATATAAAATTTTAATTCCTTTTGTAACTTTGGACACACCAGGAAAAGCTTCAGTGTCTGTTGTGATTTTTGCTGACCCCGTAAGTTCTAATGACTTGTAACATATAAGTTAGTTATTAATATATAATTCATTAATCGGATTTTATCTTTTATAGGATGGTCATGAAATTTGTTTTGTTGGAGACAAGGAATTCCGTGAATTGTCCCAGTTTGATCCAGATTCAGAAAAGCAATTAGATAAATATATTGCTAAAGATGAAGCAAGAAAATTGAAAAATTAAATGTTTAGGATTAATATCAATATTATTTGTTTTTAAATAATTAAAAGTAATTTTTTTTTGTAGTTTTTATATTATTATTGATCTGCAGTTATGATATAATTTCAATTTATTTATGCATATTTTATAAGTTTATATATTGTTATAATTATTTAATGAAAATAGTTTAATTGGTTTTGGAAATGTTTTTAATATACGTATAGTGAAATAATAAAATATAAAGTATTTTAGTATGCGTTTTTATCATTAATCACACGTAAGTATATATATTTTATTAATAAATCAGCAATATAACCATTTGTTTGGGAACATAACTAATTACGTTAATAATTATGAGACATAACTAATTATTACAATTTGGCTATGATTTTAGAGAAAGTTTATGATCATAAATATTAGTATACAGTTAGTGGAGACTTCAAAATATTAACCATATTGTTGGGTCAACAGGCAGGTTATACAAAAAATTCCTGCTCTAATGTTTGTGAAACAGTCGAGCCATGGACTTCCATTGTACAAAAACTGACTGGTCACTTTGACATGCTTTCATCTTTAACGAAAAAATATATAATTAAACGACTTTGGTAAACCTTATAAAGTTGTATTATTACTTTTTCATATTAAATTAGGGTCTGTAAAACAGTTTGTAAAATCATTGTCAAAATATATTACACATATTTGTGTTCTAAGTTCCCAAAAGTGTTAGCCAAATTGAATGTGGGACTTTTTACTGGTTCCAAAATACAAAATTTGTTATCTGATTTCTTCTTTGCAGCAACATTAGAAGAAAAAGAAGTATAGGACTTACATTAACAACATAGTTTTTGGGGAGTACTAAATACCTCTGCAAAACTATTGTACAATGCATGTAAATGTATGCTTAAGGTCGCAATATGAGCTTAAATGTTTTTTGACATTCCCATGTCGATTATTCCCAAAACTTGGAAGTCTATAGCAAAGAATGGTGAATGAGTTCATCAGGATATCTGTAATGTCAAAAGACCCTACTTAGGAAAATGGCTTTTGAATATATTAGCTGACTATTGCTGGGTGATCAAGTGAGGGATGGAAAATAGAAGTGAAAATGTGTTGGGAAGAGCATAAAAGAGGAGAAAAAAGGTTTTACTGGCAAAAAGAGTGAACATAGAACATTAAATATATCACGAAGAAATTGTTTCATAAAGAGAAATAATATAACATTTGGTTCTACGTAATAAAATTACTGACTTTTTTCATCGCTATGTTTTTTTAATATAAATTTATTATTTTTATGAAAAACTATACATGATGGGAGGAAATGGAGAATATTTTTGGTTTCAGTATACCTAGAATACATATAATTTATCAAAAATATTTTACGCAGTTGAAAACATTATTCTTGGAGACCTGTGTAATTGAGGAAAGTTTACGTCTATCAATTTAGTGCCTTTTTAAATTTAAATTTATTACTTTGATTGGTTGAGGCCTCCATCATAATTTTTTTATGACTAAAATTACATTTTGACACATTAATATAAAGCTATGTACAAATATTTTGTACAGCCTAGGCAATTATATTACCAACGTCAAAATTTAACAACTATAATATATTTTATCTTACAAATAATATACAGGTACAAAATCGGAATTATATTTTTGTTTGTAATAAAAATTCGCTATTTAAACGTTATACTTTTTCCTTTAAACTTCTAAACTACAAATCACATCAAATTATTAAATTGATTTATTATAAATTTATTTCCAGATAAGTCGATAAATAAAATAAAAAATTATGGTAATCATTACTTCACTGACAGGTATTTATATAGCTGTAGGATTTATAATATATAATTTTATATTCACGCGCAATTATATTGTACGTGCATTTTGCATAATTATAAAAATACATTATATACGCATTTAGTTTTATTAATTTATATTATTGAATCCGTTTGTCTCATCGTTTTACTTCTATGCATCAATATAACTGTAACATGGAATACACGTGTAATGTGTTCAAAATGTATAATTCGTCCACTCTCGAAGGACTTGCGTTAAGTTTTCTTTCGGATATACAGATGATTAATTTACACTTTTACGAATGTGCTTTGTTACGTATACGTATTTTTAACATTATCCAAAAGTGCGAGTACAAGATGGTGTTTATTATTCATTTAAACTGGGGTGCATACTAAGTACTATATACATTGTGCGTGACTTGCTTCCATGTATAGATTATTAGAAAAAATCAAACCTTTCTCTTGGAATTCTACGCGTTTTAATTAAAAAGAATAACCTTACGTTTAATTAATTGCAATTTGTCGTAATATCGTATACGCCTAGTAGACAGGTTTTATTTTTGTACTCATTGTGAATTTGAAAAGTGTATAATTGCTAATTACGTACATAATAGTTTGTTATTGTAAACAATATTTTATTACCATTATAATATAAATCATTATTTCGAAACCTTGTGTTGAAATTTTCAATAAAAACGTACAAGTGTAAGGAATAAAAAAAATGTTTTTAATTAATAATATGATATTTAATTAAATGCTATTTTTTAATCGTCTACATTGTGAAATTGATTTATTATATTTCAGAGTCTGATATAATACATTTTTTGAGGAATTTAATAATATATTGGCACGATCGGGTTGTTAGTGAGATTTTTTTATCACTGCAAGTTTGGAAGGAGAAATGAGAGGGACCAACATCTGTAATTTCGCATAAAGTTGAAAACGAATTTAATATAATTTCGGCAGATGCACGTAAGTATGATAAAATAATTTATTCGATAATAATTACGACGAAAATTTCCTTTTTTTGCCATCGTAAGTTTTTTTTTTGACAAATGACAAACATTTTTTTAATATTTTAGGAACGAACGAATGTTTTATTATTAATTTTTTTGACGGAGAAGAGGCGTAAGTAGTAGGGGTGAGCATTAATGCATAGTGGTATATAATGTATCCCACAGATATCTGACAAATATAATAAATTACTTCATTCAATATTTTAGTTTTTTTTATGTGTAATAATTATAATTTTACTCTATAATTAGTGTATTTTTGAATTTTACAAATTAAAATAAAAACATTTAAAATGTATTATTATTCTTTGTTGCAAAATTTAAAATAACCATTTTATGAATCTATGTAATTAAAACAAAAATTTTATTATTAGACACTTTTATTGAAGATTAGTCCGTTGATTTTCTACAATTGTTTAAATTTAAATAGCAGTTTATTTGCCTCACTTTGTTAGATTTCAATGATTATTAATTAACGTCAATTAATTTGAAAAATATTTAAATTTATACAAACCTTAATAATTATTTGGAAATTAACGACGTAATTAAATATACTATATTGCGTTAAATATAACGTTTTGAAACTATCAATTATTCCCGGGGTTTTATACTTAGAAATTAATTTAATTTGAAATTTCAGAAGATCTCGCATATTTAAACAAAATCTATTATAAATAAATAAATATTCTAACAATATTGAAAAAAATTACAATAAAATGATAGGTTAATAACGTATTAATACAGCTATAAAATTCTGTTTAAGCAAAAAAAATTAATTTGCGCCGATATCCACGGTAGTTGCAGCTCGTTACTTTTAATTATTATTAAATATTCAATTTAATCATACATAAATATTTAAGGTATAATTTTCGAAAATTAAAAATGGAGAACATAAAATAAATTACTGAGTGATATTGTGATGACATGATTTAGGTAGGAAGTTCATTTATTAGTCTCTAATTAGGTATAGTGTTCTATAAAGAAGACGGAATATCGCGAAATATTTTTCATTATTGTATTATTAGTTATGTTATCAGATTTTCAGAAATCAAGTAATTTTGTTAGTAATTTAATTCAAATTATTTATGAAATTGTCGTACATAATGAATATAGAATAAAAAAAGATAAAAGCTGATCGATTTCCTACGACTTCCTTCTCACTTAAATGAGCACTGATATAACCTATATGTGAATTTAAATATATGTAGTAATTAGGTAAATAAAACGATTTTATATAAAAGCTAAATTACATTTGTATGTATACACACACACACACACACACACACACACACACACACACACACACACACACACACACACACACACACACACACACACACACACACACACAC
>JAIPRN010000003.1:217183-249477 GCA_025469175.1 Geopemphigus sp. TES_GeoC_2020
CTCGAAACACTTCAAACTCGATCTCGAAACAATGAATACAGCCGAACATTTTATCGTACTTCAGGGGCACGGGTGCCGACATAATAAAAATAAATTCTCACAAACAGACTCTCTCCAAACCCGTGAAATTAAAAAATTACCGTTAATTTTTGAACACATCTCTGTGTATGTGCCGGAACGAGCGAGAACTGACGACCTACAGTTTCTCCGACCGCTTTTCACGCCGCCGCTGCTGCCGCCGTTACGACCTTTCGTTCCCGTTGATTTTGGGTGCTGATAAACACCACCCCCGTATTGGGAATACGTTATTTCGTTTTCGTGTACGTAAACACTAAAATAATAACGTGATTCCGCGCAATGGCGTACTTAGACAGGAATTTTTTTTTTTTTTTTTGGGGGGGGGTTTAATTTTCAAATAAATAAATTGGACGACCCTACCTAGACGTGTTATAAACTTTTAAAGATTATTCGTTTTTAATTAACACGTTATATATAATAACGCGTATCGAAGTTTAAAAATATTTTAGTTTTTCGTTATTATCGACTTTAAAAATATACATCTCGTGAGAAATTAATTCTTTCTAAAAATTTTCGGGGAGGAGGTTTATCCCCCCCTCTTTCGTTAATACGCCACTGGTTCCACGTTGTAGCAGATATTACTACACGGACGTCGTACACGTGTGAGCGCAAATAAGATACTAATAGTGTTCGGGCGGAATTTATTGGAACCGCGAAACACGCCAACTCCCTTTTGTCCGTTCGTCTTCAACTTTCCAAATACGACGTCGTCGCGTATAAAAGTACAAGTCTGTCGTCGTCGTGTCCTTTATCGAGAAATAATATTTCTTCCGTACGACGACGACGAGGCGGCTCGCGCGTGTACGGTTTTTGCTTTCTTTTCTAAATAATAAATACACGCTGGCGACGATGGTTCGCGCACGCGCGCTCGGAGCCAAAAGGGTCGCGCGCGTGTACCGCCGATGTCGATTATTGCGACGGGGGGCGGTCGCTTTTGTAGTGGCGCCGTCGTGGGCAACGACGATCAAACGCGATGATCGTTCGAATCGATCATCCCCTCGTTGATGTCTAATCGGACATTTTTTTAGGGCTCGTCACGCGATATATCCATTTACCGCGTACACTGTTCCGTAAACGTTACGAGAATGGAAAACGCGTACGTGCGCGCGCGATGTGCAATTTTGCGTGGTTTTGGGAGGACTTGGGCGTCCGCGTGGCGATTGAAACGCGAGGGTATTCCGTTTCGCGTCTACCCTGTACCCCTTAGGGTCGACGTTCAGGTTCTTTACGGGACCATATTGGAACGGCGATCATATTCCGGGCACGAGCGGTTGTCGGGATTTCGGCGAGTTCCGGACAGTGGAGTCGGGTGGCGGGGGGGGAGGAGATGGTTTAAAAGTACGAACGAACGAAAATTACGCGCGAGCGTAACGGTCGAATTCGGCGAAACTAACGAACGGGTTTGTCGCCGGTGGCCGAAAACGAGAGTCGGCAACGGACGGGGAAAAAATTTGTTTCCCTCGGCGACGTACAGGCGCCACACGGACGGTTTCGGTGGCGTCGCGCTGACCGCCGGTGGGCGTGGCCCCACGGCGAGCGGCGGCGGCGTCGACGAGCGACGGCGGCGGCGACGACGACGACGACGACGACTTATCGAACGCGCGCGCAACTGGTCGGGAACCGTCGCCGGACCACCGACGCCGACGGCACAGGGACAGGGACACACGGATACGTCGCCCGGCGCACCAGTCGCGCACGACCGTAGGGTAGTCGTCGTCATATGGCTACACGACCGCGACCACGGTGGCCGCCGGCTGCCGCGATAATCCTAGTCGTCGCTGTTGTGGCTGCGACCGCTACGACTGCCGCCTCACGTCTGGCCCACCGACCCGTCAAAGACAAATCAGGTAAGGGTATATAATACGTTTAAATTTTCAGTCGGCGTGTTCGCCGCGGTATACCAATTGTGTCCGTCCGTTCCGAACTTCTATCCGACTTTACTACGACGGACCATCGGGCCGAGTAGTAGTAATTCCAAATCCACAAATGTCGAATTCGTCCGCCGATACACTTGCTCCCGTACCATCGTATATATAATTAGGAACGTTATATTATACCGTCACGGTAAATGTCACGAAATCGTCCGCGTAGAGATCGACTAATTTAGTCTTCGCCTCGTCTCTTTCCCAGCCCTATTTGGGGTCGGCCACTTTGGTCCTCAACCTCCACTTGACCCGATCACTTACAATATTCACGCGCACACCCGACAGTCTTCGCACACTCAATCACGTCCGACCACTTCCTCTTTGGTCTTCCCGTTGTTCCGTCAACGATCGATTGGGATTGTAGCAAACGAAAAACGAAATAGTAATAAACTTCGCCGGACGAGCGCCGACCGTTTCGTTTATTCATAAACTGTCGCGTCAAACTTTGAGGAATTTCAGCACGTACAACATTTCCCACGCGTACGCCACCGCATTCCCTCCGACGCACAGTCCGCAGATCAGTCGCAGTCCCCACAAATAGCTGACGACGAACACGCTTATGAATATGAACACCGCCGATATCGCGTGCAGGATCACGGCCAAACCGGAAGAGAATCGAGTCTGAAACGAGTAAATGCGACGTTAGAACAACGAATAACAATTAACATATATTAACGATAATGACGACGACGCGTTAAAAAAAAGGCCAGGAAGCAACGGTAATCGGTTTCGCGCCCGTGACACGATCGGATTGAACAAAGTTGTGTACGGGGTAGCCGCTACACGATCGTGTAGCACGGGACGAATTATTAAATATATACCGGAAAGACCGAGCGAGGTCAAAACAGGTAATTGCCAAAAATGATCCGTAAAGTGTGAAATGCTCGGTGGTGCGGAAAACCGGCGGGAAATCGAGATTGAAGGGGACGTAGGTATCCGATTCCAAATAATTGAGAAAAATGACGGAAAAGAAGACGAGAATAATATTTACGCGGAGCACGTGGTACGTTTGTAAATATATATACATATACACATGTATGTACGCGCTTGTGTACGTAGGAAGGGATCGGAAGTGCTAAAAGGGTTCTAAGCTTATTATTCGGTGTTTTCGGACAACCGTCCCTACGGTTATTTTGTGTACGTGTACGAGAGTTAATTATTTCGCCACGTGTGTGTGTGTATGTAACAAACGTGAAGACGAATAAGATTTTGTAAATTGAATCGATTCGGCGTATGTTATTCGTTTTTAACGTTTTTTTAAACGTACGTAGAAAAAATACGTTTGGGTTTTTTTTTTTTATTAAACTCAATTAGATCGCTCACGGAGGCGCGGTTGACGTTTAAAACGCTGCTAGGGAAGAACTAAAACACGAGATCCGAACGTTATTCTTACGTCTATACGCGCGCGTAATCTATTCGACAAACGTAAAAAAACTAATACGGCACGAACGGTTTTTACATCGAAAAGGTAACGCGTCGCCCGGGGGCGGCGTGTAAATTTGTTTAGGTCGAACTCGCTCGCACTCGTGTGTAGGATATATTTATATTAAAGGTCCGCGCGCGCGCGCGTATGTGTGTGTGTGTATTATAAGCGAAATGAACAATCAGGCCGAGTAATATTGATCGTCGGCGGCGCGTGTGTGTACGCGCGACCGGCGAACGTGCGCGTATAAAAATATTACGTCCGATTTTATCGGTCGGGCCGGCGAAATACGTAAAATACCCCCACGTACGGGTTTCGCGCCAAAGTAAACCACGTTCGACCACGTTGGACACGCGAAGTTTTTGTCCCCAAAGACACGCGGCAGGTCGACAACGCCGGAGGGATCGACGAATTATTCGTTGCGTTCTATATACGCACGCGCACACGTAATAATAATCGTGTCATACAGAGTGTGTACATATACACTCGGGGTCACCACCCGGCCGGCGTCGTATAGTTTATTTCCGATATACGAGCGCGCGTGTTTATTGTACGACGAGCAGGTGGAAACAGTCCGAGGGCAAGAGGGGGGGACAGGAAACGTCGTTAGTAACGGTGGACACATAGCGTCGAATACGAATTAGTCGAATTACCGGCGAGACGATTTTGTGGCCGGAAAGTTTCGCGTATAAACAATACACCTCCGCGGAGCGTTACCGTAATTTACGGAATTTCGCGTACGTTCTCGTAACGGTGTATGTGTGTGTGTGTGTGTGTATGGGAGGGGAGAGGTTTCGGACGTTCGGTTTTGGATTTTTTTTTTGGCGTTCGCGCGTCCGCCTACCGGCTAGAAAAACGCCGGCGTCGAAACGATACCTTGTGCGACATTTTACGGCCAATCAAACGACACCTAAAAACCGCGTACCGACCGTGTAAACCCGCCCGAATTTCGAACGGTTTTCGAGCGATAATAGTTTTCGCTCGTCCCGAACACTTTCCAATTTACGGAGTAAGAAATACCTGGGGCCGACAACGGACGGTGTTGTAAACGTGTAAACGCGTAGGGGCGCGCGTGGCGACGACCGAACATAAGGAGACACGCGGACTCGATCGACGTGCAGAGCCTGCTCTCGATTATTATCGGCGAATACGACGATTAGTACAACGTATACACGGATAGGCGTTACTTTTCCAGTTTCGATTGGACGAAAGACAAATTGTCTCCGCCGCTCCCGAGAACCGTGCAATTTATCGTACACGTTGAATGTTACCCTATCTAGCGGCGGTCGAGAGACAAATATATATATATATATATATATATACTCTCGTCGTTCAAACACGAGCTTGGCAGTGAACCAGTGACGTACTTAGACCTGAATTTCGGTTAGTTTTTAAATAAATAAATCGGACGACCCCAACGAAACGAAGGCGCGTTATAATTTTGTAATAGATTATTCATTTTTAACGAACACGTTATATTTATAGCGTGTATCAAAGTTTAAAAATATGTTAGTTATTATTGAGTAAAAATATACGTTTCGTAAGGAATTAATTTTTCCTAAAAATTTTCGGGGAGGGGGGATACCCTATTAGTACGCCACTGGGGTGAACGATCGCGTTGTCCGTTTAGTCGTTGTTTCCGACGAAAAGAGACGACGGCCCACTTTGCCCGATTAATAATCGAAAAAATAAATTTCGCCAGCGTCGGGCGGCCGCCATCGAAGGTTATTTCCACCTTTATATAGTCCGACACGCGTCATACGAGCGCCGTAATTTCGTCAACGAAATAACGGCGCCGGTATTGATTTTCGTTGTACCGGCGGGAAAATTGTCGACCGTAAAAACGAAATCACGTTAAAACACGCGCGCGCCGGGCCGTGTACATAACCTAACCGTTCTTACCGTAATGTTTCGCGCGCGTTTTAATTAACGCGAGAATTACGTAAATTACGCTACGAGCCGAACATAAATTCAAATCCCGAACGCTCGGGACGGAGTGTCATGTGTATCGCCAACTATAATACCGGCGGTATCTACCGTTCGTATCGTCGTACTAATCGTCTAATCCATACGTCGTTTAAATCGTCGATGGCAAATAAACCGTTCGTACGTGGCGTTATGTAGTTTTCGAAGGTGTGGGTGGCGCGCGACGATCGTGTACGACGGCGTGAACGTTATTTACGGGCGAGTAGGCAATTTGGGTACGCGCGCGTTACGTCTCCGGGGAGGATTTTTAAAACTCGGGCGTACAAAAACACGTACGTACGTAAAAAAAATCGTCGGATTTCGCGCGTTTAGCGATTCCTCGCGCGTCCCGGAGCGTTTCCGACGTAAATTTACGACGGCGAAACGTCCGCCGGTTGATCAGATTGCCCCCCTCCCCCCCGTACACGTCGAGCCGCACGCGGCGACGTACAAGGGAAACGCGCACGAGACCGTACGCGGCCCGGACGGGCGGATAATAAAACGGTTTTACGCGTGTTGGAAACATAGCGGGAACTTTCGTTCGGAATTCGATAATTTTGGAACAAATTCCGCTGCCGCGCGTTTCATACCCAAAACATGCGAAAAAATTTCGGCACACGAACCAATTGATATGCGCCCCCAACGTCGTCGGCGACTTCTCTGTTTGTGATACGGCGTGATCGTTCGTAAACCGTTTCTTTCACTTTTACCACGTTTCCGTAGGTTGTTGACGTGCCCGGGCGTCCGTCATCTTCGACGTCTTTACGGCCATCTTGAAAACGCTTATGCCACTCGGTAAACCCTCGTTTTTTTACTCGTAGCACCCTCACCATAGGGCCTTTGTTAACGTTTCGCACACTTTGTTACGCTTTATTTCATTTTTTACGCGCAATTTTATACACATTTTTCGGTCCGTCTTTTTTTTAACAAAAACAAAAATCGTCGAACTCGCAAAAACACGTCTAACCTTAGCGGCTGCCGCTTTACATAAGTAAATTACGAATACAACTGTTTATCGTATTACAGGGGCCCGTGTGCCGGCACAATAACAACAACAAAAAAACGTTTCGGACTTTCCGAACCCGCGAAATTCAAACATTCCCCTTTTAGAAACACGTCCAGTATATTTTTAAAAAAAAACTCTCCCTCCAAGCGCGTTTACGACGCGGACCCGTTGGAAACGTCGACGGTTCGTTCGGCCGGCCGTATTTTTTCGCTTACCACCTGATCGGATACGGGTTCCGCTATACACAAGCTGCTCAACGATAGAATGCCGATTCCCAGGTAGCCGTACACAGTCAGATATACGAAATCCGCGGTGTAGAACGCCGCGGTGGGCGAAACGAAACCGAAAATCGGTATCGCGCTTGCCACGGACAGGATCTGAAACATAACACGGCGACGCGTTCTTCTAAATAATATCGTTGGACGCGCACGGGTAGATATGTCCCGCAAACTACACCGTTTTCAGAATAAGAACGCACCCGCGCTGGCGCGTCCGAATGATCGTCACCGGTGAAACACCTCTCGGCCCCCTCCCCCGTCGTACGCCCAGACGGTCCGACATTAATTCCCGGTTGATTACGACGACGCGACGACAGTTGGCGTAGTTCTGCGCGGCTATTACGCGAAATACTAAAATGTCCAACGCGCCGCCGGCAATGGTCGGCGGAGCGGAGACACGTGCGCGAACGTGGTCCGATTTTAGTCCGGCGCTCGGTGCGTTCTTATTCTGAAAATATATCCGGACGAATCGCGCGCGCGTGAACTCTAATACGCGAGCAAATGCCGAGACGCCGTCGGCTATACGAAACGAATGAAGGACAGACGAATGGTTAGGTAACAGGTTACAGTTCCCCGGGTAGTATTCGCGTAGAGTACACACGCCGGATCGACGCGAACATTTTCGCCCGGCGTTCGTTTCGGAAACTACTGGGCCGACCGCGTCGTCGGCGGTAGTCGCGCGTCTCGTGGATTCGGCTAGTTTTCGCTTTGCTAGGCAAAACGTATTAACGAAACGGTTTCGCGTTCCGTCCGTCGTCGAAATGAGACGAGCCAACAAAACTCGAGGAAACGTCGACCGATTTGAATACGAAATTTCGTCAAAACCTTCCCTCTCTCCCGGGAACGACGATCATCTATTATCGTCTTATTATTCCCTCGCCATCTTCCACCGTTCGTTCGTCTCCGTTCTGCCGTCGAAAATTAAATACGCCGCCGTTCGATTTCCTCTTTTCAATTACGCGCACGTAACCTGCTGCCAACCACCGTCACCGACGCTTATTAGTTTCATCATCTCGCACCGTTATCGTTCCCCGAGCGATTCCCGCGAGCGCTTTTACGTCCATCCTCGGTCGTGTCCTTACCCGCGTAATTTATTTCTCGTAAATACGCCACCCAATAAAGTTCGCGTATTCCGCGCGCTGTATATCGTCGGGGGAACCCTGCGGGCAAACGGAACCGGACGACCGCACCGATCGCGTTAGTACAACCGCGTCGCGAAAACGAATCGTCGGTTTTTCCCATTTTACGCCATTGACACGACCGTTATAAAAACCCTCGCGAATGTTTATGACTCCCGTATTTCGTTATTTCGTCGCGGTAACCGATCGCGTTCAAATTGTCGATAAAATTCGACGAGTTAATTCGTATTCACGTAAATATGCTCGCGGGTCGTAACTCCTTTCCGCGTATTACGCGCCATATACCGTTCGACTTTTGTTCCATCTGGCGTACTAAAAACGCGAACGATTAATTGTCGGATATATTTCGCGTAACGTCGCCGTATTAATGTATATACAGGGTGAAAAACCGGTAACGCGATTTCCGCGAGTCAAAAACGTGCCGAATTAGTCGGTGTCGAATTCGTTTCGACAAGCGCGAGTCTGCCGTCGCCGTTCGGCGCAATTGATCGCGTTCGTCCAAATCCTTAACATCCAGGAAGTCCGACCGTTTCTCCACCACGGCGACGTTTCTTATGTTTTTTGGCCGACCTCGCGTACGGTTCGCGATCGTTTTCTGCGCGGCCGGTTTAAAGGACAACGGGTCGAGATCGTTGTTTCCGAAATATTTTTTAATATTTTTAATAATTTTTTCGAGAAATCCCACGTCCGGTCGGTAATTTGCGTTTTTAAATCGCGGAAATTGTTTTTTAATCCGGAACGTTGCCCCCTCCTAATCCGTTATTTGTTTTTCTTCGCCTCTTACAAACTGTGTACGCCTACTACACATTCCTCGCATCAAACTCCCGTCCGCCGCCGCCGCCGCCACTCTTGTTCGTTCACATCCCGGCCGTTCTCACGTGTCCCACACCTCCTCGTCGCCAGTGACGGTCCCTTTTCGTCCCTCGACACGACTCCGCCCCCGCGGACACGTCGACGACAAAGTGGACCGCCGCTGTGTTTCGAACTTTTATCGTATACTGTTCGAAGTTACCCACCGACCGTCGGGTCGACCCGACGCCACCTCATTTCAGTCACCCCCTCACGGCTGGCTTATACCGTACGAGTATTGCCCAGTCTACCCAGCCACGGGGAACACCCGATCTAACGTACGGATCGTACACGTTAATGACGTACATCGACGAACTTTTACTAACCGCGCGTTCGTACGGTTACAGCGATTCGGCGGTTGTTATTCGTTTCAAAACGAGTGTACACGTATTTACGAATACCCGCGGGATTTTTTTAAAAAATACCGATTCCCGGTTATACTAGAAGGTATTCAACCGTGTGGTTTTTTTCAACATTCGTGTAGTCGGCGTTTCGTTCGTTCGCGCGTAGATAGATAGATAATTTCGAACGAATCGCCGCCATTGTGGTTTTCAACGTAACGCAACGGTACGAGTTGTATACGACAACGTACGAGACGCCGTTTCAATTACCATACGGATAAGTGAACGAATAATTTCGGATATCGGTGTACGCACGCGCTAGCGGAAAGTCGACGCGATTGAAATGAAAGTAGACGCGACGTAGCGCGCGCGTGTGCGTGTGTATGAAGTCCGACACGATTGTCGTCCGTACAAAATGTTAGTAACGTCGGACAACTAACGACGGGTCGCGTCGCGCGAAATCGATTTTTACGCGTGCACGCTGGATGTGTAGTTTGGGGAGGGGGGCAGTTAAGAAAAATGCCATACTCACTACTTGTATTAGTTTAAGACGAAAGATTACGGACTCAAAGATCGAAGCCATTGCGCGAGACGGTAATTTGTGTACTACTGTGTGGACGGTTACGAACGTCGGTTACGGTTAATCTAGCTATAAAAGAAGTCGCGGCGCGTTTCGACGACTAACGCGAGCGGTGTAACTAAGCGACTAGCGCACCTACGCCGCCGTCTCAACGATGCCGCTTATCTATTCTACGCGCGTTAATTACGGGCGAGGTTACGGACTATATTTGTCATATTTTTTAAGAAACTACGTTCGTTACGTATGTAACGTGGCGGCGGTGTCTACAGTACGTGCGCAATAAATGACGGTCGTCGACGGGACGCGCGATATTTTCGTGACCTTTTCTGCCTCGGCATTCGGGGACGCGCTCGGTTAGTAGGGAGTGGGACGAACGGGCCCGTAAAACAGTTCCCGGACGTATTTGACACGGGCCATTTGGTAATCGACGACGACGAATAAAAATCTACCCCGCGCTCGAGTGTGTTCACGTAACGTACGCGCGACGTCCGATATTGCTCTAATAATCGCGTTTCGTATTGTGTTCAGACGGTTTTTTTTAACAAGCGAATATTGTTATCGTCGTGGAACGATATGCGCGAAAAACAAACGTTATCGAAAAAGGTAAAACGATATAAACGGTTTCAATTAGCGAAGGGGGCGAAATCGGAAGGACATAATTGTTAACGATTTTCGTTGGCGTCTCATCGGGAAACGTTACGAGCGCTTTTCGACGAAATCGGCCAATTTCCTAACGAAAACGAACATTCATTCGGTACGCCCTGTACGCGCGTATAGTCCACACAAGTGGACGGTGTTTCGTTACGCAAACTCGGCGTTATCGTCGATAAACTAAATAAATATTACGACGAACACGATTCGTGTTAACAATTGTACAAGTAAATTGCCGTGTAGTTTTTAAATCTAGCCCGTGTATTTATAGGCTATGACACACGCGCGTTCGATACTTTTTATAGATCGCGCGCGTATTCGACGTTCGTTCGTATTCCGACGAAACGAATATAAGGTTCGAGTTAGGAAACCAAAAATTCGATCGTACAATTTATCGTTCGGTAACGGGACGTCGCGTTATCATTAAACCGGTACTTGTACGCCGTATATTATCTCTCGTTTATTTCGCCGCGACATAACTAAGCGAAATAATCGTCGATTCACGACGAATAATCTCCCTAGCCACCGGTGTCTTTTATTCGCTTTTATTGCCGTCAATCGTACTTTATTAAAACGTCGTCGATCCTTAAAAATCGAAAAATCGACTCGGCAGTGCCTTTTATACGTAAATGTTAACGGAGGACACTAGCGAGTAAACAATTTCGCTGTGGACTACTACGTAACTCGTCTAATCCGACCTTGGCGAATTGATAAAATATCGGAAATACAATCGAAATCTCAACGTGACCGTGTCGTGGTTGTTTTTAGAATTACAACGAGCCATCGACTGGTTGACGCTCCAGCGAGGAAAAGACTGGGGATGGGGAACCGGGACAGACACGGCACAGGCGATCGTAGCCATGGAGATGACGAAAACCGGAGGCCGCGTGGAACGGGAACTGAGCGCCAAACAGTTGGAAATAGACTTGTTGACTAGGCTGTGGCAGCACAACGATCCGGACTCGGTAACCCTACAACAGCAGGACGAAGACGAAGCGTTGACCGTGGCCAATATCGCGACGTACTCGATGGCGTTGGCCAGCGCCTGTCACGACCCGAGGCAATTTCACGGACACGATTTGATTGGTAAAAACGCGGCGAATATTGTTCGGAGTTCGCGAACGAACGTTCCCCGACGTACTCGCGTAAAAATCGGGCCGCAATATTTCGACGTGATCAACGGCAGAAAGTCGAACTTAGGAATTATGGTTAAAACTCGGAACCACGTTCCGAACATACGTAAAAAATTAGGACTCGAACAAAAACCGTATCCGTTATTGAAACAAATTAATAAAACGGTTAAAACGAAAACGAATAAATCGATTTTGGTTACACAGTTCGGGTTCGGTTCTACGCGAACATAATAATTTTTCTACCGTGTTTACAAAAATTTCGTCGTGTTTACAAAAATTTCGACACTATTTCGATAAAAATTGATACGATTAATTTGTACTTAGGTAAATTTCAAACGCGATGTATATATATGTAGTAAAAAACGTTGGTTCTAATAATGGAATTTCCGTACGACTGTCGTTCTAAATAATAAATACTTTATAAAAATTATCGGTTCGATATTTATTCGAAAAGTTTTTCACGAACGGCAACGGCTTGACATAAATAGTACAATTGAAAAACCGAACGTAACAATTAAGGACAATAATAACGCGTATTATTTATAGTAGGCAAGGCGCTCGTTTAATTTGAAATAAATCTTCGAAAAGAACGACAATTTAAAAAACGATAAGGTCGAAAACGCCGCGAATATAATGACGGGTAGATTTGACCGAAACGTCCATTGGGGACGTCCCGCGTTCGGCCCGTTTCTCTAATTGCGAATAATTACGCGCGTCCGTACCGCGTGTCTAACAGGTTCATTGCTGCAACACGAGACCATATCCGATTTGGATTTCTCGTACAGTTCGCTGGTGGCGTGCGAATCGGGCACGCACGTCAGAAAACGGCACATCCGACGGCTCATGGAGATCGCCAACACCAAGCACACAGTGGGTCAGTTTACGAACTTGCGATACCGATAAACGACGACGACGATAATAATGTATTACCGTACACGAATTATCGTCGCGTAATATTCACGTACCGTTTTGTTGGACTAAACGCGCGCGCGTTTCGTGCCGCAGATTCGTTGAGCGTGGCTATACTGGCGCTTCAGTGCGTGGAACACGACCACCGCAACCGGAACGTGAAGCCGCTGTTGAAAAAGCCGCTGGCCACACTTAAAGACCTCCAGCAGCCGGACGGAGGATTCGGTAGTCTCCACACGACCGCGTTGGCGATCCGAGTGAGTTAAATAACAATAACAAATAACGACGTTATATACCTTTAGAGGGTGTACGCGCTCTGCCGATTGTCGTCGGCTCGTTGTGTCCGATTTCCGTAATATAACGGGCGAAAACGCCCGATTATTCCGATCGATAATCAAAACGAATAAATAAATCGTATAAAATAATCCCGGCCGACCGTTCCGAGGGTTGGTAAATCGATATAAACGAATTCCGCGTCGGCGTTGGTCCGCAGGCATTACAAGAAGGCAAAGCCGTATGGAACCGGACGGACGCCGTCGACTGGCTGTTGAACCATCAAGGACCCGACGGAGCGTTCTTCGACGTGGCCACGACGGCCGAGGTGATCATCGCGTTGGCGCGAGTGTCCGGCGTCGCGGAAGGCATAGCGGACCATTGCGAGGTCCGACCCGGAGCTGGTGAGAAGACCTCCTGAAGACGACTTTTAACATAATGGTTCACTTAAAATATCTTATACGGTTCTACCGTGACAGATAAGGACAACGTCGGCACCGCTGTGATCATACCGCACCCGTCGTCGTCGTCGTCGTCGGCCGTCGATATCAACAGGCATCCGGCGTCCGTGGACAACGTGAGCGAACCACCGACCGTCACCGACGAACAACAACAACATCGTGGATCGGCTTCGGCGCAGGTGCCGTCGTCGGCCGACGTCAACGCCAACGTGACGGTCAGCTATTCGCTGTGGATCGGCAGTAACATCACGGAAAAGCGGTCCATCAACATCACGGCCGACCATAACGTCACGTTCTACGAGATCATGCAAAGAGCGGCCGAAGTGGACAACGCTTTCAAGTACGTGTACACCCTTAAGCGCGTCGCCCGGCGCGAATAACTGTTGGCCAAATCTTACGGTTTTACGTACCCTCCGTTTGTCCGCGGATTATTAAGACGTTTCGCGCGACGACGTTCATTTTTATCGAACGCCACTGTTGTCGAACGGTAGTGTAGTGAAAAATCGTGAACCGACCACTCTAATCGACGATCGTACACGCCCATTTAGATTTTCAGCTAACGAATGGCCCAACGGTCATTACGTGCACACACTGTCGAGACTTAAGGAGGAACCGATGAGTTATCATTTTTGGCTGTTGTACAAACTGAAATCGTGTCCCGATCCGCAGAATCCGCCGAGCAATCAATTAGTGGCTCCGACCGGCGTCGACGATCTGATCGTGCAAAACGGCGAACACTACTTATTTTGGTACAAGAAGCTCTAAATGTCAACGGTTCGTGTTGCGTGATACGTACGATTATTCTATTCGGTCACGGATAAAGGACGAATAACGTCCGTCCATTTTCCATCGTGTTTCAGGTTTACAAATGGAACGTGCGCCGCCGCCCCATCCCACCCATCCCGCATTAAAGCGTCACGTACAACGTTTGAATTATATGGTCGACAATAATTAACGGAAATAATAATTTTTAAAAATATCTTTTTTTTGTCCTAGGAATTAAGTGATATTCATTCTAGACTTGTCGAAAACTATGTGTCAAAAAAAAGTTATTTTTCTCCGTAACTAATGCTTATTATAAAAACCAAAACACGAATCATTTTTTTCTCGCAAATTACTTTTCATATTATTGTAATATTGTTTACCTATATATATATATATATATACAATACTCGTCACTGTGTTTGTAAGCTATTCTTATATACGATTTTTAGCTTGTTCATTAATAATCGCGTTTCGCCAAATATGTCTTATACGTACATTTTAATATAATATTGTATCATAAATAGATTGTCTTAGTCCCGATGTCATCACTATATATTGTACGAGCGTATACATGGCATAATATTGTAATATTTAATCAATTCTGTCGTAATAACATTAAAATTCGACGTTCGGAAGGCTGCGAAGAACGTATTATCTTTCGAAATCCTCTCGGTCTCGTAAAAATTATTTTTAAATATTAAAATAAACGAATAATATCGCTTTATATGTACGTATATATATATATATATATACTCGACACTTTTCGTATTTATTTCCATTTTCGGAAATAGTTCGTCGCGTAGTGTTACGAACAGTCTTTTGAAACAACGAACGGTACATATTCGTACACGAAATACACAAGTGTCCATCGCTTCCCAATCCCTTAGAGTACGAAAATAACGGCCACGACCGTTTTCCGAAAAAATGTGCGCCTTCCCTTTTCCACCGATTTCAAATAAAACGATCGATTTCCTCCGGCCCGTCAAATCTACCGGCGATTAATAACGAAACTTTCGATTTGATTACCGATACAAATTACGATGTACCTAAATATATTTCGAATATATTTATATAAAAGCGATAACAAACGACGTTCGTACTTACTCGTTGTTTAGCTTCCCTACGACACCGCTAAACAATACTTTCAAAAACGAATTACGAGCTTTTTATTAGACTAAATCAAAAGTAAATAATAAAATAACGCGTATTATTTCCGTAGCGTTCGCGTAAAATAAATTATCGACGAAAAATGTATAAACGGTCGAAAGTCGTGAAAATAATCGGAGGTTAAACGCGACGAAAATCGGATTTTTTTCAATTTGATTCGGCTAATACGTTACGAAAATTGAAATTTTGGTAATCGATTTTTTCGCGAAAATAAAAAACACTTTCGGTTATTATTCGCCACGCAACAACTAGGACCACCGATAATTTGTTTCGTTTCCCGTAATAAGGCGTTTCGATCGTCAGTAAAAATGTTCGTTTTCGGCGCGTTAACGAAACCGGACGTTGCGTTCATTCGGCGCAAATGGTAACCAGTTTGGTAAACGGCGTACCGAACATTTGGTTGAGCCTGCGCGTAACACTGCGAACAAAACGGAAACGGTCGCGAACGGATGAAAACGCCACGTAATAACGGAAAATTGAACGAAAATTCTACACTCGACCAAATAAACATTCGGCCGTTACGGATCCCGTCTTATCGATACCGTTCCGTTATTATCGATTTCCTCTTTTCAATTACGCGCACGTAACCTGCTGCCAACCACCGTCACCGACGCTTATTAGTTTCGTCATCTCGCACCGTTATCGTTCCCCGAGCGATTCCCGCGAGCGCTTTTACGTCCATCCTCGGTCGTGTCCCCACTCTCGTAATTTATTTCTCGTAAATACGCCACCCAATAAAGTTCGCGTATTCCGCGCGCTGTATATCGTCGGGGGTACCCTGCGGAACCGGACGATCGCGTTAATACAACCGCGTCGCGAAAACGAATCGTCGGTTTTTCCCATTTTACGCCATTGACACGACCGTAATAGAAACCCTCGCGAATGTTTATTACTCCCGTATTCCGTTATTTCACCGCGGTAACCGGTCGCGTTCAAATTGTCGATCAAATTCGACGAGATTGTAAAATGAACGACGAGTGAATTCGTATTCGCGTAAATATGCTCGCGGTCCGTAACTCCGTTCCGCGTATTACGCGCCATATACCGTTCGACTTTTGTTCCATCTGGCGTACTAAAAACGCGAACGATTAATTGTCGGGGATATATTTCGCGTAACGCCGCCGTATTAATGTATACACAGAGCGTCCCGAAAATGCCGGGCACGCGATTTCGGCGAGTCAAAACCGTGCCGAATTAGTCGGTGACGAACGGAACGTTCCTTCCCCGGGAACCGTTTTCGGGTTGTTAATATATTGACTTCCGCCGAGTGGACGGAAACCAAACAAATGTCGCCGCCAATTTGAACGCGGATTCGTATACGGGCCACAGGTATATCCTTATACTCGGGTAACGGTTAACCGTTATCATCAACCCTGGTTGTTAACGCGTAGTTACCGGAACAATCTCTCGGTCCGCTTATTGTACATATGTAGTAATAGTAGTAGTAGTAGCAGTATACGTGTTCCCGCGGATTCGTTATCAGCGATTTTGTTTTTCGAATCCCCGTCGCCTTTATATTTCCCGATTTTCCTCCGCTCGTGATTCATTCGACGAAAATCGTCCGCGTGGTCCGGCGATTTCTTGTTAACGTTTAATTACAATTCAGTCTGGCCCATTTATTTTTGTCATCGTCCGAATCGGTCGTGATATTTCGTTCTTGCCGGTACACCTTGTCCCCGTTGTCATTGTTCAACCGAACCATATACACGACGATCGAAAACATACCGAATGGTAAGTATACGCTTGATATACTACCAAAGCTGAATTTGTAATGGTAACGATTCGCTTCGTCGTATCAATTTCGACGAAACTTGTCTTTTATAGAACTAACGTCGTAACGACGTCATTTAGAAATAAGCGTTTTTGCTCGTTTATCGTAATTTTTTAACGCCCCAATATTTCCCAGTAAAGAAGTTTTCGGTCAGTCAGTCGATGGTATTCGTCAATTAAACATGTCGAGTTTGACTGATGAACAACGTAAAATGATCGATGAAAAGAGGAAAGCCGCACAAACCAGATTAGCAACAAAATCTGCACTGAAGAGTACGCCTCAGCCAGTGAAAAATAGTCACAATCAAAGCGCGTTATCAAAATTACAATCAGTCGTATCTCCAACTTCCAGCGGTAAAACCATCTCCATTAATTACAATCAATGTCCAAAGACGTTCAAATCTAAACCAGTTCACGGCACTTGTGAACTTACATCGAAGCATCGTTTTACCATACATATTGGCTACCACAAAGAAATGATCGACATTTTTAAAACGGTACTTTCTAAACAATATGGTAAGAGTAATTTTTTTTGTATAAATGTTTTACCGACGAAATCGTTTAACATTTTTTTAGATACAATAACATCGGAATGGTCATTTCATATAAAGGATCATGATCAACTTATGATACGTTTAAAGCCACTCGAGTCCAATGTTAAAATAGAAAAGTTACCGCGTTATATTATAAAAGTACGGATATTTGTCTAAGAAAAATGTATTTTGTAATACATAAAAAAATTAATAGTTATTATTATTATGTTTTAGACGTTCAATACGGACAATGAAATAGATTTATCACATATTGATTTAAGGTCCATTGGAAACGATTTCCTTGATAATCTTTATCCGTTTCAAAAAACTGGAGTCCAGTTAGTAATTTTTATATAATGGAACTATGTAGCGCATTACTGACGTTAAATTTGATTTAGATTTGGAATATCGAAAGAAGGTCGTTGTATAATCGCCGATGATATGGGTTTGGGAAAAACCATACAAGCGTTAGGACTAGTAAAATATTACTTTCACGATTTTCCGTTGCTCATTGTATGCCCCTCTAGTATGAGGTAAAACTTCGTCGATTCTTCTAACGTTGTTATTATTTATTAACAACATTGTTCGCTTTTTATATTGGTTTATCAGATACACGTGGGAAGAAGAAATTCGTTTGAGACTACCAAATGTTCCTGTAACTGGGTTATACGTAATGACAAACACTAATGAGCAATATGTTGATCCAATCGTGTTAATCACATCATATAACATAATGGCCAAGAACAAAGATATGCTTTTGAAAATGAATTTCGGCATAATTATATTTGTAAATTTTTAATTTAAATACGATTAAACTACCAATAACGTAGCGATTAAAGTTTCCAAGGATTTCGTTAATTTTTCTTAATTTCTTTAAGGATGAAAGCCATAGTTTAAAAAGTGAGAAGTCTGCAAGAACCAGAGCTGCACTTTCTCTTGCAGTGAAGTGCCGTCGGTGTATTTTATTAAGCGGTACGCCAGCATTGTCTAGACCGATCGAACTTTTTACACAAATCAAAGCGATAATGTGTAATAATTTTATGAACCCGTAAGTTGAAAATAAATGTGTATCTACATTTTAACATCTTATATCTGTTTTATATGTATAATGTATTTTGCACATATTATTGATTATAGATAAAATTAACGTTGGGTAAATATTTATTTAAAATGGGTAAAATTTATTATATTTGAATACAATTGGTAATCTCTAGTAAATGCAAAATTATCAGATTACAAACAAAATTATGTAAAATGTAACAATTGAGAACATTACTGGTCAGTGTTATTCCTAAATAAATATTGTAATAAAAGCATTTATGAAGGCATTGACTAGAAAAATTGTACACAGTTAACGCAATTTGTGTTCGTTAATTTAAATTCGTTACGTTAAGAAAGATATATTAGTAAAATAAAAAATTATTCGGTTTGTTTTTGTAGTTAAAATTTGATTCTTTAATTTAAGACTTGTTAATAATATTCTACGTCGATAAAAATGTTTAATATCATTTAGAGTTGATTATGGCAAACGCTATTGCAACGGTCGAGAAACATCATTCGGATGGGATTTTAGTGGTTCTTCAAACATGAAAGAATTAAAGATTGTATTAGAAACTCAGTTTATGATTCGTCGTCTAAAAAGTGATGTTTTAAAGCAGTTACCACAAAAAATTCGGTATTATATGCGCTTTTTATTTTCGCACGATATTTTAATTTATTAAAAATCTGTCGCTACTCTTAAAATTTTAATAATAGAAATATAGTATTATTGAATAAAGAAAATATGAAATATCGAAGTCAACATATGGAATATCTGGAAAGCATGATGAAAAATACATCTCTGAATAAAACACAAATGCGTGGCGCTTTGCTAGAATATTTTCATCATACCGGTGATACCAAATTACCCGCTATTTGGTAAGTATTTGTGTAAAAACTTATGTCTACGATATTGTTTTATTTTCCATCGCGTTTTAAGTATTTTACTAAAATGTTTCGTTTTTATTTCAGCGATTATATTCTAAATTTACTTAAAGAAGGAAAGAAATTTTTAGTATTTGCCCATCATAAAAATGTCATGAACTGTATATGTCAAACTTTAGAGAACAATAGTACTTAGTAAGCGAGCGAAATATAGAATGTGTACATTAGCCATATGAACTGTTTTTATTTTGTCTTTCCATTGTGTAGTTACATTCGAATAGATGGTAAAACATCGTCGGAAGAGAGGAAAAGCGTATGTGACCAATTTCAAACTGAAGACAAATATCGGGTAGCTGTTCTCTCAATCTGTGCCGCGAACTCGGGTATAACGCTGACTGCAGCCAAACTCGTTATATTCGCCGAACTCTACTGGAATCCTGGTGTAAAAACCGATACTTTACTATAATACATTTATATCGAACGAGAAATTGATTAAAAATTACACAAAACGTTTAGATATTGACACAAGCTGAAGATCGGGCACATCGTATTGGTCAAGCGGAGACAGTAACCATACAGTATCTGTTGGCAAAAGGTACGGCGGATGATCATCTGTGGCCATTGATCCAGTCCAAACTGAGTGTTCTGAACAAAGCGGGTCTTAGTAAGGATAATTTTAAAGATGACAGAACCACAGTTCTGGTAAGTGTTTGTGTGTGTACAGTTTTTTAGTTATTATATTGAAGTAAATTGCGTCGCGCCTTGTTAATTAGAATCATTCTACCGATTCAAAGCAAATGAGCATTCTCGACTATTTCAATGATAATTGTGAACTGGATGATGATTGCGAACTGGATGAAGATGATTTGAAATACTTAGACGAGGTGGAAGAATCAGAATGCAAGTATCGTCGAAAATGTTGAGTCGTTCGATTTTTTAATATAAATTTACAATATAAAGTAAACCACGGTTTAGTTACTAGTAGAATTATTATTATATTATGCGATCCTTATTTTGTAGAAAGATGATTGTGTATATGTATATTAAAAGAATGATTTTGTTGAAAAATTTATTTCTATTCGTTGACGTTAATGTGTTTGATAGTAGATAGCCGTGTCAATTTATCTAAATACAACGACAATAATTCTATACGCTCGAGAGTTCCTAATTAATTATCGACGAGTGTATGAAGACAATTCATATTTTTACAGACTGAAAATTTCTGTCTAAAGTACTGCTCTCAAGCTTTTCAGACAGTGGGTATATTACTGATACCATATTTTAAAAAAAAGACCGAATGTTAAGTAAAACGCAAAATACAATTTGTCCACCAGTGTATAAAGTTCCGAATCATATTTTATTCGATAAACATTTTTTACAGTAATGCGCGTTCAGTTTGCGCAATTATTAAATCAAAAAACACAAAAATTTATATTTACATATATTGTTTAGGCTCGAGGAATTTTAAGAACATTAATTTATTATCGGAAAATCGCGTTTATAAACTATATACACACACGTAATATACGAATTAATGTTTACGTAATATTAAGCGCTCGTTAAAAATAATTACCGAAAATTATTTTCTCGTAGGATTAATAAAAGGTCAGGTGTGTATGTGTGTGCGCGCGCGCGTTAGTGTATATATATATATAGAGAGAGAGAGAGAGAGAGAAAATGTTTACAAAACAAAATCGTGTACAATAAGTATGATTCGTATAATTGGTAGAAATCGTAAAAATAATTAAAAAACGAAATAAATGACATAAGCTAAAATAGGCGTACGCGTCGAGGCCAAAAGCCAAAAACAAAACGTTTTAGAGCCAATTGTTCACAACAAATGTAATCGCCCCGTACATCATTTTTGAGACATTCCGCAAGACGTGTCCACATACAGCCATAGATCGACGGGTATATGCGCGCACATCTTTGATACGTTGGCCGTGTTTTAAAAACGACGATCGTACAAAATTGATATTTCGTTTTCGGAACCTCGACAATATATTTATACATATACAACATATATATATATATATATTCACAAAACACACGTCGGCGAAATTTCGACGGATTTTTCTTCTACGTTATGGGTGACAGGGGGGGGAGGAGTGGCGATGGTGGCGTATTACTAAGGTTAAATATAGTAGAATATCCGTCGAAGATCGTTGTCTCGCCCCGATCATTGGAAAACGGCGGTCTTCTCTTTGAACGCCATTTTCCGCCTGGACATCTCGTCCTCCAGCCGTTTCTTCTCCTCCATCTCCTGTCGTAGCTCGTACTCGAACCGGTTCGCGATGCCTTGGTACTCGATCTGTAACGGGACAACGAAAAAAAAAACGTTTCGGCGTCCTTACGTGAATAACAAACGGACGGAGACGCGCGCCGAGGCCATTTCCGTCGCCGAATTCGCGATGTCCGTCAAAGTACCACGACAAAACGCTTTTCTCCCGACGACCATTCGCCTCCGTACATCGCCTACCGTACACAACACACGCGCGCCCTCTAACCGTCCGTCCATTCTCTCGCGTTCCGTCGGCCGCTGTTGGATGGAACCGTCTCGTCGGGCCGCGGGAGTTTTCACCCGACTGTTGCCGACGGATTTTCAAAATGGGCCCACCGCCGTCATCTTAAACGCGACCGATATAGTTCGAAATAACGATTTATTATTACGCTACGGTCTTCACAAACATCCGACGGGATTTTATTTTTAGGTGTACTATGGCGTTGTTAGCGATTCGTAAAAATTACGATACACACACGTAAAACATTTCCACGGCCAAAGGAAGTAACGGCGTTCGAAAACGTGTTTAAACTTTGAAATAATTTCCGTACAAGTTGGGAGTAACGTTCGCGTAACAAATTTCAGGTTGGAAATAATAATTATTCGAGGAGAATAACACGCGCGTAACTAAAATGATTACTACACGCGTCTACGTATACGGACCGCGTGAAACGAAAAATGTTCACGGACCTCGTCGGGTGGTAAAATTACAGGACGGGGAGGGGGGCGTCTTTGGTCTACCCCCCCCCGGTATCAACCAAACCCTCACTCCTACACAACCGCCGATTCCATTTCTTACTCCTCCACTCGACCCGTCTTGATGAACACTGTCAACTCCGTTGTACCGTTCCTACCCCGTATATATACTGTTGCTGATCCGTGACACGGTGCGCGCCCGTTTGTCAATCGTATTTACTTTGGCTTCGAAAAATTCTTTGGCGCCGATCACGCCCACCTCGTCCACGTTGATCTCCGTCAGTCGGGCCAGCTCGTTCAGGCCGCAGTCCTCGGGCAGCGATCCGTCGTACGCCTTCCGGTAGATCAACAGAAACTGCGCGAGCACAGAAATATTAACCGATTGCCGGTGATCGGTGGAAGCCCGAAAGTAAACCGCCCGATAATTCCAAAAGTTTTTCGTCCGTTGTCCGGACACGATTTATATATAACGCGCGCGCGTTTAGATAAATCATCGTTCGGAATTATTGTCTACGTACGGATGGAACGACGAACCGGCGATCTCGATTATTGTTTGGACGGAGTAACGCGAAAGTTGGCCGAGAACGTGTGCCACTACGACGGCAAAATCCGAAACAAAGACGCTCGCGCGATCGGATCAAACGATATTCGGCCGCGTAAATACGTATTCGGTCGATCGACGAAAACAACGAAACGATCGAAAAAGCGCGTCGACAGATAAAATACGTTCCGGCCGGAGGAAAAGTTTATGACGGTACTACTAACGGTGTGGTATAATGTAACAATAGAGCGAACGAACTTTCGTTTACGCGCGTAAACTACTCACTTCTCTAAAACTGATCTTGTCGTCGCCGTCTTCGTCCACCTCTTTGATCATTGCTTTGAGCGCCAGGTGCGTTTGCGGAACGCCCAATTTTTCCATCATCCTCTTCAGCTCGCCCAAGTCCAAGTATCCGTCTTTGCCCGTGTCGAATCTACACGCGTTCAATACAAACGAATAAAAAAGTTATTACGCGGCCGAAATAAATATCCGATCGTTTTATAACCCGTCGGAGGAGAAAACGTTTCAATATCCTCTTGTTGAAAAGAGCGCGCGCGCGCGACACCGAAATACGATCGGGAAACCGCGAAGAGGAGAACGCGGGCGTATATCGTATTTAACTTCCGTTTCTAAACGTAATATTACGCGCGCGCCGGATTATACGTCGGGGTTACGGACTTAGGGGCCGACGGACGCGTTTTATAGATGACGGCGTCGATGGTGCTCGACGACATCCGGCGGCCGATTTCCACAAAACGCCGACGACGGACGTGCGCGGTGACACAATTTTCGTAAAAAAAAAACCGATCGTCCGAAATCGATCTCCGTTAGTTTTCGTTTTTGACGTCCCCACCCGCCATCACCGATCGAAAACGTCCGTTCAGAAATAATAATTTCGAAACGCGCGCGCGCGATTTTACGCAACAGCAATCTCGTCACGAATTGCGGATACTTCGCGTTTGTCGTTTCGTTCACGCACGTTGTTTCACGTGAAGATACGTTCATATTTACATACAATATTCTCGTGTCTCCGTTGCACCGACACACAAAACGCGATCGTATATCGGCCGTTCGCCGCCGCTACATTATCCCGAAAGATAAACAGCGCGCTACCGGACCGCGTGTGGCTCTGGCCGTATCCCGAGACGGGCAACGACGATCAATACGATTCGTCCGTTCGATATTCGAGGAAAACGATACGCCGACGAAACGTAAAATCGGTCACCAAACGCGGCCCGCATAACCACGAGTGTATAATATACGAATATTCGGACTTTGGGCGCGCACGCGTACATGACCAATATCGATTTGAAAAACACGCCCGGCGGTGTCGTCGTCAAATAAAAGTTACGCGACCAACGTCGACGCGCCGCCGCTCATAGACCGACGTACTTTCCGTTGTTTTATCTATCAAGTACTCGCCGTGGAGTATATACACACAATGAACGTGTTCGCCGCCGTTTTCGCGTTTGTTTGCGTATTCGATCACGTATACCGTTTGGAACGCGAAAACACGAATTCGAGATAAAATATATTATACGTACGAAAATGTCGGGCGTAGTAATAATATATACGCCGCGAGGCGGCCGCTCGCGTTTATGTTTCCCATTTTTCCTTACGAATGACGAACCAAATGGCGAAAACATACCGACCGGACCTATAGACGCGATCGTTGTCGAAACGTTCCGGGACCGGAAAATGTTCGCGCGGCAACGACGAACGCGCACGTCCGTCCCGTATAGCCTTTTTACAGACGTTCGTTTCCGCCGTCATTTCCGCTACGTACGCGCGGGTCGCCGAATATTTTCGGTGACGCCGTCGAATCGAAACGCGTACCGATTGTATAGAAAACCTACGCGATTCCGCCCGCGTCCGCCGTTGCTCGGAAAACACCTCGTGGTCCGAACCGATTATCGGGTAGGCGCGACGACGAGCTGTCCGTTTACGTTACAATCGTAACAAATAAACCGCCGTTAACGACAAATATCGTTTTCGAAAATTATTACGGTCGTTATTAAGCGTTTAAACGCGATTGTAGATAGGTAAACTAAACGCGTACGTACGCGCGTATTTAATTTTTAAACGCGCCGCCGACACGACGGGCAACGCAACAATGTCACGACGCGTTCGGAATGTTTTCCGATTCGGATACTTAAGAACCGCGCGGGATGTATTATGTAACGCGCGTGCGTACGTATGCGCGCAATACACTCGTCGTGGAATTCCGCGCGCCGACAGATAAAACGCGATATAAAAACGCGACCGTCGCGTATTATCGCGGAAAAATGCCGGCTACGTTTTTGGCTCGGGCCGCGGCGAATACGGCGGACGGACTTTTGTCCCCCACCAAAATATGGTCCGCGACCGTGTGTCGTTCGCGCGCGTTCATTATCGCGAGCCACCCGTCCCGCGCGCCGAAGAATAAAAACCGAATTGTAGCCAACCGTCGATTACACAATGGATCGACCGTGTCCCAGAATATAAAATAAAATCCCACTCGTCCGAGAGAGGACGTTTAAAGCAATATTCATAACGCTCGACCGGTACACGCCTGTCGTCGGAATTTTATTAAACTGTTAACGCGAAAACGCGAACGCGTTGTACACAACGAACGCCCGTATCGGATATAATTCCGTCGTCTTTCGAAAACCTACACGACGAACTGGAAACGAGCGCGCTCGTCGTCCTCGAAAATAAACGTAGGTATATATATATATTTTTTTTTTTTATAATTCGGACGGGAGTTGTGGCAACAACGGTTGTAAAAACGTAGGTATAATAATAGGTACTCCGTGCGCGTGATTAACATAACTCCGGCGTTCGATTGCACGTACGGGGGGAAAAAAATATATACGAAACAGGAAATTCACTTTCGACGGCGCGAAAATATTTAAACGTTTATCTTAATAACGTTTTTGTTTTCGACCTTCGATTTATTTCACCGAAGCAGATAACGCGTAGTATCGTTCGCGTTTAAAATATGGCGGGCACACGTTATACGCGCGAACGACGTATTCCTATCAAGACGTATTCCTATATAATTCCTTATAAAGACGCAAACCGTCCGCACTGGACGTGTATCGTATAAAAAAGGTCCGAAGGGGGTTGGGGGTATTGTTTATCCGTAGAGCCGAACCGAACGGCCGGTCGGATGTTTCGGGGCGTTTATTCGGCGACCATTTCAAAACGGTCGGTAGAAACGCTCGTATGTTCGTAATAAAACGAATACAGGCGATTAATGCGGAGGATCGCGCGCGGTGGACTGTGGCGGCGAGCAACGACGACGGGAATAGAATTCGTTCCGAACAATTTCACGCGCGCGAAAACAAACGGTCTCCGAAGACGGGCCTATACGAACGGGTTCGGTTTTTCGTTTTTAATAACGGCGGTCGTGTTTTTCCTTTCACCTATTGTTCGCCGAGGTGACGACGTATTCACACACACACGCGCGCAAACGAACGGGGAACAAATTAATACGGATTAGCCCGTCTATTATTACGTGTACACACGCGCGTGCGCGTGTTCCAGACAATCGCCCGGTATAAAATATCATACCGTCGGAAAATACGCCGCCGTATACGATTCGTATTTACGAAGAACGTATTATTATTATTGTACACGTACGGGCGAGCGTATAAATAAAAAGCCGAGGAAACAAACGGCGCGCGAGGTTACATATACGTTTGGGAGAGAGCGGTCGTGGTTTTTATCGGCAAAAAGAAAGTTCGATATATATATTTTTTTTTTCGCGCGAATTTCGAAATAATCGTCGTGTATGGATCCGTCCGTGAAAACGCGCGAACGGCGTGGTAGTATTATATTGCGACGGGTGTTGGCGAATTATCGGAAATACTCGAAAGTATTCCGACGTTCTCCAATCGACGCCGTATACGAACCGACCAGAATTTTGAACGAAATTACGTACGTAAATTAAAAACGGTACGCGCGTCGCCATCGTCGTCGTCGTCATCTCACATACGCCAAAGCCGAGCAGATATGACTAATGCACGAACGAATTAATACCGACGCGATTCGGTATTTCCGGTTTTGTTCGTCACGCCTCGTCGTTCATCGTATCTATCGGACAAAACGGACGACAATTATTTTACGTCACGAAGCGGAGACGGTTATTATTTTACTGGAAACGACGTTCGGCTTATCGGACGCACACGCCGTCCTTTGGCGATTCCTCGTGAACGGAAAAATTAGATAGCCCCGCTAAGCTCGCGACTGTGTGACGTCATCGGGCGCACGTGCGCAATAAGTATTAAACTACGGACGCGTATTAAAAAAAAAATACGATTAAAATGTAGTTTATTCGGAATATATATATATAGATATTATTAGCCCGACTAATAACCCGGCGTTTAAACCGCAGCGCGCACGCGATATAATACACGTCTAGTCGCGACTGTATAATATATAAATAACCCTTTCGATTTTTCGCGAAAACAAATATCACGCGTGGTGTTCCGAAACCTGAAAAACACGCGTGCACGTAAATAATAGACGTAAACGTCGTACATTTTTTATTACGTTCACTACTGTACAACTACCGATGTATACATATATATATAATATACGGCCTACGACGTCCATCGAAATAATCACGTAGACATTTCGAAACGAAAGCGTATACGCGTTTCACGCGAATACGTTTTTATTCAAATTCGGAATTATTTTCGTCGCAAATACGCGGCGAATAGTTGGAATTCTATCGACAATTCAGTTGTCACGTACGGGCGAAAATATATTATTCCCGGTCGTATTAATAATCGAAAAGTGTACGTGTACGCGCGTCTGATAACAGAAACAAGGCGCTCGTTCCGAATAAGAACCGAAGTATACATTTTTTTCCCCGCAAATTCGGGCCAAACGCGCGCGTAAATATCGTACGAGCGTTCTACGCCGTCCCCGCCGACCTACTTGCGCCGAAATGGGACTAGCGGCGTTCGGTTTCGACGACGAATCATAATAAATCGCGGACGAAAAAAAAAACCCGTACGAAAATCGACGAACGTTTATTAATAATAAGTCCGACGACTGGGCGCGTATTTTCCCGAACGAGAGAAACGTTAATCAGCGTAATTATAATACGACCGCCATCGATCCCAGTTCGGTGTCGTGAAATTTTGTTTACGTCGGCGTCGAATGTTCGCAAAAATATCGCTCAAAAGGTCGCGCGCCGAGGAGACTTTAAAGATTTGCGTGGTATTTAATACGCGTTTTCGTATTTTATACGTAAAATATCTCCGAGAACGTAAATAGAGAAATTCGGAAATCCGCCGTACACAAGTATCCGGTTTTACGACAAGATTGTCGATCCGACGACCAACGGGGCCGGACAGTCTCCACAATCGACGCGTTTATCGATAAACACGCGGCGCGTAATTTACGCGTAAACGACCATCGAAACTTATCGTGTATTACGAAAAATGACTTTGACCCACCTACGTAGTAAATTATTACTAATGTACGCGTCGTGAGTGTCGTCATTATACAGCCGTTAGTCAGCGTAAACGATACTGAACAATTTGTAAAAAAATATAGGCGTATACAATTTGTCGTTTAATAAAGACTTTGTTTTCGTTAACGTGTCGATTATCGGATATAATACCGAAGTGAACGATTATTCGTTCGAACGATTATCTACGCGCACGCGATTTCCGAACTAAACGCTAAAATTATAACGCGTTACACGGAATTCGTCGACCCGTGTACAATAATGGGACACAAACCGACCTCGACATATTTAAACTTCGAACCGATATATCTCGCGAAATAACGGTCGCCGGAGGGGTAGGGGGGGAATGATATCTGTATTTGGTAAGGATCGACGATACTGCTGGTAACCTTAACTGGTATACAGTACGCCGAGTTCGAGTGGAAATAAATCATTAAGCGCAGCGGACACGCTAAACTACTACGAATATCGTAATTCGGTAACGTCTAGACGTTTTACGGAGGAAATCCGCGCAATGTTTCGTCGTTCCGACACATTCGACACGCCGTACGTGGCGCACTCAAAAACACGCGCCTGTGTTCGTCACGAGCGCTTTGAAATTCGACGGCAATAGGCGCTCTAAAACGAGATACGAGGACCTTATACAAGTATATAACGTCGAGGGCGTACGTACGATGGTATACCGGCGCCGTACGAAATATTTCGGCGTAAATTATTTAAAAATTTTCGGGTAATATTATATTACGCAAGACACGAATTTCGAAAGTCAAAATGCGTTCGCCTGTATGCAAGATCCGAGATAAACGATTCGCTGATAATGTATATCGTAATACATTATGTTATTTATACGTGACGTAGATTTCCGCGCGGTTCTTATACACGAATACGCCGATCGTACACACACCACCCTGAATATTAAAAGTATTTCCGTGTTTGTTTTCGGAACGAGTGCTTGAATGTATATAAAACGCGTCAGTGTAACGCCCACGTTCGCCGCGTTGAACAAACTTCAATATACCGATAAAAATATACAGAAACAACGATCCGCCGGTATATTGTACGTACGGTCTCTTTGTTCTCGTCGAATACGACTCACGGGGACAAACATCGGACCATCAACGTAAACACGACGACGACGACGACAACGACGAGATAATCGGAAAACGTCGTCCCGACGACTGGTGGAAGAGTCTTGGGTTAGTTTTTGGCGTGCGCGGTTTCGAAATTAAACACTCCGCCCCCTCCCGCTAACCTAAACTAAACCCCAATCCGTGCGAGCTATAATACACCGGCTCGTATTTCAGGTCGCGTTACAGCGACACGACGTCTGGCGCGTTATCGTCGTAGTCGTCCCTCGCCTGAATAGTTTATCGAAAACAAGTTGTAAAAAAATTCCCCCCAAACGCGCGCGTTATTATGTCGTACCGTACGTTTGCGCGCGCGTGTTTATATCATTACGAGTCGTAAAAATAAAACGTAATAAATTTTATAATAACAATAACACGCGCGTGGCGGTACAGTCTCCGGAGATTGTGTGGGTGTTACGCATATAGCTATAATATATACAATAGAGAAGGCGCAAGCAATTACGTCGCGCAAAAACCTAGACTACCGTGTTGTACACGAAGGAAACGCGGATAATTAAATCGTTTTTTTTATTAGTTTGTCGTTTTCTTAATTTAGGCCAAAACAACAAAATAATATACGTTAGATCCACGCGCTCTCGAAACGATATTTCACGTTCTGAAGGATTTTCTATACTCGTGTGTGCGTGTATAGACTACGTGTGGTCGGTTACTTTTACGAGTACAATAACCCCGTCTACTGAGATTCATAAAAATTCTAGAACGAAAAAAATAATATCGTTCGATACCGTTTTATTTTTTGTTTACGGGCCGATAGACTTGTATTTACGTTCAATTAACGGTTATATCGTCGGCCTAAACGCGTTGGTTAACGATCGAGATAATTATATTGCTTCAAGTACGTGTACAATATATGAATTGTGTATACAAAGAATCATTAATAACGGACGTATAATACTGTATATATATATATATATACGTAACACTTATAAATAGTCTCGCACGAATAAATATATATATAGAATATTGACGTTAAAAGATTAAATGACTACGCGGGCGTTTCATGTATATATATATTTAAAATACGTGTACAGAAGATAGCGTATAAGTATGTGCTTGGACGAAAACCTCGTTAAAAAGAAGGAATTAGAAAAGTAAACCCAATATTTTTCCAAAATAAGGTTATATATAACGAAAGTGCGAAACGAAACGAACAATATTTTAACACGAAAATATGTACGTGAAATTTGATTGGATTATACGAATTATTATCGTATTTTCTATGGGAAAAGCGGCGTTTAACTTCGCGATGGTCATTACTTTCTAGTTATTTTTTTCAGTTTTTAATAGAGAACGTTGGTGCGGTAAAAAGTCGATACATAAATAATTATAACGACGCGTTTACCGACCAACTCGCCACTTTTGAATATATTATACAGAATTACGCGCGCGTATGGTGAAACTATTTTAATAAATAATAATTTCTTCCTAAACGGAAACGTTCAACCTCGTGATTAATAATAATATTATTACATCCGCGCGTGGCGATCCACGTGTTTCTATATTTCCGAGTTGTCCACGTTTCTCGTACACGGGAAACAGTACGTAAATCGCGTTTTAATAACGAGGAAATAGTAAAGCCGACCGACTCCGTGTACCTCGAACGTGTGGCGTGGCTACGCGGCGTACGAAAAAAGGTCGCGCCAAGGAGTCAAACATGAGAATCGAAATCGCTCGGTGGGTATAACGCGGAACGCGATAAGATTTATCGCTTAGTTTCGCGACGAAAATAATAAATCGTCGTAACGTCTTCGTCGAGTATACGATGTTAACGTCATTAGAGCTTTAATTATATCGCGTCCGTTGAATTAACAAATACCGTATTGCAATTGCATCATAAGTACGCCTATATTCGAGGCGCATTTTTTGAAGTAATAAAAATACTGTTGCGTAAACGGCGCAATTAAATGGCAATAAAAATAAATTATGTAACGCGTTTAATATATATCGCAAGGTTCATCTAGTGTTTAACGATCTTCGTCAAAACGTTCGTTGGTTTGTTTATCGGCAATATCGAATTTCAAGTATACGTACGAATAATATTTAACTCGCGTGTTTTTGTTTTTTGCTTTTTAACGCCGAAAACCCGTAACTAATTAAATGGAACGAGTGAATATATAATGAATTCCACTTGATAGGAAATAGAAATTTTGTTTGCGCCGTACGTAATTCGTGCGTGGAAATTTCCCCGTAAAAGTGATTAACGGACGAACGTGTTGGCGCGTATATTATAATTACTTCGAATTACCGAAAAATAATATTGTAAAACGTAAATGGCGAAGAAACCGGAAGAGAAAACATTATTCGAACGTAAAAAACAAACACTCAAACGCGCGTGGATAAAAAACGAATTTAAAAAAAAATTAATAAAATCGGTAAAAGAAAATCGTGCGTTATTACGCTATATATATTAAAGTTTCGGTATGGACTATTATATCAACCGTATCGACTACAACGTGTACATAGCTAATAAAAAAAAACCGAAAAAAGAAAAAACCGTGACCTTTATAACGAAAAATCCGATATATACGTATTAAACGCGTAACAAAAATGTTTGCGAACACTATCCACGGCGCATAATGTCGTTTTGTATCGTTCAATAAAGGACAGTCGTAGTTTTTAAACGCGCGTATAAGGTTGTAAAAATTACGTAAATAGTAAAATTAGTAACGAAAAAAATAGACATCGTAACGTTCAAAAGGTCGAAACGAAATTAAGGGAATACAATTTTCCGTTTTACTTTGTAGACGTTCGTACACACGCGCTGTACAAACGTACAGCGGAGGAGAACCTTTCACCTTTAAACCTGCGAAATTCGCTCGTACCGACAACGATTTCGTTTTCGCGATATCGAAAACAAATGTTTCGGGCGGATCGGCTGTTTAAAAATCGTTAAATTGTCGATTTCGTTTTTTTTTTACCCGGATATTTCGATCGTATTGGTTGGTACGAACACAAGCGTTTTATAACGTTTTTTTTTTTTTTTTGGGGGGGAAGC
>JAIPRN010000004.1:0-231070 GCA_025469175.1 Geopemphigus sp. TES_GeoC_2020
TTTTTCTAGTATTTCTATAATAAAAGCGTTCGCGTAAAGTTCGCGTTGCGTAATATTTTTAAGCTAAAAGCTCTTATTATTGAGGAACCGTTGTAATTTCCGCATTTACGATAACGAGTATATATATATATTTCTATTATACACGCTTGTATTCTAGCCTTTTTTTCCTTTTTTCCAGTCTTATTCTAAGTCTTCTAGTTATATGAAAACGACGACATCGACAACAAATTATTATTATACGGAAAACGACGACGAATAAAAGCCATTTGCGAACTGTACACGGCTTTACGCCGAAATACGTAACCTGCCTCATAAATTCCCACCATACGCGGTGGACGTCACGCGAACGTCGCACGACAACGACGGTTTGTTGCCGTCGGGCGTCGTTGCGGATTCGCGCCGTGGCGTCGACCTGGAAACGGCACCCGAACACGACGGCTCGTCGTCGGTGCGCGGCGTTTTCGCGGACGTTACGCGGTTTTTCTGCGATCCTTCCCGAACGGCTCGCGTGTACCGGCTTGTTGCCGTCGTACGTCCGCAAATGGATTTCGAAACTACGCTCGTCCGTACACCATTTTCGGTAAACGCCGCACGAGTACAATTTTGTCTTCGCCGTCGTGTGCCTGACCCCGGCTGTTCGCTTCCGTACTCCTCTAGCGCGTTTCGTCGGCTTGCCGTTAAGCCCAAACGACACCGCGCAAAGCGTTCACGAATAACGCGGACGTCCTCCTCGTACGCATTCTGCAAGTCTCGGAATAACGTCACGGCGAAAATCGAAATTTCCTGGGCGCGTTGTTCTTCGTCGGATGTCTGAAGCTCGACTGTCGGCGTTGGACAATTCGCGTTACTTTCGCTGGAATTATTCGATAAGCGACGCGACCACGGGTATCCATTGTTTCAAGACCATGTTTGTTTGTTGCGTACGTTATTCGTTCATTGCGTATGGCCAGCATACCTTAAACGTTATAACGAACAGCTATTTTCTGGAGCGTACGTTTCATATTAACCTCTCGTCATAATCTCAATCGATCGCGAGAATACAAAAATAAACTTTAAAAACAGTACGTTGTGTTGTCATTTTATTTCTCGTTTTTCGCGAAATTAACGAATAAAAACCAAATATATTTTCGGCTACAGATTATTTCATAAACGTACAATATTATTAACGAAAGGTCTACAAGTGTCACATCTACACGTTCGACATGCCTGTAAAATGTAACGTAATGAGGAAAATAATAAAACTTATACGTGAATAAACGTACACTTATTTTACCTGTTACAAACTATATTAAATTTTCATTTTTCACCAACGTTCGAGTTATAACATAATTTAAAACTACGGGAATTTTTCGCTTTATCTCAGTACTCGTTATATACACACAGAATGGGAAATTGAAAATTTCAAGTCGAGTTTACCGCTTGAATTTAAAGTGGTGGAACGTCGAAACTTCCGTGTATGTTTGAGGATTATTGGAATATAGCGCAACTTCAAAAAACAAGATAACATTAATGATTTGTACTGAAGTAACGAAATGCGAACGATTTTGACTTGGAACTTAACGATATAAGCATATTATATATATATAATAACGACGTAGTTCGCGTGCTCAATTGACGATCAAGATGTACAGTGTTTATGGACAAACGAAAAATCCCTAAACGTCTCTAGTTTTTTCGAAACGTATCTAATTATATTAATTGAGATCGACAAAAATGTTACGTTCGATAGTATAGGTATATCTTTGTTGTTAGTAAACAATATACAAATATAGGATCTCTATAGGTATTAAATACGAAAAGGTTGAGGATATTTAAATATCAAAATATAAATTTTAATTTTAAAGATGTCACCCATGACCGACACTAAATATTTTGATATTTACCAAATTAGTCGTTCATATTAACGAATAACGCACATGTACACGCAAATATACAAGTTTAAATATATATTTGTATATTTTATAATTAAAATTTTTCCGCAAGTCCGACGGCACTAGTATGTTTATAGGCGACGGTGAGTATTAATTGTGTAAATGTTGCACGCGCAGACTTTTTTGCAAGCGGGTCGCAGTGGCTATGATTATAACAACGTACGCGGGAATTTCACCACTGGACTTCTATCGCTGTTTTCGTCGAAAAATCATTGTACAGAGTATAATTTAATACGACGACGGATGAGGCCTAAGAGTAATCGGTAAAAGTCCGACATTCGGACATTTTCCTAACGCAGTCGTTGAATGACACGTTCGCCGTGTGACTACACACGTTAGTCGCGTAGCGAATTCCGTAGTTTGTCCGCGAAACCGAAAAACAAACATCGGAATTCGACGAACGTCGCCGGGCCATAGGTTCAATATGGTCGGAACGTGTCAAAAATTTTGGTAAAAAACCGTCGGAATAATAATTACACGTACGTTGTTTACGTAGGTCGATATTATAAAATACGCGCGTAGTTTTCTGATTGGTATCCAGTTAATATCTCTCTTTATATATATATATATGTGTGTGTGTGTTGGCATTTAAGTACGCCATAACGATATACATAGTTAAATGGTTCGGCGCGCACGTAGAATGCAATTATTATAAGTCGTTCGCGTAATTCGAGACGCCACGAGACTTCTACGTAAATAATAAGCTACCCGTACGTCGATTATAATAATATAATATGTATCGAAACTATTATTGCTTACGAGTGTGTACGACGCGGTTACACTGTGTGTTGTTCTAAACACGGCCGTAAGGAACGACGATTATCGATTTTATAATCGTACCAAGGCGCTCGTAACGTTCAAAACGTTCCCACGCGCGTTTAGTCTCCACCGAAGTCGTTCGTAATTGTTCGATTATTGAATAATTGATTCGATTCGGGTCTGTGCGAACGTTCCCGGAGCGTCTCGACCCGAATGTCGGTAAACGTTAAACGCGACGTTTAAAAATATACAATCGACTGGCTAAAACGTCAAACACGTTTTTGTTTACATTCGACGACCAAATCCGTGGGCCGGGTTTACGCGACCGTCGAAACAAAAACCGAAACAAACTCGTACCGCACAACTCTACGACGTTACGCAGTTGCGGCGTATAATATAATTGTATTTCGTTCCGCCTTATAGTTTTCGGCTTTTCGAGCTTTTAGTGTTGAACGCGCGAATCCAAAAGATTTCGGGCTCGTAACGAATTTGGATAAACGTTTCAACGTCCATAACGGATACAATTATATCGCGTTGGATCGAAACGTGCGACTGTTTACAACGTCGTTCGATTACAATTGTTCGATTTAGAATTCTGAAATCCGGCGTTACGATTTTTTCATAATTTTATTGGATACAATTCGGCGCAGACATAGTTCTCAAACGTTTTGGTCTTCGCCGTTAAACCGTTTTAACGAAGAACGTACGCAATAACTAAATTACGTCCATCAAATCCGCGTGTACCAAGAAAATATGCCACGTACGACGCCGTCCGTTGTATATTCAGTAAACGATCGTTTCCGAATAAAACTACTAACGGCGGAGTAATAGATGATTATTGTACCGTCAATTAAGAAATTCGTTTAAACGACAACTACAGTGAACCGAATAATTGTAAATCTTCGTGTAATTCTATTATGTTTTTATGACGTACCGTTTTTGGTTTTTTGGCAGTCGGTACACTATTTTTGCGGACGTTTATGATAATAACCACTCGGTTTACACCGTTTCCGTTACGAAACGGTATTGTACAAGTCCGCTCTTACGATAACTATTACAGGCGCGTTTTCGATTTTTCTAATTAGTTCGTTTTTGTATCGTTAAAGTTTACGCGCGAAAACAAGCGAGTAATACAATAATAAGCGACGTCCGACACGCGAACAAAGATCGTTTATTATTAAACGTGCGAGAACGATTTTATTTCGCTCGCGATTTCCCGTTGGCCGTTAATGGAAGTTCGCTGTCTCCGAAAACGCTCCGTTTAACAAATTAGTCAGTCGCGCGGAAATCTCGCCGCAATAATTATGTCCGGGAAACGACGGCGCTTCCGTTTCAGACAATTAAGTGAAAATTCGTGTAAGCAAATCGACGATCGACGCGGCGAGTGCGTCGTGAATATTGCATTTTCGACGAAATATTTAACGCGCGCGTATTAAATGGTACGCGCGTGGGTATTATTTTACATTATCGTTGTCACGCAAACGTCGCCTACCGAGTATAAACATATCGTATACGTCTACTGCCTCCGCGGTATAACGTGTTAAATACCGTAACTACGGTTACAACGATTATCATTAACTATATACTATTTACTATCGCCAGATTCGGGAGAGCGCGAACCGTTATTGGTCGGCTCATGGTTGGTTGTCACGGACGTTAGTTTCGAAATCGCGTCATCCAGTTGGACCAACTCCGCACCGTCGGTCAACGTGATCGCCAATTGTCCGTGCGCCACTGGGTTCGCCGCACTTAGAACTTCGTCGTCTGCGCCCCGCTTTTCGCCCGGTAGTTATTCGTCCGGTCTTTCCGAAACAATAATAGGTTCCCGCCGTGGGACAACGTCGTCGCCAACACCGACAAACTCATCGGTTACTGCGCACGGCCACCGAACGTGGCGAACGACGTTATATAATATAATAGACGTCGTGTCTATCCACGTGCGTCTACCGATACGGTGTACGTAAATTTACTCGACGCCGGGCGGTTAGACACGACGGACACGCGGCACTGCACGAAACACCCTCGAAAATACGAAAATAAAAACGTTAATTCGGAAAACTCGTATTAATCGTGTTCCGTTCGGTTTCTCCAGTAATTCCCCGCGATTCTGTCGAAAGGGAATTCTTTTTCGGGCCGACGTATTTTTTTTCCGAACGAATTTCGAACAAATCGTTTACAATTTTTTTACCGAAAAATCGATTTAACCAGGTAACGGACGGTACTCTACGTACCGAATTCGGTTTAACGTTGTAGGGCCTCTTTGCGCAGTTTCGTTAAAAACGCTTTTGACGAGTAAATTAGGGGGGGGGGGGCGACGGTGAAATTTTCGAAAATGTTTACTCCGCGCGCTTGATATCGCGGAACATTCTCTACGGGAATCGGACGCGCGCGCCCGCGTCGATTGATTTTCGGAAACGTGAACCCGACTACGAAACGGAAACGAATAAACCGGACCATTAAAAAACGCGCGTAATTGATCGTGTGAAAATGTACTACGGAAATTTGGCAATTCTGCCGCTTACTGTTCAACTGAACAAACGCCGATTCTCGCGAACGCGTGACTACTCAACACATACAATAGATACACGTTCGTTACGACAAAAACTTTTAAAACCTTTTTTTAAGCCCGTTACGATTTTACCTAATCCAGTCGAATCGTCGCACGTTCGCGCGTTCACTAATGGGGACGGCAGTCGGCGGCATTTAGTAGATACACGCGCGTCGTTCGAAAACAGTGTTCTCAGTCACGTTTCGAATCCGGTAACGCTTTGTACACGGGTTTTTTTTTCCCCCCGTACGTACATTATTGCCCGTAAATATTTTGTACGATTCGTGCGTAAAACTTTCTACGGCGTGTATTTCTGAATCTCGAATACGCTCGTTAACGGCGGCCGTACGTAGGCGGGAGATTGTACAAAATCCCGATTCGTTCGTAAGCGCGCGCGCGCCGTCGATTATCGCGTCGAATTAAAAACGTATTATACCGCGCGCGCGTCTGTCCAGAATATCGAACTAAAGAGATTGCGGCGGCATCAAAGAGTTTAACGAGAAATTGAATCGAACGCGGTTATTAATTTATCTTTCATTTCCGGCGAAAACTAAAGACGTTCGCGTATTTTCGTATTTTCGTACTTGGAGCAGCGTTTACGGCGCGTGACGGATCCGCAAAAAAAAAAACGAACCCGTCGAAAATCGTTAAACGTTTAGTGGGTCCTCCGCGAATGTATATATATATATATATATTCAAATTCCCGCGTTCCTTATAATAAGCTGTACTAATAAATCATAAGTTTATTTTAATATCGGCGACAACCAGCGGGGCGTGCACGTATATTGCAGTTTATGAGCCGGGTAGGCAGCTGCTCGTGTACAAAACGAGTCGCCTCCAACTGTCATCTCGCTCCCGTGTCCTCCCTTCACCCCTGCCCCCCCAGCCATCACTTGTTATTGCGTAATACGACGTTACGAAAATCGGGAATACCGGGAAATTATTCGCGTCGTTACGTTTAAATTGACCGCGAGTTACTACTGGTATCGGTCGGTACCGAAATCCAACACTGTCCGTGCGATAATTTCCTACGCGCCGGCTCGTAATGTGTTTTCGACAAATCGTAATCGCCGTTTAACGATAAACGGGATTTTAGTTTCCGCTAATAGGCAATCTCTGAAGCGCAAACGAAACGAATATTTCGACGTCCGAAATGGTTCGATATATTTATATACAGAGCGAACGGCCGTGTTTTCGTTCAGAATTGTCTACGCTTAACTGAACGGGAAAATAACGTATTTTATTATATTCCGTTCGATTATACTATTTTGGCGTTATCTGTAATTGTACGTACCTGAAAAACTTCGCTACGTTGACGAAGTTCCATACAATTATTCGCTATTAGTACTTTTATTTAATAAAAATAAACGTCGTTTATCGTTTGTCATTTTATTCGCGATTATACGTCGACGTAATTACCGTTTTCGTTCGTACGGTAAAGATAACTACTATACGGTTAGATTCAAAAATTTCTCGAATATTTGCCTCGCGAAACGGGAAGCAAATTTTGATATCAGCCGTGCTGATCTTAAGTCGAATGTAATGTACGGATTCCGTGAAGATAGCCCACTTGTTGATTAAGCGAAGAGAAATGCCTCGTAAATTCTCGCAAATTATTCGCGAAATTGATTGAAGTATGTACACGAGCCAAGTTCGTGGACGTTTATTACCCAGCTATGATTCTAACCTAATTTCGATTTTCCAGCCGAAATACTACGATTTGAGTTGAACGGCGCGTTATCGAATAATAAATAATACGTACGCGCGTATTTCATTTTTACGAAAGAAATTTCTAAATTTATTTCTCGATATTAAAATTACGTAACGATCGGTTTTGACGTATTAGCGCGTTATTTACTCGCAGATTAGTTTATCGATTATCTACCTACTCGTACTTCTTTACATATATTTTTCTTTTTTACGTCGATAACTATTCGATTTAATTATAAAGAATTTCGATAATTATTTGGAAAAAATTCTTAACATACGATTGTTTAGGTATCAATTTTCAAATTGTATAATACGATAATAATATCGTATACTTGTTGTTATTAACGTAAGTAGTTGGATAACAGGTTGAATACTGCGCACTTTCGTTTTATAATCCGATGCGACTTTTAAAATAAAAACAATGTTTTACTATGTTTTCTGGTCGCCTAAATACGAATTTCGGTATTGCGATTCGCCGTCATTTGCTAAGAAAATTACTAGCGGAGCTTAACGCGTTGTCAATAATAATAGGCGCGTCATATTTGAGGTCGGAACTTGACCGAAAACGGGACAATTTTTTCTCCACGTCGTGATAACGAAGTCGACGGTGATATTACAGAAACGAATTAGTTAATTTTCGTGGACAATAATTCGTCTTAATCCTCCATGCGGGTTCGCCGTATTTTATTTACGAATATAATCGTACGCGATTTTCGACGGATCATTCGCGAATGTTTTCTACATTGGAGAATTCTCGTTTACGTTTCACGTTTCGTATCGGCCACGATGGCAACACGAACGTCTTCGAGCACGTTCGTCGATTTTTACTACCGTATTTCGTTTTATTCCGAACCGGAATTGTTCACGTCACCACTTGCTATACCGTCACTGTGTGATACGCGGCGCATGTCGTCCAGAACGTTTCAACACCGTTTTCGTTCGATCGATTTAAGATAATTACGGTTTACATCGCGCGAAAATATTCCGTCGTGCACGAACGTAACGTGCGTATTTTGTATATTGCCTAACCGGCGGCGGCGATGGCGGCGCCGTGGGGCGCTCGCGCCGCGTGTGTTTGCCAACGACCGAAAATGAAGCGAAACCGAAATTTAACAACCGCGCAGTTGCGGCCACCGGTGGTCGGTCCGAAGAGGATTTGCGTGAATTACAGATATAGCCTGGCCGCCCGATGTTATACGTAAACTGCGGGGAAATACCGAAAACGGTCGAACGGTGCCAAAGGACCGTTTCGCGGGCGCAGAAAATACGAAAAGCCGCCGAAAGAACGATTTTAAGAATAGATATTTCCATAAATTCCAATACGAAAAAACAAATAACCGAATCAAACTCTAACAGAATTATTTTTATTATTATTTACGAGAAACAATTAAGTTTTTGTTATTTAAAATCGTCTTAATATTTCATCGAGTTCAAACGGAGGTTACATTTTACTGAATTACGAAATTATTTTTTTTGGACATTTCTGAATTCGTGAAAAAAATTGAACATTTTTTAAATAACGACCAGGGGTAGAAAACTCGTAAGCGAATGTAATCGGCGCGTATCAGAGCGTTAATAGGTCCGTTTTACATTAACGTTGAGCCCGATGTTATTTTTTTGTTTTTAAATTAACCTGTTTGGCCGTGCATGGGTGAAAACAAACAAAAGTACGTTGATATGTCCGGCGTTAATGGGAACCTAAACGGAAACCATAATTCGAAAAAATTTAAAACGAAAAACAGAAACCGATAAGGGAATATCTCGTTTTTCAAAAACACCGACCGGACCGGAAACGGTTTCAGTATCTCTAGTTGGAATAAATGTCGTTCGGTTCTATAGAATCGAATGAAACCGGTAAATTGACACGCGTCGTCGTTTCCTATAAATAATTCGACCGTAAACGGTTTATATAACGCGTTACTTGTAAATTCGTCGTCGTCATTTCGTGCCCATTGATTGAATGTGCCGCTATTGATTTTAAAAGTCTCCCGCGAATTCCCTATAAATCCCATACTATTTTCGTATTGTAAAACACGGTTCTCTTCTTAATACTACGTAATTTATGTAAAAATATCCGCTTTTGCTTTCGAAAATACGATTCTGCGTTTTTTCCGCTCGGATTTTTAAATAATTTGTATGCCTGTATAGTTTCCTTTTTTCTTTATTACGTTTCGTTACGTTTTTAATAATTTACTCGTCTTTAAAAAAAAATAATATTTTTCGCGACGAGGTATTTTCGTTATTAATTTTCGTGTCTCTAAAATGTTACGTAAAATATCGAAAAAATTGTTTTAATATAACTCGATTTGTAGATATTTACGTTAATACGTTTTCCGCGTATAATTCAAATTTGTTTCGTACGAAGAACCGTCGATCGGCAATTTTTTTTCGTCGTAAAATAAAATTTTTCGAAACGTCAAAAGTAATCGGTTGTATTTTGACATTTTCGTTGGTTTATTCGTCGAGTCCGTCGATTTTCGCGGCTTTTGACGCGTTATTTCCTATCGCCATTTCATTATTACAAACGAATCCATTACGAATGTTACAATAGCGAGCGGCCCTGATTACGGATGATAATTAATTAACGGTCCGTCGCTCGGAGTAGAGATTCGCTTTATTGTCACGTCCGTCACCGAATTACAAAATATCTAACGTAACATTCGTGCCGGTAATTTTGAAAACTTTAACCCGATTTCGGGTCAGTTTGTTTTAGAATTTCGGAAGTAAATAGGAATATTACGCGTACCCAACACATTGACGTTCCAATATTAACTAAACCCCGCCGTTCGAACGGAACTAATTAAAAACTCTTTCAATCATTTATAATTGTTATTTTTAATTTAATTTTTGCGCACAAAACACCACCGTCGGGCATCGTTCGTTCTCCTCTCGATTATCTTTTTTTTTTGTCTAACCGCTTCCTTTTACGCGCACGAAGCTCAAAAACGACGCTCGTTATAATTATTTCGATAGAGTGTACGACGTATTATTACGACGCGGCTAAATTAATTTAACTATATTGTTTTTCGGTTTTTTCTCGAAAAGGTACGGAATCAATCGACGTTTATTGATTACGAATATCGTTTTTAACGTTAATATGAATGGCGAAAACACACGCGACTGTTACGGGTTTTCGACGTAATACGAACTATATTGGGACGTATTTTTATTTCGACAATTATATCATTAAGAGAGTTTGACGCAATTTTGTTCGATAACGACAGAGTTTTCGGGTGATAGATATTAAATTACTTTATGGACGTGTTGTCAAAACGTTAACGAACAAAAGCGAGTTAAAATGAAGTAAAAAGTTAGATTAATTCGAAATTATTTACCTTACGCGTTACGTTTTTTTTATGTTTTTTTTTTTTTTTGAAATTAACCGAATAAACGGCTATATATTTTAAACTTAACGCGTTAATTTCGAGTTAACTTCAAACAAAAGTGTCTAAATTAAGTTAAATATTGTTAAAGGACGTCGTAAATTTTCCGAAGCCGGATTTTAATTTCTTGTGCGAGCAATTTTTATAGGTAGCCAAGTTTTGAAAAAGTCACGGGGGACTCGAATAGTCGTAAATAAAATGTAAAAACGTATACGATGAATTTTAATTTGCGACCTTTGTTTCCACACGAAGTTCTTCGATATTTTATTATAAAAGTTACACGAAAAACCCAAGGAATCCCATGACACTTATGAAGCGTATTTCGTGCTATTTTTATTATTATTATCGTTAATTAGAAAACGTCAAATTTCGAACTAAATTAAGTTATTTCGTTGTCAAAGATAACTTTTAATTTCTGAAGTCAATAAATATAATATCGGCAATTTCGAATTTGATCTAAAGTTTTTATTTGTATATTTAATCGACGAATTGAAACGATCGATAGTTTGCCCAGCTTGCGTATTGTAAATCACTCATACCGAACTTTTGGCACGTTATTCGTACATCCGAATTCAAATTACCAAACAAAAACGTACGAGTCGAATTTGTTTTTTATTTAATTTTCGATTTAAAACCGAATATTATTATTGCAGGTACGTAATAAACGGTCGTTAATGTTTTCTATATTTATCATTATATAATATACTTCGGCAATACAGATCACCGCAAACTTTAGTCGGCCAACGGGAACATTTGTCAGCAAACAGGAACTTTTGTCGGCCGACGCGACAATATTACCGGGAAAAAAAAAATTCAACTTCGGCCATAAAAATTTGATATTTATCGCCTTAATAACGCTACGCTATTCACGGCGCTAAGCGTAAAATATAAGCATATATATATATATTTAATACGATATTCTTCGTAATTAGAAGGTTAATTTATGTTAAGTTACCAACATTGGAGATCGATGTAGCTTCGACTGACAGATACGGTAACTTGATTAAGTATAGTATTTTTTAAAAGAAAAACCACGTTTTTAAACGAAAAAAATTGGCTAGGTATTTAAATAGTATTAGGAAAAATATAATAACATACGATAGTTCACGGTCAACGGTCGACATGAAAGTGATTAATAACTTTAAAACATTATTATTCGTCAAAGATTAGTATACATATATATTCAAAAAAATCAAAATAGAAATATATGTAAAGGTTCTTATGTAACTATCCAATTGTGCATCTAATTCGTCTGTATTTGGGGCCTTTTTCCATTCCTGCCAGCACCTCGTCTTCTTGGATTGCCACGATTATTTCGCCATCCTCTTGTGTCACTTTGGAAATCTTCAACTCCTCCACGGGTACCTCGTACACCAGCAGGTAATTGTCCCGATCCACTTTGACGTTTGGCAAGTTTAGCAACAGTCGACAAATTCGTGGCAAGTTGTATCTTCATAGGTCGACCATTTAAAGGTACGTTATTATATCGACGCGTCGCTTTTAACGCAGCATTTTTACTGCAAAAAACAACATTAGCCGTTCCCAGTGATCTGCCAGATTCGTCGTAATGGACCCTCGCAATTTTCAATGGTCCAAATTCGTGAAATATGTAATGTATATCGTTAGAGGCAATTGCATAGTCCAAGTTTGATATGAAAATTTTACGAATATTGGTAGTTGAAAGTCCATCTCTTAATTGTTGTTCTTCGTACACATTTCGAGTCCAAAAGATATTCGCATTACCCTTCGGGTACGGGCTAAACCTATTGGAACGTCTAGGCATTGATCCGCCCCGACGCATAGAACCGTCGCCAGTTCGGTTCGATCGAAAATTCGATTCTACGTCATCGCCGCCATCACGAAGGGTTCGCCTTGTTGACCGCATCTGTGACGTTCGCCACCACGAGACAAAAGTTTTTTGTTCTTTATCAGTTAGTTTCGAACTCCAATCCATCGTTACTGCGTAATACGACGGTTTGAAAACGTACGTGGTGTAATTAATACGTTAATTTAACCTCGACGACGATGGTGTTTTCAACACCACTGCGCGTCCACTATAACGTCCGAAGTGAGCGTAGTATGCGTAACGATAAAAATCGATAGGCTTCAGACCTGGACACAAGAGTACGTGAGTAATAGACAAACCGTTATTACGTGTGTTAAATAATAATATTGTTATGTAATCAACAATGTATGTCTAACGCGGTAATGTAACTATAGCGATTCTGTGTATTTTATTATAGGATTGTAAATCAAATTCGGCCGCGATAATATTTATAATATACTAACTGACCCGGTAGACGCTGTCCTGCCTGTAATGGGTTAATAGCGTACAAAATAAGTTTACAATATGTGTATCTATTTGATATTATAAACATACTATTTCGATACAAAATGTTAAGTACATCGGGCATTAAAAATTAGACATCTCGACGAAATGTTTTTGTTTCTATTCATTTTCGTTCGTTGTATTCGTCGTTGAAGACCTGCGAGAAAATAACAAAAACGTATATATTTTATTTTTTCAGCGCTTTAAAGAATTACGTGGAAGGCGTATTTTTTAAAATCGAGCGTATTCAAATAATAACCGCGCCGTATTTTCTACTATATTTTTTTTTCGTAAACGGATCGCCGGTAGCTACTCCCCGCGTACGTATAAAAATATAATTTTTTTCGCGAACCGTCGATTTTTATTCACCAATACCCGTGAACGAGTATACGCCGGTGTATTAGTACGTATACAGCACACTCATTTGAATTCGTTTGAAGCGCCGTCTGTAGCGAACACGCCAATTATTATTCCGACGCGTTTGTTTCTCCCTACGTAATTTATGGCGTTTAATTAAAATGCTTAAGAGGGACATCGATTGACGCCGTAAATATCGTTATTATTGTTACGCCGGGATCGAATTGACGTTTTTGTCGTATTCACGAGCGAATTTTCGGTTCACACGCCAAAGGCCCGGAAATTAGACGATCGCCGATCGGGAAAAAAGAACAACGGACGGATCGTCGGCGGTCTTTTATTATTCCCGTCGGTAATTATAATGTAACGTAATATATAATGCGCGTTACGTAAATAAACATTTTATATAATTTACGCGTTAGAGTTGAAATAAGAATTTACGAATACAAGCATATATATATATATATATATATATATATATACACGATCACTAAACAATTTCACGAGTAAATAACGCGTAATTTATACTGCTCAAACGAAGATTGCGTCGGAATGTATATATGAAATGATAACAGGTCCCGAAATTACGTACGAATAAGACGTGCATTTTGATTCTCGCAATATATAGTCCCACTAGATTACGTCCGTTGTTATTTTCGAGTAGAATTGACCTTAATTAACGGTATCGATGATTTAGCGGTACGTTATAACCAATAATACTATTTATTGACGTACGTCTACAACGAAATACGACGAAAACGCGTAATTGTGAAAATATAGCGACGGAAAAGTTAAACTCTTTGTTTTCATCAACCGGATAGTACAAGTACGATATTTGAACGATAAACGTGCGTCCCCGATACAATTTGCTTTCCTATTTCTAGGAGATGGGCAGAAACGACGAACGCAACGTAGACGATTTACACCCGAATCGATTTGCTTCGGACACGGTTTTGGGGGTACGAATCCGAATAGCTCGTCGAGTATGTATTTTGACGAAATGTAAACGACCCCCGCCGATTTGTACGGGAAACGACGTTTTCGTCTTTTTCGATATTTCATAACGACCGTTTGCGGAGCGGACGACGGCGACGAAATTCGCTCGAAACGTCAACTCCGCGTGTAGCGTAAATCCGCTCCTCCGCCGCTTAATGGACGGTACGCGAATGGCGCGTACCGAAATGGTTTATACGTTTTACGTTTCCCGCGTCAATTACACCCCGTGTCGTGCACACCGTCGTTAGAACGGAGCGCCCGTCGTTCGGCCGTTTGGGGACAGTCGCGGTCGTGTATCTAGCGACTCGCCGCGCTAATTAAAACGTAATAACGCGAACGAAAACCGCGCCAAACGGTGAGCCCGGCGAAACGCGTAATGACCTCGGTTCGTTCCGTTGCACACGCGCTCGCCGCAGTCGTTAGTGTATGCGCCCTCCTCGTCCGCGTTTTTCGAATAATTTTTTCGTTAACCCGTACGGGTTTTCTTAACGCGCGGTCACGCGACGACGACGAGCACCTCCACACTTTCGACGGTCGCGTATAACCTAACCGGACGGCTAATCGTAGGCGGGGTACCTGACGTTAGTTCGCGTTCGGGTTTCGAAGAACGTTCGCCGCGACAAAGAACGCGCGATAATTAACGATAATCTATCCGGCAGCTGCCTGTGACGCGTATATACCGTGTATATAAGATTATAGGGTAGATTAGAGCGCGGCGGCTACAATGAACGTTCGACCCATTGCGTGCGAATCACGCGTCTACGAAGTTGACGAACAATACGTATTCGGAGACGACACTACGCACTACGGGCGTTGTATTGTAACGTTTCCCGATATACGTTCCTCGTTTATCTTCCTTTTTTCACAATTAACCGAAACATATATTCCGTCACGTGTATACCTATCGTAACAACAACTTGACAATCGAAAAAACTCGGAGTTTTTTTTAAAACTCCGTTTTAAATCATTTTTAAGACGTTTCTTCCATTACCGATATAATGTACATCCGCTATTTCTAACATTAATCGTTTTGATCGAATGCGTACATAAGAAGCCGCGTTCGCTCATCGCTCGACTTTTTTTGAGAATCGTAAACGCTACCTGGAGTAGTTTACGTAAATATATACGTCTCTGGCGTACCTATGAAAATAAATACTATTTACCGGAATAAATAACTGTGTGTCCGTTTGTCGGCGAGTTTCTCGAAAACGACTGAAAGTCCGCGGTATAATCCGGGAAAGAAAATTTGATAATTATTCTCGAAATTGAATAGAAAATTTGTTCCGTTCGATTTTTATTCATAAAAATCTATATGGTACCGGATTTTGCAAAAAGAACCTTTCATATTTCCGGAGACGATAGGACTATAGCGAAATTTAAAAGTGTTTAAAAAAGTAATTTTCGAAAAAGGAATTAACGACCCTTCGGAACTTTTCAACTTGGTAAATAAAATAAACGCTTTTATTTGACTAACTAGAATACCCCAATCGTATACGCCAATCGAATTAGATGTATTAAATATAATAAGAAAAAAAATTATCGGACGATATAGTATTAATTATAATAAAAATGTTTTCACAAAATAATTCCGGTAAAGTATAATTATTTTATAAGCGAATCGATTATTATTGTATTTGCTAAATTGTAAACTCTTAAAGGGCCCGCGTAATTGTAATCAAGCGATGAATCATAACGTACGTTTCGATCGCGAAAATTGTCAAACTAAATAACTAGCGCCAATCCGTTAAGAATATCGGTACTCGTCGGTACTTGAATTTCAAAATCAAAATTTTCAACGAAAAACGGCTCGTTATAAACAACGGAACAAACGTTTTGTCGTATCGTCGATATTACATTTTATCATTAGAAAACCTAGCGTAAATCGACGGCATATGTACATACATATGTGCGCGTGTCTGTCTGTGTGCGTGTGTGTGTGTGTGTCTGTATTATAAAATTGCGTACGTTCCTGTTTTCGATATATTATATAATATCACGTAATAATGTACGAGGCGACAATACTATTTCAATATATCATCGTATATAATATCGATACAATTTTCGTATCCTATAAAAATACGCGCGTATAGAAATATGTATATTTATTTTCGTACGCTTTTTCCGTTTTACATTCGAGCGTACGAAAACGAAATTCCCGCACGTCTAGATCGACGTTTTTAACGTACCGTCGATAATGAATAACTCGGAAATTATTCGCCGTTTACGTTACGACCGCGTACGCCCCGACAACGACACAGAAATATCAAAGACTACGCCCGTAAGTGAAGTTTTTTCGACATTCGTCCAATTCGAACGATTTTTAAACACCGAAACGTCGACCGTACCTGACGACCGACGGTGTAAAGTACCAAATATCGATAAACGTTAGCCAATTCATTTTCGTACATTCGGACATCTCCTTAAATTGTCGTCATTTTTACGCGAAAACCGATCCATTCCCTCGGCGAATTCTTAACCAACTAACACAGTAATCAGGGCCTCGTGAGATATGTGTATATCACCGAAACGTTTTGAACGACACTAGGATATATAATATTAAACGCGGCATTCTTCACGGCCCATTTCCAGAAACTTGGGCGCGACGGACGACGAGGGAGGAAATCGTTAAAAATAATAATAATTAAAATAACAAACGCGCGTTTCGTCACGTGTATATATTTGGTTGGGCGCGCTACGGAAGAAAAAAATCGTTGATAATCAACACGCGTTACTGATGCGCTAGGACGTGTTCACGTATACTATTCGTTGGCAGAAACAGCCGTTCACGTGCCGTATCCGGAGGGGCGCGGACCACCGAAACGGACGCTATGAATACCATTCGCGGAAGTTACGAGTATTTCTCGTCGACGATTTTTAAATAGAAAATTGAAAACCGATAAAAAAATTTATCGAAATCGACGACATTAACGACACACGATCGTTATTTCTTACCGACAACGTTGTTATATAATAATACGTTTAGAAACGCGCGCGACGTGTTTTCCTTAAATCGGAAACACGAGGCCACACCTATTATACGTTTCGTTATCGATATTGAAAAAAATTGGCCGGTTCGCCGACGTAATTATAGAATTCAGATATCTCTCACCGCAGTAGGTAACTCGCTCGAATCTATGGTTGCCCGTATTTTCTTTAAATATAAAACGTTACCGTTAAATAAATACAAATATTCAAAGTGTTAAACGGAGAACATAAAGCATTTTACTTAATTATCGAATGATATCGTGATGACGCTTGTCGTAGATAATAAATAGTTCGGTTTATCGACTACGTGATAATAGAAAGCGGCGTCGCGAATTTTAATTCATTTTCCCCGCGATTAATCGTTACATTGTTAGATAAAAAAATAATGCCGCCAAGTATTTTTCGTTATTATATTACCGTAAATTGAATAACAGATTTTTCGAAAATTGACTGGAGAGTCATTTCTTTATTAATAATAATACGTATAATTCGTTTTTTTTTTTTTTTGAAACTGTCACGGAAAAAGGTCCATATAGTATAAAAAGACTATGCCCGAATATTCTTCCCGAACGCGATATTTCGAGTCAGAGTAGTTTTCCGTCAACGAGGTTCGGTCGGGCGTCTGGATTGTCGGCTAATAGGAAAGGTCCGGGGGGGGATTTTCGAACGCCGAATTATCGAACAACCGCAGTCGCGCGATATCGTCAAATTGTTTCGGAGTTGACGACGCATCGACGGTAAAATAAACGAACGTTCGTGTTTCAGAACAGCAAGTAGTACACGTCCGCCCACTCGATGGACGATCGTGACGATTACGTGTTGACGCCGTTGGCGGAGTCCGCGGAGGGCCTTCCGCTGGTGGCCGAAGACGACGGAGCCCATGACAACACCGCGATGGCGGCCGAGGACTACGTACAATCGCTGGTCACCATCGAATCCAATTGGGAGAACGGTAGGAATTCGGCTGGAACGGTTACGGCCGTGAACCGCTGAGATTCGGCGACAACGACGACGTTTACCGTTGTTGTTGTTATTATTATTGGTTTTTGTTCGCCGTAGTTGAGCGCGCTCGTTCGGCGGCTTCCGCGTACAAAACGACGCGTTCGCGATTGAAATTTTAAAAAATCGCTCGTTTAGATTCGTATTGGTTTATTTGTCACTTCCGTGGCGACAAATTCAAATGGCGAAAAGTAAGTGGCGTGTACGGAAAACCGTTCGACAGCCACGACGGTTTCGGGCACCGTTCTTACGGATTATTATTGTCCGTCACAGTCGAACCGGAGATCGGACGACGATGGACGTACACAAAATGTGCTCTTCCGCGTACATTTTTTAAATTTCGGGTAGAAACGCGGATTACGACGGTATACAGCTAAATATCCGTGAGCGACGAAAGCGTGCGTTTGCCTACGAAAAAAAGCCATTTCGGGGATCCCTCCATCACCGATATGAAAACTTCTCCGAACGCTAACGTTTGCGTTATATATATATATATATACGCTTCTCGTTCAATAGATATGCAAGAAAATCGGGTACGACGGAGTTTTGAATATTTGAAACGAAATCGCAAATTTCAGGTACGAGTTACGCGGACGTGGAAATTACGAAAAGCGAAACGGAGAATTTTTCGCCGCGAAATAGTTACGATTTTCGGAATCGTCCGTTATACAAATAGACCGCGCGTGACGATCGCGTACATACCGACCATTATTGTGTACAGGCCAGGATGATTTCGTCGGCCCTTGTTCTCATAACAACTTAACGCGTAAAACGGCACCGTCGAAACGACGACTTGGCGAACATAATACGTACGTAATTTCGGTGTGGAGAACGTATATACGGAACGACCGGACGTTAGCCTCGCCGTTTTCTCGTTCGGACGGGGCAAATAATTATTAGCGACGATTCGTTCAGACGACTTCCGTCATTTCAAATCGATATCGACCGGGTGCGATGGGACGCGTATTTCATGCGGGGCCGTTCGAACGTTCGTAGTGTAAACGCTGTTCCTTTATACCTGCACTTTATAACGGATATTTCCGGGCGTGGTTCTCGTGTTAAAAACAGTAAGTACGTACGCGAAACTGCGCGTTTAATTTTTTTTTGTTTTGAATAGTTTTACGTCTAATTTCCCGACGGTCGCGTTTACATCGGAAATCCGATTAACGAACGTCGCCGGCGACCGCGAATCGGTCGAGTTTATCAATAAACCTCTCGAACACGACGCTGGTCGTCCTCCTATATACCAACGCTAACCCGTAGTGTTTCGCGTCACCGTGTAGCCTAGTAGGTACGCTCTAGGCGACAATTGCCGTCAACTTCGTGACGAAAATAATTTTTTAACGATTTTCGGTACCGCGCGAAACGACAACAACGCGACCAAGCCGGCAAACGAAACTGCATAAAATAAAAGCAAAGCCGGTTTTCCGCCCGAAATGTACCAAAAGTAAACGTTCGCTTCCGTTTCGTTACGGAACAAATTGTTTTACCGTGATTACCCTCCTCCCCACCCGGGCCGTCGACGGAATATAAACATAATAAAACGATTAAGTTTCGGGAATTCTAGCGTCCGCGTATTTTCCGGTCTTTCATTCGTGCGCCGTACCGCGATTTACCAAGTTTTTTAATATTTAAAGCTCCGTCGCGACTAAACCGAAATCCTTTGACGGCTTCGGTGTTTTGTAATATTGTATTACGTAAACGCGCGGAGTGTTTTAAAACTATAGTCATTGTAGGTACCGCACTAGTTCGAGAAACGATTAACCCTTTTGGTTTTAACCATCCGCGTCCGAAATATAAAACGCGACGTTGAATGAATGTTTCCCCTTTTTAATACACCTCTAGGGATTTTATTATAATATTTCTAAAGGTAAACAAATTTTGTACGTAAATCGACGATTGTGTGGCTTATCTCTTTAGTTGCGCCAACGAGCGAAAGTCGACATTTTTGGTTTCAAGCGTTATTATTAGTCCCTGCGGACAACTAATGATAATTACAAAACAAGACGGATCGACGTAGTTAATTATTTCGTAAATGTATTTATATTTCCGTTTGTTAATATATATATGTAACGGTTAATAACCATTATTACCTCGAGAAAATATTAAACAAATAGTTTTTACTTTAAAAACGGTTCGCGTAATTTTTCGGAAAGTTCGGATTCGTCCGCAATAAAACGTACGCGTTGCGCCGAACAACGGCGTTTGGAACACATCGATCACACGCAGCCCGTTAGTCAACTTAAACCGAAAAGTAACGGCCGAGCGCAGGTTTTTGTGAATCATTAGCGAGCGTCTCGTGTACGATACACATCCACCCAACCGCCATCGCGCAATCCCGAACAACGGCGGAGACGTGTCTTCTGTAATGGGTACGTCGAACCCGGTTCCCGTTTTAGATCCCGCGGGGACCTAGAAATAATCCCCGTGTAGCCGACGATTTTCCTCGTAAGCGATATAACGGGCGCGGAGCCTTTAAGCACGACTGTCCCGCTACAGAGTCCTCGTTCGGGATTGCGGAACATTGACTAACGACGGATCGTTAAAATGTATGTATATATATATATATATATATCTGACGAGTAGGTGGAGTAGGCGTTAAGTACGGGACGGTATATTTCCCATCGGGCACGAGAGACGACTTGTCTCTTTCGATATAGGACGGTCTCGTCCGTAGGATTTAATACCGTAGAATTTATACCTTTTCCCATTTTTTTTTTTTTGTACCGGACGTCCGTTCGCGTAAAATATTTTACAACGAACCGGTGGCGTAATGCGCATCAAAAAGGGAGGGGGAAAAGGAAAAAGCTATTTGTGTCGTTTTTAGACCTAATACGATTCTGCACATGTTCGACGTTCCTAAATCTTGGTTATATTGCCGAAAACGTTTATCGAACTCTATACAGCGAAAAGTAATTTTTTTAAACTATAACAATACTCGAATAACATATTTTAAGTTATCCGAAATATTTCGAGAAAATATTGACCAACGAAGTAAAGCCACTTGCGTATAAAACTGTAAAACTTCCCGAACAAATTTCACACATAATACGCAATTATCGTTGCGACACTTCATGGCGAATACGCGTCGAATTATCAAAAACAATTGTCGTACACAAATGGAATACGTAAATAAGTATTCCGACAGTCGCGTCCGTTTCGAGTGGCGGTCGAAGATCTACGAATATATCGCACGGTACAACCGTTGCCGCGGCGTTTGTTCCGGTTGCAAATACCTATTACGAACGATCGAATTTGACCAAAAAAAATTTCGATTTTCGAAAAATTCGGAAAAGATTCCGACGGTAATCGATAAAACGAACCGTCGGGGAACGGCGCGTAACGCTTTACGATAAACGGCGACAGGCCGCGACGATTCGTCCGACGAATGTCGAATATTTCTTTCGCGTACCGTTTACGTCGCGTGTGAAATCAGTGTGAAATCCCTCGGCACGTGTTCGCCGGCTCTATCGTTGGTGTATAGATTTGTATACGCGCGGGCGCGTGCGTCGTACGAATCGTGTTTTATATAATTATCCGGACGAAAATAACGACTGTCGGATATTAACGGGAACGGCGAACGGACGGCGAGGAGAAATTATAGAGAACGCGTAATTCGTAAAACTTTCCAACGGTTCGCGCGCGCGCCGACATACGCGAGATATACAATACGCGAGTCGAACTGTGTCTTTTGACGGTGAAAAGTCCTTTCTCACGGATGGACGCACAACAACGTGCGTTTCCTCCACTGTCGGATGCACTCATGTGGGTCGATCGTGATCGAAATTCGTACCGAATAATACCGCGGCACCTTGCGTGTTATTGGCGCGACCATTATTATATTTATCGCCGTTCGAATTCGGGACGATAAGTTCCTTCTATCCTTAATCCTCATTCGGAACGGTTAAGTTATTCATTCTATAGGCCGGTTTTATTAAATCGTTTCTCGCGTTCATTTTCGTCGACAATTGTCGAGCTACTGCCGTTACGCCGGATGGCTAATAAACAATAATGAAAATAAAAAAAACAATTACTCGTACACGAATACGGTTCGTGTGAATGTAAACGGTGTACTATGTACGTGTTGTTCAAGTCGAAATGCGTAGAACGAAACTTAAACGCTTTCTCGTTTCGTCGTTGTTACCTTTGTGTTTTTAACTTTCGTTATTTGAACGCGATCGATTCGCCAAACGACCGACACACTCGGCACGCACGTACTCAATACCGTCCGCGGACGTTCGCGTCGTAATGAAAAGTTGAAAAACGTTGGGTACTCGAATTTAATTTCCGGCCGATTAATTCGTTTCGTGTCTAACGCAAACCTAATTATTCGTACGCAATTACTCGGTTCGTTCGTCGGGGCTGTCGTTATTTCTCCCCCCCTTTTTTTTTAAGCCGATCCTAAAATGTCGACCTCGTCCGATCTGGTTTAAGTCTCGCGTAAAATCGTCGTTTTACCATAATAATTCGTTTATAATACGAACATTGTATAAAATACGACTTAACGGTGCATAAAATATTAGTTGTACGAGGTTATGGCGCGTTGAGATAGGTTTTGGAACATGCGGTTTCGCATATTTTAAGCTCGACGATTTCAACGGATGATTTATAACTTACGCGTGCGCCGTTATTCGAATTATCGTTTACGTACACTTTTATTCGGCCTGTATCCGAAAAGAGAACAATTTTAAATTATTAAAAAATACGCCGGCGTTACGTAGGTAATTTTCGGGACGTTTAATAGGCCATAGAAACGCCAAAAACTATTGTACGTTCGTCGTAATAGAACGATGTTGTTTTCGAAATAATTTTGCGTTTCGAGCGTAACGAAAAACGTATTATTGTTACAACGGTTGTGTGTGTGTGTGAGTTATTTTTTATGTTGGCTCGTTTGACCGTAAACACTTTTTCGTGTAGAGGGAAGGGACGCTCGGATGATGCGTCAACGCACGTTTACGACCCGTTGGCAAATTCCACCCGGTCGGTACGTTATCTGATACGTTTTTCGATTTAATGGAATATCGAGTGCAAGGTAAAAAACAAGACGAAAAACGCGAGGAAAAATAACCGATGACACGTTCCGAACGTGAACGACGTTTGTAATGTAATAAGAGCTCGACAAAAGGAGCTACTTAACAAATTCGCGCGCGTGGTACTTATGTACACGGGTAACACGAAGTATTTTTATACAAAACGTATACAAACACACGTACGATAAAGTCCAAGTAGATTAAACGTCTAGAAAATCCCATTTGGCGGGCTGACACGTGTCTCCGTTTGCGGTGCCCCGGGAGACGGACCGACGTTGTTTCGCTCGTCGGTATTCTCACAACGGCTGGCCGACCCGTATTTTCGTTGAAGACGTCCAAGCCCAACCGTATGTACCTGAAAATGCACGAGCGTAATGCGTATTATAAACGTATTCAAAAACTCTAGTTTTCCACTCGACCACAAGCTCAATATATCGCCCTTTGCGCGGAACCTTTTTTTTTACTTTTACGAACGGCAATACACGGGTCTGTCGTATAACGACGTCTCTTGAAAAGCGTCGACATATATATATATATAAGATCACGGGTTTTTTCTTCTTAAAGCAGAACACAATGTGATTCGTCTAAAAACAGAGTTTTATTTATTAAATACAAATAAGTTTTGCATTACTAATATCAATTGATAAAATACTAACCTAAAAACAGAGAATCGACAATTAAATGTTCGCGCTTTACTATTTTTGTTATAAAATCTCGATTCATCTTCCGCGCTTTTAAATTATATTAATTTCACATACATAACTGAGTTTTTACGAAGTTATCAAACATTTGTAATCTACTACAAGTTATTGTTCCATTGAAATGATACGACACGTTTGACGTTCTCCTCACTGGTGGCTCCCTCTTACGGATCAACTCGAATGTCAATATCGACACAAAGCTTACATATATATACATATATTTAAATATATATAAACGACGCTCGTTCCGTATACTCGGATAAGAGTGACAAGTTCCGAGCGTTTCGACGTTTTTGCTATTATTCTGTTTTCATATTCGGTACGTATATCGGAACGTGTCGGTCTTTTGTGAGGTCCGAAACACGATGGAAACACATTTCGCGGTCGACCGCCCGAATAACGTAAATATCGAACGGCTCGGCCGCAAACTGTGTTTACAACGCGGTCTGGTCACGAATACTTTTCCAAAAGAGCGTTTCGATTAACTAATCGAAAAAGTACTCGAACGCTTTTTTTATGAATTGAAAACACGAACAATTACCTTAACACGTTTCAAGGTAAACGCGAATTTTTGGAAAAATTGAAGCGTACAATTTTTAAAATATCAACTTTTCACTCGTCAACGACCGTCGACCTTGCCTAGCTAGTACTACGTTATCTACGAATAAATCGCGCGTACGGTTTTTATAATTTGTAAATGAACGAGTACGTACGGTCGACACGCGTGCCGACGTTAATTTATTGAAACGTTTGAAAAACAAAGCGTTTTCGTCGAAGGAGGGCGGGGTACTTACCGTGGAGCGGATATACGTCGAGTACAGCTCTAAGTATATTCGAATGTATGTGTGTGTGTGTGTGTGTGTGTGTATGTACGTTTATCTTACGCCGTAAGATAAACGCACGCGGTTTAAACGACGTATTATAACGCGACAATGTCCGGCGCGAGCACGCGATCGCAATGATAATTAAACCGATCTCTAATGGATCGTTCGAGTCACGAATAAGGAATGGACGTTCTGTTCGTTCGCTGATTATTATCGTTATTATTGCTTTCCGTTCGGATAATATTATTATTATTACAGTACCTATATAATACGTCTCGTATACACTCGTAATTTTAAACGCGTTGGAAACGTTCCAGGAGCATGGCAATAGTTAGACGCGTGCGTGAGGTTGTGTGTGTATTATATATATATATATATATTATACAGTGTGAATAGTAATCTTAATTGGATAAGCTAATGGAATTAATCGTCCGGCGTTATCGGTGACGACAGAATATTTTCAAAAAAAAAAGTCACTGACGGGGAAGAATGAAAAAACCCTCCCCGCTGCGCGCGTGTACACACACGGGCGTATTATCGTATAAATATTTATACGAGGCGGGCTTTTATCACGCGCGGCTCGTACCGTCGCAATTTTCGTGGAACGGCGTCGGGTTAACTAAAACGGAACTTCGTCCCCACTTGGTACGTTATTCTTCCATGCGTGAGTTCGTACGCTACCGAACGCCGTCCGTCCGCCCGCAGGGGTACACGCGCTTCCGAGAAATCGTACGTTTTCGCGTTTCGGTTTCGTCTTCTTTTTATTTCGTTGTTTAACGATTTTTGATTTGGAAAAGAACGAAATCGAACGTTTAAACGATCGTCGTTCGCGAAATATTTCCCGGGACCTTCCTCCGTACTACGCGTCGAAATAGCGACGTTTTATACGCTTTTCGCGTAAGCTATATACGACGTTATGTCCATTCGTCGTGAAATGTTAACTCGATTCGAAGTTTTAAATTTTCGGCGTTTTTTTCCGTTCTAAATCTACCCAGGGGGAAAACCCGTGTCAATCGGTACGCGCCGTTTCCTCAAACTGTATACACCAACCGACGTGCGTGGTGTAGCGCCGATTGGTCACGCGACTGACGAAAATTGCCGAAAATATGGGTTAAAACGATTAATCGATTACATTCGACCGCGCACGCGCGTACGAAATTTACCGAAATCGACGATCTACGTTTGACCCAACGGTTTCGGAACGCCAGTCTACCACGCAAAAACCACGAGAACTTTCCGTAGCGAAGTACGCAGGACGTCCTCGTCGAACACCTAATTATGCTATCGTACCACCGACCTACCACCGACTTCGATACGTTACGTATTTTTCCGAATTTTTCGCCTCGTAAGTAGTACCGTACCGTGTACACTCCTTTAGTCGTTTTCCGATTAAAATTAAGTCTTTCGCTGATGGTAAATGGTACGAATCTCCTCGCACCACCACCCATCCACCCGCCAGTCGATCGCTAGTATAAGACGCGTCACAAACGATCGCGACGAAATTCGTATTCTCGACGTTCGCGCGACGAATAAAAAGTAACGCGTATTTCAATGAACCGAACGTGACCGTTGGCTCGTTTCTTTTTCCTCTCCTCCGATTGAAATCTGTTGGGTCAGGTTAGGTCGCTTTACGTGTCCTACGCTACACAGTCACTACACCCAAATAATACACGCACGCACGTATTTTATACGATCAATCGACCGCGACCAAACTATATGTTTGTATATCCAATACCTTTAAACGAGCAATGCTTGTATATACATATATATATATATATAATCTGGATCTCGGAAACAGCTCCAACGATCTTCATGAAATTTAGTATGCAAGGGGTTTCGAAGGCGATAAATCGATCTAGCTAGGTTTTATTTTTAGAAAACATCGTTTTATCCGTATTTTCAGACAATGAAAGACGTATTATATAATAATATATTATGTAAGATTATTTTATATAATATTATTATTATTATTATTATTATTATTATTATTATCACCATGACGTCGAATCTTAACTGGACAGAAATAAAACAGGCATTGCAAATAAATTTAAAAGATGGAACAATCTTGCAACAGCTTCCACGGGATCGTCCTGATATTTTGGCTCGAACTGCTAAGTTAATATTTGATCAAATATTAGAAGATTTAGATAAAAACAAGTCTTTGGAAAGGTATCGGCTTTTGTATACACCATAGAATTTCAGAAACGAGGATTACCACACATGCGTCTGCTTATAATTATGACATCTGATGAAAAAATTCATCAACCAGAAGAGCTCGATGACTTGATTTCATCCGAAATACCCGGAAATTATGACTTAGAGTTAAGAGAATTAGTATTCAAATGGATGATTCACAACCCATGTGACGATTTAAATCCCAATGCAACGTGTATGGTTCATAAAAACGGAAGAACAAAATGTCGATTCGACTTTCCAAAATCGTACCAGGAAGTTACATTTTCAGTAGATGATGGTAAACCAAATTACCGACGACGCTATAATCCGCAGTTGGACCCTCATAGTCCCCAATTTTCACATGAACATGCGGTTTATTGCAAAGACATAGACGGTCGTCGTATAACACGAGATAATCGTCATGTAGCCCTCTACAAACGCATATTTACTGAAAAAATTTAATTGTCATATTAACATCGAGTACGTAGGGAGTATTTTGGCTGTGAAATATCTTTATAAATACATTTATAAAGGACACGACTGCGCATCGATCAAAGTTGTAGAAGAACAAAGGACGTTGATTTATAATGAAGCAAATACATACATTGAAGGACGTTGTGTCACGCCACCAGAAGCATGCTGGCAATTATTTGTTTTTGAAATTAAAAAAAAAGTCATAGTGTCCAACGACTAGATATCCACTTACCAGGACAATATTGGATTGCAAACTGAGACAAATCTATGAAGATTTAGCCGACATTGGCCAAAAAGGGTCTACTCTGGAGGCTTATTTTAAGCACAATGCAGAAATTAAAAGACATAATCAGTCAAACGATAAAGTCTCACGTCAATATCATTTTTATTAGCAGATGCCTGAAAACTTTAAATGGATTGGAAGGTCTAGCAAATGGGAGCCAAGAGTTCGCCATTGGCGAGTCATTGATAGGATTCATAATGTGAATTTCGTGGCCCAACCGGAACTTTACCACTTGCGATTGTTATTATTTCATGTAAAAGATGCAATACGTTTTGAAGACCTTCGAACAATAACAGACATCCAATATCGGATGTATAAACAAGCCTGCTTAGCACGAGACTTGACTTACGACGATCAACAATGGATAGAAGGATTACGAGAATCTGCATTATCAAAAATACCTGTAGCAATGAGAAACCTTTTTGTTCAAATTTTAATTTACGGATCTCCTGAAAATCCAAAACGTTTGTGGAAAACATTTTAAAAAAATTTGTCAGAAAATTTTATTCATGCAGCCCGGCAAAATGGACAGTTAATAGAAAATGCAATTAATATATAATAAATAATAATATTTTAATAGTGTAATGATCAATATAATTATGATAAAAATTTCTTGTATATTGAGGTTGTATATGTTTATAAACTATATTAAAAAACAAGCGATTTTGAAAAAATAATACAAAACATTGGTAATAGATTTTTCATAATACATAAGACCAAAAATGTACATATAAAACAATAATCTATATAATTGTAAACGAACAATATTTGTTTTCATATTGGAAGGATTTTCAAAATTCAGAAAATTAATAAATTACAAAGCACAAAAACAACACAAACGTCACAAACGTAAATATTTTTAATAAAGAGTAACTGAAATAAATATCGAAAAAAGTAATAACAATAATAACTAACAAAAATTATATAATACTAAAAATAACAATAACAATGACAAATCAAGAATAACAACAATAATAGTCATCATCATCATCTCCCTCACCTTTATCTCATCTATTTGAGGTCAGCCACCTTCGTCCTTAACTTCCATTTAGCTCGATCTCCCACATCCTCCACGCACACACCAGCAATCCTCATATCCTCCTCAATCGTATTCAATCATTTCTTTTTGGTCTTCCCCTTCCTCTTCTTCCTTCCACACTCAATTCCATAACTGTTCTTACTGTTTCCGAAACTTTTCTTCTTATAATATGACCAAACCATCTAAGTCTATTCTGCCTCATTTTATCCATAACAACAATATTAACAAAAATAAAAATAACATTGAAAATAAGAATAACAATAACAAGAATAACAATAATAAATCAAAAATAACAACAATAGCAATGACATTCAAGAATTACAACAATAATTATAACAAACTGAAAATAACAGCAATAACAATGAAAAATCAAGAATAACAATAATTATAACAAATTAAAAATAACAGCAATAACAATGAAAAATCAAAAATAACAATTACAATAAAAATCGAGAATAACAAGAATAACAATAAATAAAAAATAACAACAATAGCAATGACAAATCAAGAATTACAATAACAAATCAACGATAAAAAAAAAATTTGTCTCGAAAATGTAAAAATGTAGATATCTCTCCGTCTATTCCTCTCCTACAGGTGCCAAAAATATATTTAAAATATATCGCCAAATATTGTCCCTTCGCAAAGGCCGCTCGATCACGACGCGTCATTGTACTTGCGAACTTGGCGTTATCGTAATGGAGTATATAACCCTTGCCGCTTCGTTCTTCCTCGTCCGTTTGAACGTTACCTTATCCCAGTTAGCAGAAATGGCGAGGTAATCTACGAAAAGACACATCCGATTTATGAAATCTACCAAAACAATCGAGGATGGAGGGGCCGATGTACGCAATATTTATAACTTTGTTTACCCATTCGTGTGAAACGGCTACCGGGTACCGGGCATGACGCCGGAGAGTGCGTTTCGACGTTGAGTTGCGTTGAGTTGCATTGAGCAACCCGAGACCGGCTACCTCTCTTGGTCATGTATTTAAAATAGACTGAAATCAAAAACATTCACAAAGATGTGCTACAATATATAATGACATAACCACCACTGCATGTAGTAGCGGTACGATTTCGGTGTGACGTACTTAACGCCGAGAAGCGGAGTACGGGTGGCGAATACGGCACCAGAGCAAGCTTTGACTCGCGAGCCCGGCGTTCCTTCTCGTTGTTTTCGATCACGTACTTGAAATACTCTGAAATCAAAAGTATCCACGAACATAAGCTACAATATATACCGATATAACATAAGATGACGTACGTAACGTTGTGATTTTGGAAATAGCGGTGACGCGTAGCGTAGTAGTGGTCGCTAAAGAGTATGCAAGCGCGATTTTACTGTTTTGCCGCGTCACCATTCTTGGTGCGAGCAAAGATGGTGACTGGCATATTGCCGTCGTGTTTCCTACTGTCGGGACGACTTCTTGCCGTCTCAGTCTTTTACTTACTTCTCCATTATTTGTACTGATCTCCGTATGTTTTTTGGCGCACCGTTTATGGTACATCATCTTACATACTCCATACGTAACAACACTCCGTTAATTCACCGATTACAATATATTATTTCGGCGTAATAATTACTTACCCGTACACTTGACAACTCTTTTAAACGATCTGCGATTATTACATAGACCACACCGTTTGTAAAACCCATCTATTATGGATATCTTCCACTGAAAACCTGCACAACCCACCGACACACAACGCTTTATCTTCTCTTCCACATCCACCATATTGAATAGTTTTGTCGAATCGAACAATTTCGTTCACTTCTCACGGTGTGGTCAATGGCTGAATCGCAAGTGAAAGAGTTTGAGTCGTCCTACCTTCATTATAAACATTAGTTACGCCCATAGTTACGAATGCCAAAAATAATTTTCAGCCAGATACACAAATATATATATATATTTTGATTTTTCTTTATTTATCACAAATTCGTTACAAGTAAAGACTTATACTTTAATTGACGGGTATTGTTTTCAAAATAGATATTATTGTAAAAAATATTGCGAAAAAAACTGGCACATTCAATGGACATATATATATATATATATATATATACACGTTTAAAATTGTCATTCGTGTTAATTAACTATATTCGACCTTATGTATTTGAATAATATTCGTTTATCTTAAATGGTCGATATTTAAAAGATATGTTTAAAATTAACGATCGTTATGATACCAAATTTCTCCGATATCAAATAGGAATCATTTTTAAAAAACATAATTTATCCGTGTTTAAAAAAAAATACTGAGCAAAGCTTTATATATATATATATATATGGGAAATAACTTTTAAGTTGACGAAGTATGTACGATAAATTCGACGAAAATACATTATTGTAACACCTCTTAACCCTGACTGACGTTTAACGTTTATTGAATTAATAGTTCCGTTTCAAAAAAATATGCAAACGATCTTCTTTTTCATCTTCCTCGCCCCTTTTCCAGCTAATTAGGGTTGGGGACAATGCAACTCTCGTACGATAATTAAATAAAACGCGCGAAGGATTTTGTTGAAATCGAGGAAAATGCGAGCACTAATTTTAAGCAATTACAAAGCAAAATTAAGATTACGTACGTTATACTTTTATAAATCGGGTTATTTATAAAATGTATTTTCTAGAAAACGTTTATCAGTTACCTATTTATTTTATGCCCAAAAATGAAATATTAATAAAAATTATTAACTTCAATCGTTAAAGAAATCTATTAAGTAACTTCTAGGTATTCGTTTTTAATTTTTTAACTGGATTTTTTGATTTTTAGCTTTAAATAATTGTATTAATAACGTAGTCTGTATTAAAACTATTTATTATCGGTTTATGATGATGTTAGCTTGATATTTGAATACATTTTAATTATTATAATTTGTTTATTAATAATAAAAATATCGAATACGTTTTAATAATATTTACATTTTTAAAATTATTATTTAGACATTAAGTATAAAGTACTTACAACGTGATTTTTTTTCATTTTGATATAATAAGAATTGTGTATAAAATGTATACATTTTTAATTTCCGTTAAAACCTAAATGTCGATATTTGCTGGGTAAATTATAATCTTATTACTCCGCAATTTAATAGGATAGAAAAATTGTATTTATTTTCTAACTATTTCTTAGTTTTTATAATCCTAAAGCTTATGCATATGTGTTTTTATCATTACAGTTTTAACTTAACCCGTGATCAAGGTACATTTGCTTTGCCAAACTTCAGTATTCTTGATACGGTACTTAGTGACACTTGTCCTAGGACATCGTTTTGTCAACCACATAAGTACAGATCAACTGATGGATCTTGCAACAATATTCAACATGAACTTTGGGGACGAGCCAGTACGGCTTTACAAAGAATTCTTCCTCCAAAATATGGAGATGGTAAGGAATTTTCGGATACTTTGTCAAAAATTAGATTATTAAATTTAACGGAATATTATAATATATTTTTTTTTCATAACATAAAAAAAATATATTTATAAATAATATATAATTCGTGTTCTTTGTTTGCTAAGACAGCCAATAAATATTTTGCCACGATTTATGAATATTTAGTATGTTACAAAATTATCTTCGAATATTATTAAGAATATGGTAAAATGTTAGTATTTACGTTGAAGAATTAGTAACGATTTCGTTTTAAACGTTTAATTAACGTAACGTTATTATTTAAATTTAATATTATCGTTTGAAATTTAGGTGTGAATTCGCCAAGGTCAAGAGCAGTCAATGGATCACCATTGCCAAGTGCAAGACAAGTGAGCGTTACATTCACGCAGGACATAGATTCGCCTTCTGAAAACTACACAATGTTATTAATGCAATGGGGACAATTCTTAGACCATGATATGACACACACGCCTATAAGTAGAGGACAAATGGGAAGTGGAATATCGTGTTGCAGAAATGGGCGAGAAATTGAAAGTTCTCTTCGGCATCCCGATTGTTTCCAGATAGAAATTCCTCGAAACGATCATATGTTTGCGCCGTTTGGCGAAAGGTGTATGGAATTTGTGAGATCACTACCCGCACCACGTCCAGAATGTAATTTCGGACCCAGAGAACAAGTAAAAATTACAAAAAATATCGTTAAATTAACTAATTAATTTTCGTAAATTTTCCGTGTGTGTATATTAATCGTTAGATGAATCAAATTACCGCTTATCTTGATGGCTCTAATATATATGGGTCTTCACTGAGCACTCAGCAAAGTCTGAGAACATTTAATGGTGGATTGCTACAGGCACAAAATATCAGAGGAAAACAACTTTTACCAGCAAATCCATCTGAATGCTCTGACGACATGGGCAGAACTGCTTGTTTTAGATCAGGTATGTAGAAATATGATACGTAGGTACTTTAAGTAGAATTTATTAATATATTTAAGATTTTAAAAAAATTTTCACAGGTGATGGCCGTATAAACGAACAAATTGATTTGGCTTTAATACACACAATTTGGTTACGTGAACACAATCGTATTGCGTTTGAGTTATCCAGACTTAATCCTCGTTGGAGTGACGAGGCTATATTTCAAGAAACTCGAAGGATAGTAATCGCCCAGATACAACACATAACTTATAACGAGTTTTTGCCAATTATATTAGGTAAGGAAATACAAATTTAATTTCAGATAATTTTGATAATTTTGTGATACAGGTAGAAGTTACATGGAAAAGTTTGGGTTAGTACCTGCAGAGAGTGGATGGACCCGAAATTATGATCCAGAGTTAAATGCTGGAATAACCAACGCCTTTGCTGCTGCTGCTTATCGATTTGGTCACACACTAATTCAAGGAAATATTCAGTAAGTTAATTTATAGACAAAAAATTATACAAATTTTGTCTTAACACTTTTAGTTAATAATTAAATCAATAATTGTAGTGGTTATGGGAAATTTGGTAATATTCGAGAGAACCTAATACTTAGCAAACAACATTTTGCACCATTTAATTTGTACAAAGATGGAGCTTTAGATGATTTTATCAGAGGGTTATCTTTCCAAAGTTCACAAAACTTTGATCGATTTTTCACTAAAGAAGTAATTAAAATTTTTTTTATAAAAACATATTATTTAATTTTGAAATTTGACTATAAATTATAATTTTAGGTTACTGATCATTTATTTCAAGGTAATCTTAATTTTGGACTTGATCTAGTAGCATTAAATGTGCAAAGAGGACGTGACCATGGTATACCTCCATACAATGAATGGCGTCAAGTGTGTGGTTATGAAAAAGCAAGAACCTGGAATGATTTCGAAGAATATATGGAACCTCAAGTACTACTAATAAAATTTCAAAAACTATGTGTAGCAAATTCAACAATAATATATATTTTTTAGACTATAACTAGATTAGCAAGATTATATAGTTCAGTTGATGAAGTAGATTTATATATTGGTGGGGTTTCAGAAAAGCCCATGAAAGATGCTTTAGTAGGGCCAACTTTTGTATGTATTATTGGAGATCAATTTTCTAGACTTAGACGAGGAGACAGATTTTTCTATGAAGAAAGAGGACAGGCATCTTCTTTTGATCAAGGTATATTGAATAACAAACTTATTAATAGAATATGTGTATAATTGTAAATAATTACTTTGTTTCAGTTCAACTACAAGAACTTAGAAAGAGTAGTTTAGCAAGAATATTATGTGATAATTCTGATGATATAGCTCTTATACAACCATTGGCCTTTTTAAAACCAACATATTTGTAAGTATTATAAAACATAATATTATATAATTTACAATTCATAACAATTACTGTGATTTTCAGAAATCAAAGGGTAGCTTGTGCCAGTTCTTCTATACCAAAAGTGGATTTGAGAGCATGGGCTGGAGAAAAGTCAGCAGTACCATAAATTTGAAAACCAATAATAATTTTAATTTTAATTAAATCGGAATAATTTACAAGCAAGTTAAATGTACTTTATGAAATAAGAGTAAAGCAATACAGTACATAAACAAAAATGTTAAATGTTTATTAGTCTATTAGTCACCATTTGGATGTGAATATTTGTAATTATAAAACTTGTAAATAAACTATAGAAAAAACTTAAATTTTATTGATCTGTAAATTATTATCAGTATTATTTAATATTTAAACTATAAAAATTATTGATCTCCCGTTTCATCAATTTCCTTTGAAAATGAATTTTTTTGAGTTGGTTTACATTCTGGATATTTATCAGTCAAAAAACTTCTTATTTCACCATACTCGGCCAACAAATTAAATTTGGCCTAATAATAAATAAATTATATTAGTTACAAATAGTATGTTTTAAAATATTAATGCTGTACCTTGTCCATATTTCTAATAGTTTCCATTTTTTTCTCTTTAATATACCAATGACTTTTTTTGGTATAGAAAGGTGGAAATTTCTTCTTCCTTAATTTTACTTTATTATCCATAACATATTGTAGAAAATCAGGAGCACTCTTTGAATCTTCTTTAACAGGTCCTTTTGGAGATGCTACTACTACTGGCAAATAATCATTTTCTTTTCTAAATTCTACAAGATGATAATTAGTTTCATCGGCCAATTGTTGATGGGTTTTCTGTAAATAAAGATTTGTTTTATACAAAAACGATATATATTTTTTTTTATAAAATTTATATTACATAAAACAATTTACTTGTCTTAATAATCCCAAAAAGAATGCTTTAACTAAATTCTGTAAGTTACAGGAACCTTCTACTTTAGCATATAAATCTTTAATACCAATCATTTCACAAATTGTTCTTATAGCACGATGACATTTTAAACCATAGCCCTCAGGTTTTTTCTCCACAAATATTTTAGTCTTACAGAATTGTGTGAAGAAATCATGATAAACTGTATGATTATCATACCGTTCGATATACATTAATTTTTGTCCTGCTCTATTTTTTGCACGTTTTAAAGCAGCTTTTGCATCAGATGCTTTACCTAAAGCAAAACCAGCTAAACCATTTTTATTACCAGTTACAACAACAACACTTATTCTTCTGTAACGTCCAGCATTAGCTTTCATACAAAACACAGTTTTGAATTCTAACACTTTAGTATCAAAACCATCAAAACTATCTGTTAAATAAAAAAATATATATTAGAACAAGATTATATAAAAAAATATGTAAATACTAACATTCATTTATAGAATCTGGTGGCCCTATACTGCGTCCGGGCATTTTGTTACCGGACCAACCACGTTCTGTTGGAGAGAGTTTTAGTGATCTAAATGTACCCATTGAATCCCTAAGTTTGATAAGGCGAGCTTGTCTTTCAGGATCTGGTGGTAATTTAGTTCTTTTTATTAGATCTTGTCCTTTTATAATAGGAGCATTGAGTCCAGGCCATATCATATTTTCGACACCTAATTAAATTAATTTAAAAATTACATAAAATTGTCTTATAGACATTGGATAAAATATTTACTTACAAATAATATAATTATATACTATACTTAATCAATATGAAATAAATTTTAAAACAAAATTTTCAAATATATATATATAAATACTTATGAGTAGATCTTGAATAATTTATTATAACAAAAGGTAACAATTTATACATTTACCAAGTATATCATCAATCAAAATATAAATTAAACAGCAATTTAGAAATCAGAAAAAAAGGAATAAAACTATACTTATCACTTATTATGATGAATTATGAACACATATAATGTTAAATTGTCAACTAATTTAATACTTAAAAAACGAGTAATTCACAAATAATTAAATACTTACCAACACCAATCACTTGGCCTCTATTAAGATTTTTAGATCTTTTTTTACCAGCACCTTTACCGCGACCACGTTTTTTACCTGCATTACTTACACTGGTTACACTTTTCCAAATGTGTTCAGCCGTATCTAAAAAAAGAATATTTCAATTACATTATAAAAGTTAATTATTAATTATATGATCAACGTATTTTGCTTTAAATGCCTATACTTGCATTTAAAGTGAGATACATGGCATTTGTTCAATCAAAAATGAAAAAAGAAAAGTATTATACATATATAATTTATATATTTTTTATTTTAATATGTAAAATTAAGTAATAATATACATGATTTTCAACAAAAAGATGTTTTGCTATACTCATATATGCAATATATTGACAAAAGAGCTAATATTTAGAAAAAATGCCAATATTATTGATAGAAACAGTTGGTTTTTTTCTTGGTTGTTGGACATACTGAGTCACATAACAATATATAAATATTTATTTAGAAAATGAAAATCAATTATTTAATTAAATATGCCAATTCAGATATATCATTTTAAAATAATGATACCAAATTATTAAATTTGTCCAAAAATTGAAAATATAATTCTTATCTCGAATTTAAATAATGTAAATATTGTGTACCCTACATAAAATACCACCACACTCAATTGGTACATGACCAATAGATATATAATGTTAATATTTTATGTACCTATGATATTTAATACAAAATTAAGGTTTATTTATTGTAAAGAAGTAGGTAAGCACTTACGTTTTTTAAAGAAACTTTCATGACGAACTTGCTGAACAGATATAGGTTGAAATTGAAATAATTTTATTGATGGCACAAATACACTACTGTAACACTTGTTATAGTCTTTCAAAATTACAGGGCCTAAAATGTAATAACATCATAATAATTAAATTTAATAAAACTTAAAATTAAATAATTTAGTACTACATAGACGCATTATTGATAGTAGTTAATAAAAATAACTTATAATACATCTTTATAAATTAATATTTATGTTATAATATATTATATGTATGTTATTTATGTTATAATTAACATACATTTGAATAAAATTACACTTTGAACGGTATTAAAAATACTTTTTGATAAAAACATTCGCTTCAGCATAGATGACATAATTTTATTGGTGCAAAATATGATTTTACATAACTTAAATAATGAAATGAGTAAATAACAATGAAACAAAATGTATAATATAAAAATGTGGAAACAATATAATGATAAAAACTACACTTTATATTCGGATACCGGTGAAGTACATTATGTATATAATGTATATAATACCATGGTAGAGAATAAAAGATAACAGACCGGTTCACTTATCAGTAAACAACAGTGTTGTAATTAACAATAACAATAAAGTAATGTGTAAATAATTGACACGATCATTATTTGACCAACAATTTAAAACAGTATAGTCAAAAAAACCCCTATTTAATAACTTTTATTATAATATAGTGGTTGAAGTACATATAAAATTGGGTACATTATTTATGGGGATTATTATTTATTAATTGTCTATAAACGCCACAAAAATATATTACATAGGTATAGATTACAAAACGTCAGTATATAAGTACAGCTAGTCTAAAACTAAAATGTACGTTATATTATTCTATTTGAAGTCATTTTTATAATCGTCATTTCCTTCGCCTTTATCCCATTTCTTTGGGGTCGGCCATCTTCGTCTTAAACCTCCATTTGACCCGATCTCCTACATCCTCCACACACACACACCAGCAATTCTTATATCCTCTTCAATCGTATTCAAAAGTCATTCATATTATAACAATAATTATTATTATTATTCTATTTATAATTCCAAAATTATAAATACGTAAAAATTAAATAGTTATTGTAATCGTTTTCGTAGTCATATATATATATGTTTTTTTTAACGTAAATTAATTTTATTATAATTATTTTCTGATAGGCCCATTTCGGCATACCAATAAAATATTATATATTATATAAATAAAGGGTTTATTTGTACAATTTTTCTTAGCTATCCAACTTAATATTTTAACTTTAATATATATTAAGTAGTAAATATTATTAAATTAAAATAGCCAAAAATAACTTTTATTCTGATATCTCTATGAATGGTTATTAAAATAATTCATAAAAAAATGTTGAATTATTTATTATTAAATATCGTTACCTAATTGTATTTTCTAGTATATAATTAGAATCACATATATAAATCATTATTACTAATATTGTATATTATTGCTAAGTTTTAATCTTTGTTTATTGCGTTAAAACAGTATATGTATAATTGCATTAATTGATCGAAGAGTAAAAGGCTACTACGTAAATATATATAAAATAATCGTTTAAAAGACGACCAAATTCTATGATCACGAAGTTAGTGATTTATTTATTTTTAAGAATATTATCGATAATTCTAATTAATTTCTTTTCGAATTTATAATATTTCGTACTAATTTAATAATAATTGATCGTTATATCGATATGATATCGGATGATCGTACCACATTAGTACATAGTATTCGAAAGCTAACGGAAAAGGTAGATCGCGTATCGTATGCCATTAAATACAATTTATTAACAATTTCTAGAGGAAATTCGAATCGCGTTTAAAGATTCGTTTCAATACCGAAACAAACGCGCGAAACGCGATTGTATCTATTATATTACGCCGAGTAGGTATGACTAGCATGTCTATACGGTAAGTGTATATTTATTAAACGGATTTTTTTTTGTACCATAATAGTTCGTATTAATTAAAAAAAGTGAAAAAAATGTCACCGAAAAATTACGAACGTGTAAGTGATTACAAACACTTCTCCATAATTACGTCGCCGCCGTGGTGGCAATAGTGGACTGGCATACATATTTTCGTCCGTTAACCAAGATCTGTTTTGATAAGAAATTATGGAAATCAGCTGGTAAACAAATAACAGGTACGAATATATACATACACATACCTATGTATATATAAATAAATATGCGCGCGTGTGTGTAAAATACTGTATAGTACTTCTATGGTGTGTGTGTGGGTAAAACAACATATTTTCGAGAGAGCTGAATTGAATTGATGCCTTCGGGACGTGAATGTTGATGACGATGGTGCGAGTGAGGCGTGTGTGGTGCGTCTGAGTTATTTCGTTCTGTGCGTGTCGTCCCGCGCCGTTGCAGATATAAAATTAATAATAGGGTCGATTAAATAATTAATCGTCGGTAACCGACGTCACTTCGATTTTTCGGAAACAGCCAACGAGTGAGTGTTCGTCTTGTTTCGCGCGTGCGGTGAATATCCTGTCGCCGGATATCGTAGCCACCCTCCGCGTCCGCGTGTCGTGTCCTCTGCCGCCGGTGAAACGGGTCTATCTTTACGCAACTGTTGGGCCGTTAGGAAACGTGAGCCGCCGACCGTCTGTCTGTACGACTACGATGATCAATAGTCGCCGTCCGAAATCAGTCAACGTCCAGCTTGGCGGCCTTGGCCAACCGTGCGACACAATGACGGAGCACGTTTAATTCAGGTACACTTCATCACGGTTTTTTACCCGTTTCTCTTATCTGCCCCCAGCGACGGGTCGAACCGTGGGTGTTGTGCGAACCCTCTGTTCTACATCATATTGGTCCCTACCTATTGTATGCATTTTTGCCACATTTGTCGCCCAAGTAATTGTGTTGGCTACAAACATTAGAATTATTCATTCATCGGCATTGAAGCGTGCAATGTACTTTTGTTTTAACCATTTGTTCTTGTTATGACATTTTTTATGAATTTTCGATCATTTGCGTTATCTATTTAATCGTTCGTAGTTCTATATTGTTAATAAATTGTAAACAGTTTTGATTCATTTGTTAGGACAATTTGTGTTCTAAAGCAAATTATTGTTTTTGTTCATGGGTTTATTATTTATTAATTCATTCCTCAATTATGAGTCTGTCGTAGTTTTTATTCTAAATTTGTTCAATGTTTGATTTTGTTTTTCTTCGGTTTCGGTCATTTCATTTCATTAGAGTACTGGTAAATATTTGTCATTTTATTGCTTTAAATTGTTTTCCTATTTAGTTCTATTTATGTGAAGTAATTTTTAATATTAAGTTGGTTTAAGTAGGTATCAGAATGATCTTAAAAAATATATTTAAATTTTAACACTGTTTTTATAACGTAATATTGACATTTTAAAATATAAATACCTAGTATTAATTGAAAATGATTGAAATTTAAAATTCAGTTAGGATTTAAAGTGATGTAAATGTTTAAATATTGTTTATTACGAATATTATGTGTCAATCATTATTAAATATCTTTCATTGTAGCTATAATACCTACATATAAAATCCTAGCTTTATATAAATAATTTAAATATTTTTATTAAACCTGACCAATAACCTGTTTTTAGTTTATTATTGTGTAGGTTTATATTTGCTAAAGCTAGATGCTCTAAGCAAATAATTTTATTGGTAGGTGGTAAAAGTGAGTGTATTAAAATAATAAAATCATTGCCTATTATTATTAATTAATGTTATAACATTACTTTCTATTAAAGTGAATTAATTATTTATTTGACATTGACGTTTAAAACGATTGAGGATTTACAATAAAAAAATTCTAACTTTGTTATGATTTTTATTTGTTCAAATATAATTAGAACACTATTAATTTTGTATACATAGTAACTCCATTATTTTTGAAATTTTAGTGTGGAGCCTGAATATATCAAAAATGACATTTTTGTTTTAAGTACATTATTTTATAAAAAAATGTATACATAACTAAATAGACCAAATGATATCTAATTAGTATTTTTGTTATTTTTTTTCAGTCTACTAATTAATGTGTGAATTTAAATAAAAATGATTAAAATCAGTAGCTTAAATTGAAATAATTGTATTTAGTTACTAGTTATTTTTATTAATTTTTCCAAATATTTAAAAAAATATGTATTAAATCTATTATTTTTTAGGGTGTTATGTGTTTAAGCACGAAACAATGGGGGCCAACATGGGTAAAAGTTCAGCATCATTGTTGGATGCGCTCCCTACACCTCAAAGTCATTTGCACGTGGTCATGTTAGGCCTAGATAGTGCAGGTAAAACTACAGCTCTCTACAGACTTAAATTCAATCAGTACCTGAATACAGTTCCTACAATCGGATTTAACTGTGAAAAAGTAAAAGGAACTGTTGGAAGGGCCAGAGGTCAAACATTTCTTGTCTGGGATGTTGGTGGACAAGAAAAACTTAGACCATTGTGGAAAAGTTATACTAGGTAAATATCTATTATATTTAAATTAAATTTTTTTTAAAAAGCCAAATACTTTATTATTGCTGACTAATAATTTATTTATATATATATATATGTATATATTTATATACAAATTTCAGGTGTACTGATGGCATTCTATTCGTTGTAGACAGTGTAGATGTAGAACGAATGGAAGAAGCGAAAATGGAACTAGTCCGTACAGCAAGAGCTCCAGAAAATACAGGTGTGCCAATTTTAGTATTGGCTAATAAACAGGATTTACCAGCTGCTCGAGATTCAGTTGAATTAGAAAGACTTTTAGGTCTAAACGAACTTAATCATTTGTGGCATATTCAAGCTGCTTGTGCTATAACTGGAGATGGCCTTCAAGAAGGTTTAGATGCATTATATGATATGATATTAAAACGTAGAAAATTAGCTAAACAAGTAAAAAAGAAAACTCGATGAATGAACAAATTGTTAGTTTTAATATCAAAAAGAATTTTAATATAAAAATACAAAATGCGATTGGAATAAATGTTCCATTTGCGCCACAATTTTATGACACGTGTTTATTAATAGACAACCTGTATTGAAACTATTATCACATTAAGTATATTATTATTATTTTACCAATAAAAATCACTCGAATCGTTAAAAGGATTCACACTTTATAATTAATTAAAAATAGTATGAGTAGTATATTCAACAATAATGCAATTTTAAAAATTACTAAATATATTAATTTTATCATTCATAATAACCAATTACATATTTGTATAATTATTTTGTGTCTGCCATTATTTGGGGTCAACTAAATTTAAAAGTATTAATATACGTATAAATATATTTTACTTTTTTAAGATAATCCCACCGATTGTAAATATGAATTTTATGTTATAAAAATGTTAGCGAGTTTGTAGCCTTTGTTTTCAAGGCAGTTGGATAATTGAAAATTTAACACATCATTTATCATCTAAATGTTGTTGAATTTACTTTAAAAAGTAACTAGTTCTTTATGAATTGTAATTGTTATCACACCATGGTGCTTTATAATTTTTGAAATTTCGTATTATTCTTTACTAGTGCAATATTTCACTTGTTTAACATAATTTATGCACTATAATGAAATGTATTCATTGGAAGGTTCTACGTTTATGTTTTTGTTTGCTCTATTATCTAGTTAAACAAATAATATTTATTATAATATTAGTGAATACAAATATGTAGATAATTGAGTTTTATCATTTTGATAATGTTAGTTAAACGAATAATTTTTTATTAAATTTAATATTTGCAATTGGATTATTGTTGACATTAAAAAATCAAAGTTGTGTGCAAGTTCACTGATAAACATTAAATCAGTTCTTACTGTTCATCACTAACTAATTAATTTCTGTTTTAATGGGTTTTCCACATCTTTAGGTTACCATGATATGATATTTATTATTATTTACTTTTTAATAATTTATTATTCTATTGTTTCATTAGGCCTTTTGTACACTTAGGTACAATAATCACTGATCTAATATTTATTACAAGCATCTTATTTGTGTACTACTATTTCTAAATTATTTGAACGTATACATATTATATAATTTGAGCAAATTGCATAAAATTCACAAAACGTTATTTTTATATTTAATTAAATCTGTTAATATTATGGTTTCGACATGAAAACAAATGTCTAGTTCGATATTAAATTTTGAACTCCATGAATATGTGTCTTCTTATATATTTATATATATTTTCTATCTTTTATGTTGTTTTAGGATAAATTACAATGTAACATTTTTGTTATGTTTATTATTATTTACAATTATTAGCAAACTACTTAATACTAGTTAAATTATTGTTTTCATTTACATCTAAGAATATGAATTATCACATTTTTTACGCCCTTAATGTTTTCCTTCTTTGCCTATTCTGTTGTAATGACTATATTTTCAATTTTTTGTTTATGTGTTTGTGTGTATAATTCAGCAACGAGACTGTTTATGTGTTTTGCTATGTTGTTTAACTTTTTATTTATACATAAACAATGAAATATAATAATTGTCAATAATTAACAATTATATTTATTTATCATTAACAATAAGAAACAATCATATTTAAGATTTTATAAAAAAAATGTATTTTACATTTATTAGACAAATGTTTAGCGCAATTTTTTTTATTTTGGTCTATTATTTTAAATTGTAAAAAAATTGTGAATTGTTATATTATATATTAAATGTACATTTTTTTTACCATCTTCGAAATTATATTAATTTTGTTTTTAACATTTATAATGTTTAATTTATTAATTATAATTTGATTATACTTGTTTTTTTTATAAACAGTGTTGTTTAATTGTGACCATGTTAAATGAAAGTTTAAAAAAACATCGTAAATAACTATTACAATTTTTTATTTTTCATATAAATCAGCAATTTAATATCTACTGCTCGACAAGCTATTAAGTATGACTAGGCAGTGGATGGCCATCGTTAATTTTTTTTAAACAAAATAAAATTCATTTTCATTATGGTAGGTATGCTTGGACAATCTCCTTCAAATATAGAAGTGTGCTTAATGAGTAGTGACACAAATCTTAACCATGCTGATCTTCACAAATAGTAAAAAAATAATATAAAAAACATGGTCTACAGGTTCTCGCAGTTCTTTTCCTATCGTCACTTTAGCGTTACAATGCTGTACAGTAATGGATTTGTTTTTTGTACTCTGCCACTTCCTTAGTTGTCAGAACAGACTTTGCAAAACAATTCACAGTATCTCACAAGGTGGGATACTCCAGCATGTAGGCGATTTGGTCACAGTTTGATATATCTTTCAGATGAGGATGTGTCGATCAAGGACTAACGATTTGTAGCAAATAAGTATGTGGAACGTGTCATCTTCATCCTTCTGGTTGTATGATCCTGACAGTCCGTAACAATGAACACTCATGTGATAGAACACAATTGTTTCAACACAACCATGACTTGTCATTAATTGAATGAGGTAAAAAATTATTTCACTGTATGATCTATTTACCCGATTTAATAAACTAGGGTAAATCAGCATCCGTAAGCTGCTAGCAATTATTACTATAATTTTGAAGAATAAAAATGTTAAATCGGTTGCATAATCCATCAGAATGAAGTATTGACTTTATATTTAAAAATAAAGGTAGGCGTATGTTTGATATTAAACAAAATCATTTGTGAGCATTTAAAATTTAAAGCGAGAAACAATACATTTTCAAGAATGCTTTTTTAAAATGTATTCGTCACCTATAAAATTCTAAAATTAAACTGTTTACTCATGTTTACTAACCTGTACATTGTTTAAAGCAACATTAATAGTTATTTAACTACTTTTAACTAATTTAGTACTTGTATCAAGTAAAATCATTTGTTTTGTCTCTATATATATGTTAGTCATTTATTACACGACTGTTTACTCATCAGTGACAATAATTGTTCAGGGCCAGGTAAACAAATTAAAGATATTAGAATGTATATGCACTAACTACGTTAAACACATTTACTATTTGAGTTAATTTTATTGAAATGGACAAGAGTCAAAAGGATAATAAAGTAGACAAATCAATTTCAACACAGTATAATATATATTTGACTTTTTAAAGATACATATAAATATAAAACAAAATTAGAATACAAAAACAAAAACAATTATAACACTTAATTATATCTTTCACGAGAAAAAAATAAAATAATAAACACTGTCTTATTATTTTTAACTGATGATATATGTATATATAATTCAAATTATTGAACGTTAGTTTTGATTTTTACATAATTGAACATTTACGGAAAAGAACAATACACGTTATATGTATTTTACGTATTTGTGTGAAAAATATTTTGAGATTTCATTTATTAACCTTAATAAGATCAAATTGACGAATGTTTTTAATCAATTATGGCAGTGTACAATGAATCATCAAGTTGTGAACAATAATTAACAATAGTATTTTTTTCATAGTCAACACACATTATAATATAATAGTAGTAGTAATATATTAGTGATTCACATAATAATACCTAAGGTAGAGGCAATAGAATATATATATATATATATATATAGATATATAAATATAAATATTTATTGTATAATATAAGATATAATTTGGTTAAAGAATAAAAACATTTATGTTTTAAACATAAACTCACCAATATATATATACTTAGATTAATGTCTAATTTTAGCATAAAATTTTTATGTAGTGTTAACATTAAAAAATGAATAGACTTTGTTATAAAAACACGGTAACAATTAATATGGCACAAAATTTGATTTTAAAACAGTTCGACAATTTTGTATGATTAGACCTGTAATAATTTACGATACTCAAATATTAAAACATTTATAGCGGTATCTTTGCATCACGAGTATTACGGCAGTGAATAATTACGTTTGCAGATAATTCGATTATTATTATATTAATACGTAACAACAATTTTTACTTTTCAATTAATATATTTTCGTATTTTTGTTTAATACTACAATCCACCCTGACTAATCGAATAAATAGCACAATTAGTGCATGAACACAATTGGGCTAGTGTATCGAAAGTGGAATGTTATTTATGTGGAATATATTATTATTAATATATCTATTGCCTCTTAAAAATTCCAACTTTTAACTTTAATATCATACAATCACAGCTATTAACTAGAATAAGAAATTGTATAGGTAGTTTAAAAGGCAGTGTGACAACAATGCCAGACACAAGGGTCAATTAAAATACAAACACTAACAATTGCTGATAAGAACGATTGTGGTGTAAATCATCATTATTCTAAACTAGAAGGAGGGGTGTAGGAAAAGCCAGCAAACACATTATCCAAGTCCTGTTTACTGGCTGATAGGTTTTCCTCACAGAACGACATAGATGAACTGATTGATTCTTTTGTAAAATGTGGGTCAATATATTGTAGATCACATTTACCATTCTATTATAAAAAAAATCAGTGTAAGAATTATGAATTATTTAACGTACATGTATGAACATAACCAGATACGAAATGTATTAAACGTTTAAATTAATATTTACCAATTGAGGTTGAAAAGGTGGTGTAATACGTTTGTTCAATAAATCATCCCAATTGATTGTTTTAAAAAACGAATGTTTTTTAACCTCTTTAAAATCTTGAATGTTGCTTCCGAGTCTTTTATTACTTTGCTTTTCCAAAAACTAAAATTAATTACAATTAGGTCATTTTAAAAACACTATAGACTACATTTACAATAAATGTTACTAACCTTGTGCAATAAATTTTTACATTGTGACGATACAGGTCCTTTAATTTCTAATCTACTATGCAAAACTAAATTGTACATTTCTTGTATATTTAAACTATAAAATGGTGGCAGTCCAAATAACATTTCATAAAGGACTGCACCAAGACACCACCAGTCCACTGATCTACCATATGCCTAAATTATTTAAACATTAACCAAGACTTTTTGCATCCCTTATTACAATTAAATTACCTCTTTTCTGATTATTTCAGGAGCAAGATACTCGGGAGTTCCACAAAATGTATTTGTAGTTTCAGTTCCAATAAGTCCTTCTTTACAAAATCCAAAATCAGTAAGAACCAAATGTCCCTCTTTGTCAAGTAATAAGTTTTCTGGTTTGAGATCTCTGTATATAATACCATTGGAGTGAAGATATCCGAGGGCTAATGCTATTTCAGCAGCATAGAACTTTGCTCGGATTTCTGAGAATCTGACTTCTTTTTGTAAGTGATAGAATAACTGTAAATAAATATCTAACATAAATATATGTGCATTGTAATTTACAAGATATTAATCATATACTTAACTTACCTCTCCACCATTTACAAAATCAAGCACAAAATAAAGTTTATCTTTGGTTTGGAAGCTGTAATGAAGGCCAACAAGAAATGGATGATTGATATTTTTTAGTAGTACATTACGTTCACACATGATATGTTTAACTTCATTTCTTGCAAGTATGTGTTTTTTATCCAATACTTTAACAGCATAATGAATGTCTTCACTTTTGTGTTCAGCCAAATAAACTTTACCAAAGTTGCCTTTCCCAATAATACGTAAAAATTCAAAATCTGATGGATTAGCACTAAAAGTTTGAAATGTATCAAATGAATAATAATTTTATTTTAAAATTTAATTCAGCTTACTATATAATGAACAATGAATATAAATTGTATGTACCATGTATTTGAAACCAAATTTATATACTTTTACAATATATTTTTTATAAACTAAGAGATTTATCAAAATATTTTAAACAAAAATATGTTTTATACATAAAAACATATTAATATAATAAACTTAAATCAACCATATTTATGAAAAATAAAACAATTAAAGAATATAAAATCCCTATTTCTAATTATGAAGATACAAATAATATAACACTTACGATATTCTTTCTGAAGGTCCTAAATTTATGATACCAGTGCATTTAAAAAGGTTTGGTCTGTCTGGTTCTTTAACTTTAGTATCTAAATTAAAAAATTTTCGAACTTCAATTCTGAAAAAATAATGTTATTAATTTCATAGTTTTATTTTGAATTTTGATATATATATATATAGTCAGAAATATAATTTAACTATTCTGATAATAAATTAACATAATGAAACAATAACAAATAAATAAAAATCAAGATATTATATACTTTTATTACTGCATTGCATAACTATAGCATTATCATATTAATATAAATTCCAAGAAATGATTGCCTTTTGTATATAATATCCATTAAGTGTTGAAACAAGATTATGGACCAATGAACTGATTAAATACATGCAATTAAGAGTGAAGATTTTATCTATTTAATTATTTACATGCTACATACTAAAAACACTTAAATTATCATGAACATAACAAATGAATATATGTACTAATAATACACATCAGATTATATCAAATTAAGTGATTAATTTATTCTATGTATAAATTAACGGTGAAGTTGAACAGCTGGTTATTACAGCAATGAACCTAAATGGCACGTAGAAAGCCAAGAAATGAGCCTTTAAAAATTTAAACTTAAAATTAGCCTACTAATAAATATTATAAAATAACTCGCATTTGCTTGTTAAAAAATCATGTTATGATTTTAGTTTATAGTTTTTGTAATATATATATAGTGTATTATTGTTATAAAATAAATATATATTTTAAACTTTAAAGCTTTAATTAGTTAAGCTTACATATTTAGTAAATTTGTTTGATGCATTAAATGATGTACAAATTGATCAAGGCCTTCTCGGCGTGAAGCAATGAATGAGGGATCCATGTTGTTACAAAATAACTTCTTACCTGGTATTTTAAGGTTCAAATCTGGCGCCTAAAAAAGTAAAAGCTGTCAATTAATAATTCAATGTAAATATAGAATTAAAAACTTAATCTTTACTTGTTTTTTTATCACTTCAAAAAGTTTATGGAATTCATTATAACGTCTATACACATGCCAGCATTCGTTCTGTGACCAGACTTCAACTTTATATACCTGAAACATTCATTATTTGACGTTGAATAGGTACTTACTTTATGTTTATGTTACACACGACTTACTTTGTCGACAATAATAATAATCGTAAATTGAAAAAATAACAATACTTACCGTAAATTTTTTATCCTCTTGCCAAACCTCAGCTTGCGATACCATGGCGGTGGTTATGCTTTCACCTTCTATGGATGGTTGTTTGACACATTTATCGCATGTATCATATTCTACCCGCACAGTGGGTGGCTTGTGTTCACCCATGACGTTTATGGACGACCTGGAATGACCACCAATGATGGAATACTCGCTCCAGCCTTTATAACACAAACAAAAACAGAACCAATTCAGACACATCACAGGCTCGACAGTTCTGATTACTGGCGTTTGCGCGATATATGACCCAGTGACCTACTAATGGACGTTGGATCCAATTTCGTCACGAAAATAATTAATAATAATCGCGTACGTACATAATGGTCACCGCGGGGAAATTTATTACCTCACAGCGACAAGTCCACTGGCGTTCCACTTCCCACCAAAAACGAACCGATGTCACATACTTGCAGTTGGACGATGGTCAGGAATAACAAGAGCTGTGATTTATAACAGTTATCTTCAATATATCATCAACAAGCTGTTACTTCCAGCAACGAATAATGGTTACCGTTATTTTTCATTTGAGTTTTGGATTCACTGTTTGGTGGAACGTTCATTAACAATGACGGCGCTTTCGTTGGTTCGTTATCACATTTTCGTAAGTTATGCCCATGACATTGCCCTATAGTGGCGGACGTTATATTTGTTATGTATTTACACATTTATATCGTGAAATATTAATAACCGTTTAAAATTTTTCATTGACGGTCGACGGTCCGTAATTAGGCTATGATTAAAATGATTACGGCGTTCCGCGTATTCGTATATATGGTTTTAAGTGATCCCTACACGATCAATTGTATTGACGAGTTATATTGACACCTGTGTCAATGTACTTCAATCAGCTCATCAAACACAGCCATCAATACTCATTCGATCCTTTATTTCAAAGTATTCGTGTCGTGCTCGAAGTGTTATTCTCTTGTTAATCGATGGTTCCGCCATGCTGTCTGACTGATAAATGATGACAATTTCGGAAATATTGACAAACGCTCCTAGACCAATATGTTCTGTCAATCATGCCCATCAATGAGTATCAATCAAAATTTCTCTCAATCTCTCAATAATTGACAATCCATATCAATATCCTTCTAAAAGATCAATACTCTCTTCAATATGGTTCCGTCAATATTATTGATACGAATATTGACAATATTATTGATCGTGTAGGGGCCACTTTAAAGTACAACGCTTGTTTATTTTCCGAGGTTTACGCGATATTATTTTAAAAATAAAATTATTTACGTAATAATAGCCTTTTTATTTTAGTTTTGTAAAATTACGTTAGAATTCATCTACATAATCGTAGCGTAGAAATTAAAGCATATTTATGAGAGTCGTCCGGAAAATAACATTCTTTCGCCTATCATTTTGGCCGTGACACGTGCCTGTCTCAAGGTAAACTAGTCACAACCAGTCGTCCACTAACACTATATGAATTTTTGTGTTGTGCTGCGGTTAAATATCTAATAAAATTGAACGTGTTGTCGTTTGTTAAGTGAGATTTGTGGATTTATTAACGGAATCAATATAACGCTAAAAACATGTGACCATGTGAAATTTTAAGGCAGGAAGAGAATATGTTGATGATGAGAGAAGTAGCCGTCCATCCGTTATTATGGATAATTCGTTGCAGTCTGTTGACGAACTGATCAGGCAAGATTAGTTTGTGACTTTGGATGGAATTAACGAACAATTTTAAAATATGTCTCACACTATTATTCACGAAGATTTTACAATTCATTTGAAGTATTGAAAAATTTGTGCAAGATGGTTTAGGTTATTAACCAGTCATAGTTACTTCTGGTGCTTTTTGCATAGGATCGGTCATGCCCCATTACCCAGTTGTTTTTATTGTGGACAGGATGCGTCATACAGTCTGAAGAACTGAAAATGGCTATTACTTTCTGGACAATCTTCATACTTTTTCAGTTTTAAAGCAACATAGGGAAACATTAAGAACTAACTTAACTCTTGAGAATATTCTTAAGTATAGAAGTACTAATGTTATAAAAAGTATTCTTGGTCTATAAACTTATTTGTAGTTATAATTTTAATGAATTTTGACTTCTAACTATAATCAAATTGTTCTTGTGTTTTTTGTACTTTTATTATTACTCTAGATTTAGCAGTCTCTATTGTTGATTTAACAACGTTATTGTTAATATTATTTCAAATCAAAAAATAGGAACTTCAATTTTTTTTAATATCATTAAGATCTTATTTAAATATAAAATATATTTACAATTAAATAAATCAACTATTATAGAACCTTTAAAACTAAAACAAATAAAATAAAATAAAAATTATTTTCGAAAAACCTGTCTAATTTAATATATAAATTAATTAAAATAAGAAAAATAAAAAGTTTAACATGATTTATTTGTAATTATAAGTTAATTATAATTTTCTAGTATATCCAGAACAAAAATTAAAATAGCTTGATATTTTTTTCCAATGTGAATCATATATTCTTATAAAAAATTGGAACTTTCACAGTTTGCCATTGTAATTAATTTTGTTTTTAACTATTTTTAGGTTTTTTTATAAATGTTATTTAAGCGAATAAAAATTGTGAAGTATATTGTAATAAATATAGTTATTTTCTATTAAAGAAGTTTTAAATATATTTCCATTACAACACAGTAATTAAAAAAATATTTATTTTCCGTTTTTTAATTATAAAGTAATAACTCGCCACAATATAAATTTGTTTTTAAATAAATTATAATATCTATTCATACGACCCATGTAAGGTAAAGTAATAATCATTGAATTCTTGTTTAAATAATTTATATTTTAAAATACTAATACTTAAGTATTTTGAAATACCAAAATGTATGTGTTTATTTTTAATATTTAACATTTATTTTCATATTTAACTGTGTGAATTTACTTGTATGACACTACAAGTTCTATTCTAAATAAACTTGAAGAAAAAGATTTTGTATATAACATTAAAAATGTTACTAGATGAATATAACTATTAACAATTTATATAATTTGAATTACGGAAGAAATTTATGAGATAATCCGATTAAACATTTTATTTGCGTAAAATAAATACAAGAATAAACGTACATAAGTTTTGCCTAACTTTAATATAAGAGGTACTATTACTGTTTTAATAATTGAAACATAATTTATAAATATTTTTCTTAATGCGATAGTCGCCTTATTTTTAAAAATCTGTACAATATATAAGTAATTAAAGAGTTCATCGATATTTATTTTATAATTCGTTCTGTTACATTTTAACAAATTATTAAGCTTAGTTTGTTACACAAATATAAAAACCAAAATTGTTTAATTCTATAGTAATTTTTTTTTTTAAATAACGCTATTGTTGTTAAGTATAATAAATTGGCGATTAATGCGAAAAACAAAAAAAATAGGTAATCTTTATTTTTTTCGTGATAATAGTTCGTCGTTAAAACATCGGCTATTTTCCCGTCACTACGAAATGAATCCGGTGGGACGTTGAACTTTCTATATTTAAAATGGCTTGTATATTATTGGGATACGGTGCACGTATGTCACGGACAGCCATCTCCGTTACCATAGAATCATTTACATTATACCTTATCGGTTCATGTGTTGTTATCTATTCTCCTTTTATTTACGTAATAAATTCAGAGTGTAACACCGTGTCGTAGATGTTCGTGGTCATTTTAGTTGTTGATTCATTCGGATGTTCAATAACCAACGGAAATTGTTGATCGGCAATCATTCTGTGTGTGTATGTGTGTACTGTAACGGTACGATTGATAGACAACTATCCTAAATTTGTCAGTCAAAATGGCTCAAACTCAAATGCCTTCCAGAGAGTTCTTATGGGACATGTTCCAAAAGTAATTTTAGAATAAGACCACCGTGGAACAAATGTTTGATGATAGTATGCTTGATTGATGTAGACTGGACAGGGACAAGAGTGGTTCCATTAATGCCAATGAATTGCAGACCGCTCTATCCAATGGTACTTGGACACCGTTCAATCCGGAAACAGTTCGAATGATGATGAGTGAGTCATTAAGTGGGTGGTACACATGAATGAAAATAACATCCTGATAGAAATTCATACAAAAAGATTCTAATAAATACATTTTTAAAAAATCTGATACGTTTATATACATTGATATTGGCCTATTTTATAATAAATCCGCTAATCATACATTATCATACTCATTGATTTGTAAATTATTTTTTATGCAATTCTTTGTTCCTACATTTTTCAATAATCATCGTATATTAGAACAATTTTGTATGTGCTGCTGTCAGGGAATGATATACATAGTTTTCCTTGTTTATTCCTAATCTAAATTGTACATCAAAGTCGATAGTGATATTATTAAGTTATTATATATACTTGTATAAATATAGTTATTTTAGTATTACATATTTTATTGTTAACATATTTGTATTTGTAATTTATGATTGAGGTTAGAATTAAAATTTTTAACAATTATAACATAAAATAATTTAAAATATCTAACTTCCAATAAAATTATATAAAATATAAAAATATTAATATATTTGTAGTTTATGGTTTAGAATAAGTATTGTTGAATTTTTGTCTTATATTTTAAGAAGTGGAAAATGGCGTCAAAATCTACAAAATTGAATTATAATAGTATGTATTGAAAAGTAATAATAAAATTATTGAAACTCTAGCGTCATTTAAATGTATAAAAAGTATTCAATTTTTGTATTTTCGATACAACTTTGTAAAATTATTATGTTATAAAATTTTATAAAAAAAAAACTATTCCGTATAAGCCTTAAATACAATACATTTTTTTCATATATATATACACATACATATAAAAATTCATTTTTAGCATTATAATTTACCTAATTATAATTGTTATTTAAGTTATTAAAACACAAGATAAATTAAACCACCTCTCATACATTGTACAAATTATAGAAAGATAAAAATTACTCTGATGTTGGTATAATATATAATATTCTATGAAAAAGGTTTTTTTAATTAATGTAATTACAAATTTAGTTTTTTTTTCATAGTCAAGTGTTGATATGTTATTCAACATTAAAATAATATTTTAATAATTTTGATAATTTGGTTATTTTTTGTTATTAATATCCTTGTCATGTTTCACAGAAACAAGTATGGATATTACCAAAACATGTTCATTGTAAATAAATAGTAGGCACTCTAATTCGGTCATATCATTGTATTAATGTTTTCAGTTTTACTGTTACCGTTTTAATTTATCATTTATAGGCATGTTTGACAAGACAAATACAGGCACTATATCATTTGATGATTTTGGTGCATTGTGGAAGTATATTACAGACTGGCAAAATTGTTTTCGTTCTTTTGATAAAGATAATTCAGGAAACATTGATAGAAATGAACTTCGAGCAGCGTTACAAACATTTGGATACAATTTAAATGATGCTACTGTTGCTACAATGTTACAAAAATTTGATAGACTTGGTAGAGGAACTGTCCTATTTGATGACTTTATACAGTGTTGCATTATGCTTAATGTAAGTACAATAATATCTTATTTAATAATTTAACTGAAGGTAGTTTGATTAAGTCTATTTTTAAAATAAAAAAATATATCGTAAGGTATTTTAGGGGAATTCTTTTTAAATTTTGTAAGAATGTTCTATAGGTTCTTTATAATTATTGTATTTTTATACATTAATTAGATTTTAATTTTTCAGAATTTAACAACAGCATTTCGCCAATTTGACACTGATCAAGACGGAGTAGTTACATTACATTATGAGCAATTTATTGGGCTGGTGTTTAGCATTAAAAACTAATTATTTAATAATTTAAATTTTATTTACATTGATAATTCTTTTATATTTATAATTTTGAAAATATATTTATATACCAAAGTTTAATTTAATATAAGTGAATTTTTCATATTTTTATGTCAACTAAAATAATTTATTATAATTTCTTTTCATTGCTATAATTAAACAATATCGCGAAATTATTGATGAATTTCTTTATTCCTTTAAATAAAATAAATATTATAATATTAAGTATAAATACAAATGTTTTGTAATATTTAATTTGACAATTACAATAAAAACACAAAAAATTATTTAAGGTTTTTACATTAATTATGTAGCGATTCCACTCAATCTTTTTATTTCAGAAATTAATTTTAAGCTGGCTACCTTATAATCTACTGGTTTAATATTGACTACAGTTACTTTCAATCTTGTCTCATTGTTGTACGTTTCCATTTTTGCTCTGACTCTAATTTCAAATAATTTGAACATTTGTTTCTGAAACACATCACTGTATTCTTCTTTAGCTTCTTCCATCAACCTTCCTAATTCTGTACTAGTGATTCCCAAAAGAGTTTCTGCTGTATCTTGGAAGAATGTTACCCACTGATTTCCAGTTGCATCACATAATTGGGCCGAAAGCATCAATCTATATTTGAAATTGTCTGTTTCATCATTACACTTTTCACAACGATATGTTCCATCATTTCGATCAACGACTTTTTTCTGACAATCTGGTTTTGGACATGCCTTATAAAGTGCTGTTTCCGATCTAACAAAAATCAAATGTGAATACATGCTAAAGTAATCAGCTTTATCTCCACTGCCAAGTTGAGCAAGTTGAGCTCCTTTAATTGTGAGGAACTGAGAATTACTTCCAATTTCTGAACGAGCAGAAATGCTAATAAATTCTATGTTCGAAGGAAGTGAATCATACCAACCCCTCAAACGATGTGCTTCTTCTATGTCAGGATTTAATTGCATCACAGCTGACCCTAGAAGTGACAATGACTTGCTACCCATAAATTCTCTAATTCGACCTCCTTTTATTGCAATCACAGGCTGTAATGATCCATCAAAATCTACTGCTTGGGTATCCCATAGTGTTATATTTATGGAAGTCAAAGATTGATCAACAATAGTTACATCTCTTTTCTTTAATTCTTTTCTTGTAGTTTTTGACACCAAATTAACTACATCACTTGTCATCTGACAAACTCCAATTACATCTACTATAGCATCTACATCAGCATCTTTCACTTTACTTAATTGAGAGAAATTAAATTTTAGAGCAGGCATTTGTGTATCATCAAAATCATGACATGGTAAAATTTTTGTCTCTGAAGAAAGAGTGAGTTCATAATCATTATTTAGATTTGAAAATTTTTTATTTGCTGTTTTCAAAGTTCCACGAGTAATAAAATATACTTTGTTTACTTCAATCATATCAAAAAATCTGTCACATTCATTATTAAAGGCTGTAGCGCGTATTTCACCACTTTCATCGATTAAATCCATACTAAACAGTTTACCATCACCTCTTTGATTGCTCCATGTACGAATAGGCGCCTTGTAAACTACTCTAGCCCTTAGAGTCCATTTATTTTGATACGGACTTAATGAATTAATTGGATGAATATTTTTGACATCAATATCTCTTAAAAAACTATCATCTAATGCACTTACTTGAGGTGTACGAGATATAACTTCAGGATTAGATTGAGGTGCTGTATTTACTGAAGTAGACATGCTATTTTCAATTATTTGACCAGAATTATCAACAATTGATTTAGGATCACCAATTTTAACACCTACAACATCACCAGGTACCAAAACAACTAAATCTATAAGGATCATAACTTGTTTACTTCCTTTAGAACGGTCATTTAATTTACTGATTATATGACGTTTTATCCGTAAAATAGAAAATTCAGTAAGTTCACCAGAAGTAACCATACTATTTAATTGAGTTGCTAACATAGCGAAAGAATTGAAATTACAGCCATCAGAAATAAGTAAACGATATCTTTCGTTTGCTCCTGTAGCAGTTATCTTTCTAACACCAATAACTTGCATAACTGGATCTTTAACGTCTTCATTGTTCATTATGGACTTCAGGGCGCCCTTTGTTAACATGTTTTCATACTCCATTTTTATACTAGTGATTTCCTACAAAAACAATAAAAATTACAAAAAATTAGTTTGTAAACCATTAATAACTAAATATACATACATAAATATTAAAAAGTATAAATTAAAACATTCTGATTACAGGTTATTGTTTTTAATATAATAGATGTAAATTTTAATATGAATAGAAATTCTGAATTGAAAAATACGAGATTGACTTCATTTGTTAATAAAGGACTAGAATATTTATTTTTTGAACGTTGATCTAACTTATTTAAATAAGTATTAATTAAAATTGTACTTGGAAAATTCTTTAATTTAAACAAATGTCCAAAATAAGACTATCAGTATAAGTTTTCTGGATGTAGTATTTTAAAAAAGCGGATAATTAAATAAAATATATTCCATCGCAAAATAACTAAAAATTGATAATATTACTTGAAATATGAAGAAATGTTTGTCAATAACAACTAAATAATTTAACACTTTTTAATAGTACTCTATGATCATAAAAACAGAGAACTTTAATAGTTATTAGGTAAAAACATTGGTAATATAATTTATGATTTACGATTAGTTAATAAAATGTGTGTGGTCATTGTTATATTATTGACAATTATATATGCCATAATTTTTTTAAAATAATAAACAATTATAATTAACGTTATCAAATATCAAAATGCTTAAATAAAATGGAAAGTAGATAATAATATATATATCATTATTTTTTTTCACTTCATATATAACTAACAACATTTAAAATAGCTTAACAATTACACTTTGAATTTCCAGATAGTAAGATAAATATAAAAAAAATAGCTTAAAACAAAAAATTATAAATACATAGGAACTAAATAAAAAACATCCTGATTAATGGTAGATAAAATTATATTAAAAAGTCCCCAAAATTGATCAGAGAAAAATGCTAAAAATAAAATCTACATATATATATATACAGTATTGTTACATACTTTTGTTCATAATAGTTCGCTACTTTCATATAAAATATTGGTAAATTATCGTACACGACAATTAAAAACTAATGGTCGGAGAAAGGTAATATTATTACTGTGTAATAGTATTCACAAATATTTCTATATTTGTAAGCAAACCAAATAATACAGGTGAAAACTTGATTGATTACTATCATTATATGTTGAATCAACTATTTTTAATCAATTATGTGACACGTTCATGTATGTTACATGAGAATCATATTTAACATTGTAGAACCTTGAGTATAATGCTGAAAATACGTACTTATTATTTAAGTTATTATTAGTTTAGTATTTACGACAGTAATGAACGCATCATTAATATTAAATAGCACTACAAAGAAAACGAATCGTTATTGATTCTATTAGAATACGAACGTTATTAAAGTATTTTCGAATATCGTACACATTTTAACGTCAAATCGTGAAAATAAAAATATCGTACAAATTGAACGCAATTAATATCGTACATAAATGGTACCTACTAGAAAGTACTGACAATGCCAATCTCATATGTTAGACTAAGTGATTAACTATCGTTGTGAAGCAATACAAAATAATTTCTTACCTTGTGGTTGAATTAAATATTTTGACAACAAACAAAAATTGTGTAGACTCTAAGGCGAGCGACACATGAAAACTTTACCTACATCAACACAACTAATAAGCAAACGAACTACAATGGTAGCACAGATTATGAAGAAGTCCGCTCGGAGGATGTAGATATAGGCGGGAAATTTTCTGATAGGAGAATAGTGGCTATTGAAGTCAAAGAGTTTGTAAATAATATACGCCAGTTTTAGAGTAATTTTATTTTCCCGCCATATTATTAATGGATAGATTCTACTATGGCCTATAAACAAATTAATCTGTATCTACTTGTTGAGATCGATTGTGTTATTTCTGTTTCTAAAGTTTGCGTTAGTCTTCAGTTATTTGTTTAAAAACATGATACAGAGTTTAACGTTAACAAATCATATCGATTTATATAATATTTGTTTGATTAATGACATTTAGTCGTAAATATTTAGTGATTTTCACCTTCAATTAGAATCACGGATTTACAATATTTAATGCATCAGTGTTTTTCATACACCTATCATAATTAAAAACAAATAACCATATTACGTTAAATTTTTAACGAAAATGCATATAACCTATCGTATGTAATTTGATATAAATAAATAGTTATTTATACCAATACTACGATCCGTGTATAATAATTAACGATTTAATTTGACAGTACTCTTGTTTTGTAGATATTTTAAGAGATATCAAAGAAACGATAAATTTCCGTAATTTGATGTTACATTAAATACTAGGCTTCTCTACGGACGAGACGCGATTCGTTAGGCCGTTTTCCATTCAAAAACCGCGGTGAAAGTTGATAAAAATGTCGCAGTGTGACCAATAGTGGTGGCACGAGAATGGGTAAAAAGACAAAAAACAACGTACAAGAGCGATCTAAAAATTGAATCGAAAAATGTGGAAAAAATAAGCAACACAGCGGGCTTGTTTGATATAACCGTGGGCCACGAACGTCGCTAAAAGTTTGATTATGTCCAGAGACGGTCCGAGAACGTCATTGGATCGCACGACGTTAATTTGAGGGGAAGGTTCGTGAGGATTTGTGGTTTTGCCGGTCCGCGGTCTGGCGGGGGGTGGCCAATTTTCCTGTTGACGACAACCGTCCCCCTATGAACACCGTCGACCAAACCGGCTGTTATTTGCCGCCTACCTACAAAAGGCGAAATAACACTCGCGCGCACGCGCTCGCTGCCGATTGCGACGCATACACGCACACCACTACTACCGCGGGTCAACGTTTTTCGCATTTTGTTTATATTTTTATTGTTTTTACGTGTGCGTATGTCCATTTTGCAAACATACGTTTTTCGTCAGTATCTATTGCAGTGGTTGGTAGTCGTACTAATGTTTGCCCATAAGTTCCTGTCATCGTGCTAGACGACAGTCCACAGTTGTCCCGTCGCCGTCGAATTTGTACACACGCACACACACACACACACACACACACACACACACACACACACACATACATACGAGCGCGCGCACGCACACTCGCACACGTACTTTCCTTCGTTCGCCGCCACTCTTATCGCACGGTCCGAATTGATCTTTCGCACCGCAGACGTCTGACCGCGACAGGTACCGCCGTTGGAAACCATCATCACCAACACAATCAAAACCGACACCATCATCACCGTCACCGCCGCGGCGCTTTTGTGGACAAACGCGACCTATCCACTCCCCCCTGGCCATAACACATATACACACATACACACACATCATATCGCACGCGACGTTATCGAGTGAGTAATAGAATTTTGGTTAACCGTTATTGGGAAATGAGCGTGGACCCGTTGACGCGAATTATTGACGTTTGTTCTGTAGCGGATTAAAATGGCCGACCAGCAACAATATTTCTTGAAATGGAACGATTACCAGAGCAATATGGTGTCATCATTTAAACATCTGAGGAATGAGAAGAGTTTCACGGACGTGACACTTGCTTGTGAAGGGCAGACGTGCAAGGCACACAAAATGGTGTTGTCTGCTTGCAGTCCTTATTTCAAAGCTTTGTTAGAGGTAAGCTTTCATTCATTTTGTCATTCGTGAACAGTTTTTTTTTTTTTTATTCCATTATTGTATAACTGCTGCGTATACATTTAACTGTATTATTAAGACCACGGGGTTTATTTTTCTATTACTTTTTTTTATCAAATTATCATTTTAAACATTACTTATATAATAAAAAATTTATATTGTTTTATTAATCCGCAAATGTGTTAATAATCGTTATTTATTTCATACATTTAGGAAAACCCATCAAAACATCCAATTATTATACTGAAGGATGTACCATTCAGCCATTTGCAGTCTATACTTGAGTTTATGTATGCAGGAGAAGTTAACATAAGTCAGGAACAATTGCCAGCATTTTTGAAGACAGCCGATCGTTTGAAGGTAAAAAAATTAATATTTTATATTTGGGAAATTAGACAATTCATTTAATAACTAAATAGTGTATTTTTAACCGGTTATTTTATGTGTTCATTCCTAATACTTATTTAATATTAATGTATTTACTAAATTATAACAAACCTTGGCTCAATCAAGTTTAAACCTTTTGGAACTATTAAGAAGAATTTTCTTTAAATATAGGTATAGCTTATATTTCATATGAACATTTTTTGGAAACTTTTATAATAGCAGTTGAAAAACGTTTTATCATTTAAACAAAACTTATTAAATATGGTTCATATTTTGGTGTTAAATGTCTTATAAACATTTATGATTCATTGAAAGGTTTGAATTATACATATATGTAAACAATGTAAATTATAGACAAATATAAACCATTAATGACAAGTTTAATTAATATTGAGATAGCTGTTAAAAATTAATATCAAGGATTAAATAAATAACATACATAAGATTTTATCTTATATTAAAATGGTTTTATTGTAATAAAATAAACATTGTTAAAGATTATTACGTTTATTTTGGATTTTTTTTCTTATATGACTTTGTGAGTTGAATAATAAAAATTACATTTTCTTAAATATATTTCGAAATTTAACACATTTAATTTATTGTCATTACCAAAAAGAGAGAGGTTGTTAAATAGCTAAGAATAGATAAATATGATTTTGCAAAATTAATACTTATAATTACGTAGCCAATGAATTGCATTAAAATGTTAATTAGCATGTAAAATATGTAATTTTGCTTATTCACATTGTTATAGGATGACGTTCTAATAATATTTTAACTAAAAAACTGCTTTTTAAATTAACTATAATTAAGTATTAACTAAGTCATAGTTGCTCCTTAGCTTTCTCTACCAAAGATTCTGGATTTATAAATAATTAGAGATTATAACACGGAACATAAGAATTATAAGTTTCTAACAAGTTTAATTGTTTTTAAAATTAAACGTCAATTATTTATGTTGTAAAACAATTATAATTTGCATTTAGAAAATTTGTTAGCTTAACATTGTTTTAGTTTTGGTTAATATGAATTACAACAGTTTATATGATAATATACATTTAACGAAATATTTCTTTAATTTAATGGGAAATAAATTGTTTTATAAATTTATTTAAAAACAATGTAAATAAAAAATGTTTAATAATTTATAACATAAACATTTTTTTTTAGGTGAAAGGCCTTGCAGAAGCTCCCCAAACGATTAAAAAAGATTAGTATCTACTACAACATTGATAAGTAGGTTTTAATTACTATATTCTTTATTAGCATTAATAAAGATCCCAAATTTTGCATTTTTTTTTTAAATCATTGATTTATAATTTTATTTGTACTTTATATAATACATTTTACGACAGTACAATATTAAGCCAAAAAAACATAAACAAATAAATCATAAAAATAATTTTTATAGTAATGAAGTTTACGCATTTTTATGTAGTTGCAAAGTAATTTTTGTTTTTATACGATAAAGAAATCAACGAGTTCTGTATATATTATATATGTCTTGTACATTTATCATAAATTACATTTATTATTATATTAATTATATTTTAATAGAGCATATTAGTTATGTTAATTTTTGAAAAAAATAATTGTACCTAAATTAACCTAAGTTTGGACAATTTATAAAGAACACAATAAATTTAGGTAAAATATATGTGGTTGATGTCTTTGTAATTTTGTTGTATTTGTTTAATTGAATTATTAAAACGTGATGAAGTGGCTTTATGTTCACATTCATGTTCAATACTAAATATATATATATATTATCTTTAAAAAAGGTTAACTTACAGGTTGATATAAATAAGAATTGTCTTAAGTATATTATGCACAGATCAAATAAAACACTTATTTCTTATAATAAGGTTGGCAATTTTATTTTAATGTTTCAACTAAGTATGTAATTAAACTAAAAAACATTTATATCACGGAATTATTTGAAAAATAAAATTTATTATTATAATGCGCATTATGGTAATTTTATACAATCTTACTAGATTTATTTCAAAATTAACATATAAGAAGGTACATTTTAGTTCTAAATCAATTATAGATTTACATGAACTAAACGTTGAAACGATCAAGTATAATAATAATATTGTGTCAACGGCTTATAATAACGGTCAATTAATTTTTTGCAACCGATTTGTTTGGAATCACTTGACAACAATGTAGTATTAAAATGTGTAGATGCTTGGTCATAGTATTTGAAATTAAAACATCTTCCTCGCCTTATTCTCCCAGATATTTGAGGTTGCCCATCCTGATCTCAACCTCCACTTGACTCTCCCACATCACACACACACCAGTAGTCCTCATATCACACTTAATCTTGTTCAGCCACTTCTTTGGTCTTCCTCTTACTATTCTTTCTTCCACACTGAATTCTGTAACTGTTCTTACTGCTTTCAAATCTTTCTCCTTATAACATGACCAAACCATCCATGTCTATTCTCCCTCATTTTATCCATAATCGACGCTACTCCTACACTTCCTTATATATATATATATTCATTTCTTATTCTAACTAAAAACTTAAAACGTATCTCATATAAATATAAGAATAATAAATTTTATTTATATTATTGATTTCTTAATAGAAAATATGAACATTTATTTTTTATATCTAAGAAATAATCATTTAAACCAATAAGATTTATAGATATTTGTTGTATCATTCTTAAGTAGTCATCAAGTGTGGACAAAATCCTACAATGCTTTTTCAATGAAAATTTTTTATTCATATATTTATTTTCGAACACCAATGAAATTTAAACATTAATATACTAATATTATTTTGATACGTATAATTATGTGAAATGTATTAATTTTAGTACGATTGACTGTAATTAGGATAAATCTTATAAAATATACTTTGTATATATTTAACAATCATACATTTTAATAATTTTGAATATTGTGAAAATAAACTTGCGTCTACTTGGGCATATATACTAACTTTCATAAGATAAACTTTATCTAATATAATTTTTAGAACTGGGTTATGCCTTATTTATAATGCAATTAGTAATTATAAAGAAACTGACATTTATAAAAAAAGAAACTAGTTTATTTTTAATTTATTTTAAAATAATTATACATTGAAAAAATAACTTTAAAAAGTTGAACACCAAAGAGGACGGATATTTTTTTTCTAACTAATGAATCTTTTATAGATCATTATTTTAGAAAGTAGGTTGACATTTAGATATTACATATAAATATTTAGAAAAAAAATGCACATATAAGTAAAAATTTCTTAACATAACATGTGATTGGAATGTACAATAAAATTTGATAAATTCAACAGTTTTAAAAATAATACAATAAAACGTGTTACACTTTATTTTAATTTATTATCACTATTATGTGGGTATTCAAATATTTCATAATCTTATGAAACCGAACATCTTTGTTGAGGATGATTCATTGTCCCATTTGTTACACGTTCAGATTCAGCTAGAGCTCTAGCTAAAGCTTCATCTTCACTCTAAAAATATCGTGGATTTGATTAATGAAGTTAGTAGTTGTGTATGTATTAATTAAATAGTGAAGTTCAGCGTTAACAAATCGAGGGATTTTAAAATATAACAATATCTGTTCGTAATGAAAATATATTTATTTCAATTACCATATCTCCTTGTATAGCGCTAGCGGTAAATGTTTTCTTTATAATCCCCTTGGTTCCAAATATATTTTTTACATCTCTATATAAAAAAATAAATCGTTAGAACAAAGAGATTTTTAATAATATTAATTACTTACGTCATTTTTCGTTGAACATTTTTGACACTACCAGTGCAATTATGATCCAAAGGATGACGATGTTTAAAACAATAGTTTTGACGACATTCACTACAAACTACAGGCACAGCTTCTTTGCCACGGCACTTAGTTACTGTGCATCTATTTGTAAACACCTATAAAAACCAACATATTAATAGTCGTTCGTTAGCGTATCATATCGTCGGTACTGTATGTGATAAATTAAAATTACCTTTTTACCCTCGACAAATCGACAATCATTATCAATATGTTGGCCAACACTGAAATCTGGTTCTTGACCTCGAGGTGTTGGCACAGGTTTGTTGCACAAAGGACACATGGGTACTTGTACATTTTTCTTATAAGCGGATTGACATTGATGGCTGCTATAGGTCATGTGATCTGAACTACAATATTGGAGACAAATTGACATAGAATGTATAATTTGAAAAATATATATTAATATAACTCACCAAAATATACCTGAACAGGCATCACATTTTACAGGTAGAAAATCTGAAATAAGAAAAAAAAAAATTTTTTTATTATTGATAGACATTTGTTCAAACTATGGTTTATTGTACGAATAAAGGGTTATTTATTATACATTAGGCTATATTATAAATTATACAATTAAAAATATATATCGGGTACGTACATTTGTATTTTAAATAATTCAAATTACATATAATCAAACAGAACGACGTAGTCGATTAACTGTTCAAATTTTTCGTCAAGTCAGTTTTTAAAAATCGTAAAATAAACTATTGTTTAAATTGAATTTAGGGAATATTTGTAAAAAATAACTATTTGGAATATCGTTTTATAAGACGCGTTAGCTTAATAGTGATGCTTACCTAGGCGTTTGCACGTTTCCTTGCTGCAATGCTGCCCTACGTTCGGAAATTCCATAATGAAGCAGCGGATAAGAAATTAAAAGGACCAAAAGCGATTGGGACGATTACAAAAAACGATAACCGAACGGCGAACAATGCAGACTACTTTTTATGCGGTCTTTACAGAAATCAAGTGAATTCGCATAAAACCACTAACGTGTCTATATACTGTCGCGAGCAAATGACTCCAATATGACTGGACGGATTTGTAGTACGCGCGATGTCATCATTCGCGCCAAGTCACCGCCGTCCGATTTTGCTGAATCACCGTGGTGAGTATTTGGCCCACGCTGATATTTCCGCGTGTGACGTCACTTATCAACTGTTGTTATGATTTGCGTTATCACCGACTGGTGGAACGCCCGTGGAGTGTTTCAATACAAGAACGCACCGTCGATATTGGGCGTGCGCGTCCGCGGAATATTTTATCGGATTATTTTTTTGTTCTTGTTTAGTAACAGACGATCAACATGAGCGGTAAATTTAAATTGTATCGATAATCATTTTTATCGGGTATTCGTATAAAATAGCGCCCGACGTGATTTTACGTACGTAATATTTTTAAATCGAAAGTATTCCCACTTAAAATTCGACAATATTTCTAACCAGGTTACAATCAAGTGTTTGAGCATTTTCACGGAGTAAGTTGTTGGTCCGATTAAAGAAATTAACAACGTTAATGAAAACTTACTCAATTACTCGAACTTATTGAAAAAAAACGAGCCTAGAGCAGTTTAAAAACAATATACGGCTTATCGAATAAATTACGAAGCGCGTTTAATTATTTACGAAATTTTACAACTAACGATACTTTAAAATTCCTCAAATTTTCCTCGAACTTTTATCGGTAATCGCCGTTTCGTCTGTTAGCATCCATCATAACGGGATCGCGTTTGTTCATGAATCGATTACGTTTAATTTAACGCGATATTTGCGCGTTTTAAACGATTTTATGAAATAAAAAATATAAACGCGTTATTATTCGTAGTAAATAATAATCCTACAAGTACCGTGTGTTGCTTATGTATATTTAAACAGGCATCGATTTGGCCACGGTACATTTTTAGCGGTTTTGTGTAATATAAGCGCGTATTAGTAATATTGAAACGAACGAAATTTATCAAAAATATGACATATTATTAATTAATACGCAAGTTTATCGTAGAGATTTTTCTTCGATAACGAAGAATTAACGTACTCTTTTATAACGACGACTGTACGACCGCGAATTTCGCGGCTTGACACGTTCACTAGCGGGCTAGTACAGTGCGTTCCGTGGAATAATATTGTCGTTCGCGCCATGTAATTTTATTGGCTACACTGTACAGACCATCCAGCTGCGGTAGTCTACCGGTTGCTAGTGGCGCACACCGTGTCCCCCTGTCGACGCAAACGGCGTGACCGAGCGGTCCAGCGGTGGTAGTCGTTGTCCGACGCTTTTGGTGCGTGGTTTATGTTCGTCGTGGTCGTCCGGTTGGGGAGACGTTTTCCTCCCGCGGTCGAGTGCGTCACTCTTCTTCCAAAATTACCAGGGTAAAAAAAAAAATAGGAAAACTCGAAAAAATATACACGTGAGTGTTGTTGATATTTGTATTCGCATATTTATGTAGTATATCGCAAAATTAGTGATTATCCTTTGGTGGGAATATTGGCGAACAAGCAGGTACCGACTGTTAGGCTTATGGTCTGTTCGTGTTCGCGTAAAACAAAACGATTTCTTCTCAACGGGATTTATATATTTAAAATGCGGACGAATACGCTTTGAGTGTGCATTTGCACTATTGGCATATACGTTTTCGAGTTGTTTTGTGATCGTGTCGTAGGCAAAAACCGTAACGGGACATTGGCGTAGTTCGATCCAAATGTATCGTTTTATAGACGTAAAACTGTTTTGAAATTTAAACGCATGGTTATTTTTTAGATAGGTACGCAGTAGTTATATATAATATATATTTATATATATATAAAAAATATATAAATGGATATACGGAAAAAATGAACTGTGAATAATTTATGCACGTACGGATCGTTGATTAATGTAAATTTTCCTAGATGTATATTATATATTCCTATTGAACGGTAGCTAACGCGATGTTTTGCATTTTTTTTCTCATTAGGAAATATATTTTGAATATTTGTTATGAACGGTAGCGGTGGACCGTGAAAAATACGTATTCGAGACAATTTTTTAGAATAAGTCTTGTTTGTCACAATGACTATATATAATATATGATGCGGTTGTAAATAAGAGGATATCGGTTACTATTTTTATTTAGCCTTTATAAAACGAACACGGATATTTTTTAACAAAAACAGAAGTGTCGAGTTTCAACCCTTCCCTTTCGTTCGAATATTTTTTTGCTAATTGAAATTTGCGTGCGTCTAAATTTTATAGATACCTTTTTTACATAATTATAATGATATATATGACTATCCCAAAATATCTTTTGCTAGTAGGCACTTTTGGTGTACTTTATTTGTTATAATAATTAGTATCGTTTAATTACGTTTTTATTAAAATAAATACAAAACATATTGTCAATATATTGTTATAGTTACGAATTTGTGGGTAATAAAATAAAAACGTTATTATAAAATATTGTTCGCTTCAATCGGAAGATGATATATTTTTGAATACAATTTTAAAACAGAATATTTAATTTTATTATTAAAATTTTAATACATAATTTTATTAAGACGATCTACATACATGGTGGATATTACTTTGATTTGTACGGAGGACAAATTAAAATTAAAAAATTAATTCGCGTTTATTTATTACATAAAATTGTAAATTAGTGTTATCGAATCTTAAATAATTATAGCCGTTATATGCTCAACACTAATAACGAACTAAATGTGTTTTATAACGTTGTAAAGAATACGAGTAATATCCATACGCTTATAAAATTACCGTTTCAAAAAATTAATTTTATTTAATTTTTCAAATTTTATTATTGTAAGTTGAATATGTAAATAAATAAAAAAAACATAGCATGTATCACTATTTGCCTATCTGAATTATTTTGAAATACATATTTAGTAACTTACTATATATAGTTGTTTTATCAGTTCCAATATGCATACATCTAACACTAAATCATTGTAGCGTCATGTTTCGTAACGGTATATGTCGGTATTTATTACTCGGTACTTATCATCATAGAAAAACAAATTAAAATTTTTTAATACATTTTTAAACAATTTTATTATAGTAACATGTTATAATGGACGTTTAATAATAGTACAATAAACGAAGAATAAAATAAAAGTAGGCATTCAATTAATTAATGCATCTCTTCGATTTTACGTAATAGAATGCTGTAGGTTTTGTGTTTTGTTTATTAATATTCATATTACGTAAGTCGCCAAGAAAATAATAATATACTCGTTTGTACAATTTACGTATAATAATAGATCAATGTAAATTACGATTATTTATGAATTGTGCCAGTATAAAACAAAATAAAATATTTTTCAAATTGAATATCATTTTTAAACGTATTTGATTTAATATTTCATGTACAATTAATCTTATGTAGAAAATAATAATGTTGTTATTTTAATACATTAAATACGTATCTATACATTTTTTATTAACGTTTAATAATAAGTAAATAGAAAAGCCGAACGTTATGAAAATAAAATCATAAACTGATTATATCATAAATGATTAAAAACATATTTAACACTTAAAGTATTAAAGGTATTCATGCGTATCTTTAAAAATAAAGCGATTATTTGAGTAGATTAAGTACGGTTTATACGGGAATAATTGGAGGATTACAAGTCAAACCTCTATAATTGTAACTATATACGTATAATCACCCAAAATGTAAAATTAATTTTTATTTGTTCGAATTACTAAAACAATTACTCGAATATTGAAAAATATCAACTTTTATTTAAAAATATATAAGAACGACATTTTTATGTATAAAAATTAACTTTTTAAAATTAGTTTTGGTGTTATTAGCTAAACGGTGAAAATTAAAATTATTTCCTGTTTTTTGTTTGTTTGTATTTATGGATGGTATTAAAATTCTCTATTAACTAAGCTTAGTTGCTGCTATTATATTTAAAATTTAAAATTGGTATAATATTTGTTTTGTATGTATGAAATAAAAAAATAATTTATGTAACCATATATAGATATTAGGTAATAAAATATAATTATTTAGATCCTATCTAAAAATATTTGGAATATACATTTAAATTTACAGCGTTTAGTTTTGATTTTCGTTAAGTATACATAAAACATTTATTCGAAATATAATTTATTTAAATAAATAATATATTTTTCATCGAACATCGAAAAATGATGTTTTTTTCTAATATGTATATTTGCTAAGAGGTTATCTTTTTACTAAAAATGAATTAACTAAACGATATTTATTACGCATAGAAATATTTTTCAAAGTAAAATAATGTTTCAATATATTTTTCTATTATCATTTTAAATAACAGATTGAATTAATGTCCGTGCAATGGGCCATAGTTCACTCATAAATATTTTTATATTTTATATTATTATGAAATCAATTTATCGTTTAATTATTGTATAACGATATTTATTTTTATTAACAGATCGCATTTATTCTTAATTATTTTATACGAATAATATATTATTACGTTAATTATAAGTATCTTCAGAAAATATAAAAATGCATTTTTATGGTAATAAATTTATAGAATTAAACGTTAATTTTCTAAAACAGAATAAAATTTGTGTTTCCATACGTAGCTTTTCTTTTTAATTTGACGTTGACTGATTTATCTATTAAGAACCATTTAAAAAATAGTTCGTTTATATTTAATATTAATTCAGAGTATATGAACGCAAGTCCTTCTTTATAATATTTATAGATATACTACTTATTCTTTTATTTTTCGTTTATGATTATAAATTCCTTAATGCTTATGAACAATAATATGTGTAAAGTGTTAGTAATTTCGCTGATGGGTAGGCGGTAGCCAAACAGGTTATCTCGAGTAAATATATAGGTAACAAAAAACATAATAAAAATTTTGACGTGAGAGAAATGCGGCCATGAACTTACCGAAAACAATCTACATTATTGAATGTTGTTCGTAACATCAAATTTCATATTAATCTATCGAAAAGGTATTGTTATTAGGAAAAAGTAATACGTATACATTTAAATATTACTTTGATATCTATATATTATTATTCGTAGACGAATAATATTAAAAAAATACAAATTGCCAATAAATTATGCTTTATATATATATTTTTTTTTTTGTAGGGATATTGAAGTTTCTAAATTATATATCCATAGAGACGAAAAATGTCCAGGTGTTTTTGAAGGGGTGAGTGAGTTACTTATATCCGAAACGATAAATGAAATATAAATGAAAAGGGTCAGATTAAACATAGGGGTCGTACGTTTATGTTAAAGTATATGTTTATAAAAATATAACGAATGATAACAAACGATAATATATTATTATTATAAAGTTACTAAAATTAATTTTTTGGTATATTAGAGGTTTTTGAGTTGATTATTACATTGAAATAATACAATAAAAACGTATTTTTATATTAAAAACGTTTTTGAGCATTAAAAAAATGTAACGGTGTATTATATTTTGAATTAAAATTTAGTAACTTTGTATATCAGTTTATTTTAAATGATAGTAGAGCTTTTAATAATTTTATTTTCACAGTTCTCTTTATTACGTAATAACATTAAAACGAGAAATATTTTATTTTAAAATGTTTTTGTTGGTGAATGTTTAATGCCCAAAATATTTCTTACTTATGGTCAGGTATCGTCAGGTGGTTATCAAGCTGCAGTTTCGTAATGTTCGTGGAATTTGAAAAACGTTTAGAATATTTATTTCTTCTATACGACATAAAATAATGGTCGTTAAACTAAATGGTTAAATTGTGCCGAAATTCTCACGGGATCTCGGGAATCATTGCCTTTAAATTTTATATACGTCTCAAAACTATTACGTGATTACGATAATTAAAAGTTTATTAAGTCAAATTAACTTTATAGAATCAAATTTTTTTTTCTCTGAACAAGGAATATTATGATTGTCTTTTAAGATAATTAGTCTTGATATTATTTTTTACTAAATATAAATTTTAGTTAAGACGTGTTTTAGGTATTTTCGTATAAAAGTAATATTATTCTTTGGCATAAATTATTGTATTAGGGGCTTTAAGGAATATTAATTAGGAGATTTTCCGAGTAGGGTTCAAGCCCCTTCGGAGTTTCGTCAAATGGTATATTCAACGGTAAATCGTATAAAGTATCAAAAACGATTAATTTTTTTATTTGAAATAAAATTGCGCGATATTTAATTTCTGTTGATTTTTGAGCCGTTGTTATGATATTTGTTTGAATAACGTGTTAAACAATACCGTTGAACATTTCACGAATAAAATGAATCAATAATATTAACAATAAGCGAATTGTATTTTATTGAATATTAAGATAACGTTAATAAATCTTCATCAATCATACAGTGGTGGAGTTGGTGGTGGACAGTATATACGTAAACAGTGACCTTGCCGCGCCCTAAAGCTTTATTGATTTTGTTGTTAGAGCAAAATGAAAGCTGTGCTGCCACCTCCCGCCCAAAGTTATGGGCGGGATAATAGTAATAATTTGTGCTTCCAATATGTAATTAACGTTTATGTTTTGTTATATTTTGCACTAAAAATATTTAGAATACACAATATCATTTAACGTAATCGAAAATATAGGTACATCTTAGTAGAAGGTACGTTTGTTTTCTGATGTTTTCCAATATCAATAATTTCGGTAATACACACATTTAATTATAACTTTTTAAGTTCAAACATATTTCGTATAAATCTTTATTTATCATTATAAATATGTAGTACGCGTATATATAGTAAATAAAATAACAGTTTTTCGGTAATTAATTATTTTATTCGAATTACGAATTTATCGATAAATATTAAAAAGCGTATTTTCTTATATGTTTATTTCAATGTTTAGTTTTTCCGAAATTGGGAAGAATATAAGTAGACAAAACGAAAATTTGTTATCCGTGAAAAAACAAATAACAGGTACAGTAAGAATAAATTGTTATTTAAAAACGGGGTTATAATAACATTTAAATTAAAATTAAAAATAAGTATTTATGTTAATTATATAACATATTTATTAAATATTAGGTATATTTGTTTAGATTTTACTTTACTTTTGTGACGTTTATCCAATTTGTTATATTATTCTGTTGACTACTTTTTCAAAACTGAGTGTATAGTAATTTGTTTTCGAGAAAGTAATAATACAGTTTACTCACAATGATTTCTTTGTGTACGATTTTGAAGAAACCCTCCTTTAAAACCTTTATATTTTATCTCTCTGCGTCTCTTCCCTAATTACAAAACGTATACGTAACGACTTCTGTTACTATTATGAAAAGTATTATCGAAATACAGAACTGCTCACTTCCCTTAGATGCATAGTTCTAATGAGTTTCTAATGTGTTTTCCATATACACTCGTAAATGTATTCTGACTGAATTTCCAATCACGTGTTTATATAAAAACTTAATATGATTTTGTACCACCTAAAGAACGACTTTATTGTTAGGTATAGCATGGTATACTGTGTATAGAGGTTACTTTTGGCCTAAAAATAACAACATTTATTGTATTTCAATAATTCCTCGTGGTGGTTTATGTATAATATTTAAGAAAGGAAATGTATACATACGTTGAATTTGGCATTTTAAAACGTGTACACAAAATATCCAAACAAATTGGGATATATGAGTAATCTCGGTAATTATTTAATATTTTAAGCTTTTTAAGGTACATTACATCATAAAATAGTTAAAATTGTATCGTTATATTTGAAAAAAAAATTCATATTTAAAATTATATATTAAAAACGAAATTAGTTTTTAAAATTTCCACGTAATTTGTATAAACATTGATCGTGGTCGTAACTACTCTTTATAAGTTCGTAATTTATTTATTTAAAAAAGTTAAATAATTTCACAAAGTCGGCGTTTATTTCACGTCTTTTTATATTATGTTAAAATATTCCATCGTCCTACAACAGTGATTAATATCTAACGAATTATTTTAGTTCGTGTAACGAACGCGTAACATATTCGCCGTATATTCACCCAAAACTAACTTATTATTTGGGTTGATATTTAAAACGGGCCAAAATGTCGAATAAAAATGTTTTAAGCGCTTAAACAGTAAATATCGGGTACATTATGATATTATACGTAAAACGGAAAACCGTTATTGTATTTAAACACGCGTTCGTTCATTTTTTTTTGTTTTTGGTGGAAAAGCAAACGGTTTATATTAATATATACGGATATTTAATATAGACGCGTACCACGTTCGTGCGACGTTATTGTTTATAATACGACGAAAACGTTTTTCGACACGTATACTTACAGTGGATTCGAGTTTGAACGAAACCCGGGGCTTACTTGACCATCAGCGTTTAGGCCGTGTATACACTATAAGCTCAGGAATACTGCACGTAAAACTGTTTATATCTGAAACGCGTACACTGCAGTTCGGTGGTTTTCGGTGGACGAATCCGACCGAAACTAATTGCCGGACCATTATTCCGTATTATTACTGTTGTTGTTGTTGTTGTGTGTTATCCAAAAAGTATACACACAACCGCGTATAATAGAATGATGAAATATCGTGCGGTTCATACGCGCCATTATAACGAAATTGTGCTGATCTTTGTCAGCATCGAGTTTTCTATAAACATCACCACTACCTAGAGGTACGCGATATGTATTATATAGTGTCCGTGACACGATTCGTGAGAGGCGCACTGTCGAACGACGTGGCTATATGGATAGTTGTGCGCGCGTGTATAAAAACAACGACGGACCGAGCGCGGCAAAACGGAGTGTGGCGGAGAAAGAAAGACCGAAAACGACCCGTAATTGTCGGCCGTCGGATGTATAATGTCCCGGTCGTTAACAATTTTAGAACAATGCGCGAAACCCACTGTCGTTCCGGTGCATTGGACTTGTTAAAATAATGCGAAACCCGGCTTCACAATTCGGGATAGGGAGTGGCCGAAGAACCGGTGAAAGCGGGGAAACGGTTCTGCCGCGCAGCCGCGTCCATCCATTACGGCGTGGGTCCGATTTGGTGGAAGCTTTTGATAAGAGACCGCAGCACAAATGATCGTTTATACTCGATCGCCGTCACTTTATCACGGCCCCCGACGAGCCATTAAACAATAATTATAGTTGTCACCGTCGTACGCAGCGCCGCCGGGCGATTTGTTATTATATTTTCGAAATATCCCTTCGATCGATTTTCCACAATGTTCGTAATATAGTATAGAATAGTTTCCCCTTTGTTCGGAAGAGTCCGAATATTATATTCGGAACAATCCACTTAAAACCGCGAATAATTTTGTCGTAGCCGGGTGTTCGTATATTTTATTCGTATCGGAGTTACGCACATAAACTATAAATCGCGGTTTAGATTTCGATAAACGTTACGTATTTTGTACAGACAATTTCGCTCAGTATATTTTTAATGGTTGCTTTATTATTAAGTAACTCGTGTATTTTGAAATTTAATGGAAATTGATTAGACCATAATTTAAATACGAATACATATATTAATTACTCAAAGTTCATTTTTCGAAAAACGAGTGTAATTTTTAATCTTCGTAGATGTAATTTCATTTTTTTAACTCGAATATTTATAAATTACTATAATTTAATATTTATGACCAAGAGTATTTATCTATAATGTGACGACGAGATAAAAATATATACAAAATAAATAAATAAATAAATAAATAAATAAATAAATATATATATATATATAATTAACTTGAAATATAGATTTTCAATTTTGGAACAATGACGTTTATCGTTAGAAAACTTTTTTTGACGTGGTTTCATAAATAATTTTATATATAAATGACGCCTATATAAACCTAATTATCTTTTTAATTTTGTGATAAATGTGTTTTACCATTATAAAGTTCTAAAAGTGATAATTTTCCAAAAATTAGATTTTCTACTTTATTACATTATTTGTGATTATATTATAATTATAAGATATAAATCAACACGATTTATCGTAAGAAAGTTTATTTAAAGTTTACTATATTAGCTTATAATAGTTTTGATTCAAATTCTAATCGCTTTAAATATATTTAGTGTTTTCAATTACTCATCTAACAAAAAAAAAAACGATTTAACTTTTTTGGAATAACAAATATTTAATTTAATACGTTATTTTGTATAATTATCATGCTTCTTTAAATTTTCTTGTATCATTCGTATTTCGTGAAATAAAATAATTTCTAGAAATATGTGTATTAACTATAAATATTTTAATCAAACAAGAACGCTTTAATTAGTTATATATAAATAGGGAGGAATCAGGTATACGACTATATTTAAACTATATAATAACTAATATTTATTGGAAATAAGGTTAATAATATAATTATCAAGGATAATTAAGGTTTTTAAAATTTAACGTATAAATTATTTTATATAATATATTAACAATTGCTATAAAAGCCTTATGTTTTTATAACGTATTTTTTTACATATTTATAACACATAATAGTTAATAATTATTTCATCTGTCGTTATAATTTTAAATATTCCTGTAATATAATTTAATTTAAAAAAACATTCAGAGGTTAAAATATTGTCTACAGTCGTTGTATTATATCTAATTTCAGATAAAATATATTATAGTTTACAACCAGAACGTTACAACCGTAACGGATAGATAAAAAATTGTTTCTGTTTTTTTGGCGAATGTTGTTAGTTGAAATGCGTGTAACGTAAAACGTTATTGTTTTTATTGTTTAAATAAAAAAAATATAATTATCGTGAAGTATAAGCGTAACATATGATTACAAGTTTATAATTCCCGTTTAATACGTCGTATCTGAGTAGGAGTTATTGTTTCGTAGGTTTTTATTTATTTCTTTTGTAATACACTATGTTTTTCTTATTTAAATATAGCGAGCGTTATACGCAGTGTTACCTATATTATTATTTTAATTATTCAATTCCACTCCAATTAGTAAAATAATATTAAATAACTTATTGGCCGAAATATTGTCCAGTAACTAGAAAACCGTAATACACCCTACGCTCGTATTTACGAAGGCGCTTCGATTATGCTTAAAACGTGCACAGTATTAAATTAGATTGTCTCGGTAAATACCTATAATAAATTCATACTGAAACGCTTTTTTATGAAAATATTCATTAAGTAATAATATCGAAAAATCGTTTTTTTTTAAAGTTTAAACTTTGAAACGCTTATCGTGTGTATATTTTTAATAGATCCTCAAACATTCCGTTTATTCACTTCTCCCGTATTATAGCGGATTTAATTGTTTAAAACTCGACGATACGAACATTACGATTAACAGAAGCTCAATAAAAATTTCAATAAGAAACGTATCAAATATCTCTGTTGTCAATACCGAGTAAACGACGCGTCGTTCTCGTCGATAAATCGTAGTTTTAAAAACGATTATGTATAAAAAAGTTAGCAGTTATTTTCTGCTCGTAAATATATAGTCGTAAAAATTGTTATCGATTAATTACTATTATATACGTACAAGTAATATTATTAACAATACATTATGAACGTAGCTGTTTGGGCTGTGCGCGATTTTCTCGAAAAATGAAATACCATTTCCTCCCACCCCCTGTCTACATTAAATTATAGGTCGATTGACTTGTTTCGAAAACAAACATAGGTTTCTGTCATTAGGAACACTGGAATATAAGGAAATAGAACGTTATTTATCGTATAGTAATTGTAATCGTTTTATTCAGAATAACGTCCCACGATACATAGGAATACGTATACATTATTTTGATATTTGTTTAGGCGTGTCGTTAAACATTCGCAGTATTCGCTGAAATTTTAATTTAAGTAACACTTATTAGCGTGTATTCGTACCGATAGGGATTTAATATTTATACGGCGGCGTGTTCGTATTTACGTACGGCTGTATTACACGCGTTATATTTATGCTTTCGTTGTAATCCGGAGATTTCGGTCGGTTTGTTTTTACTGACGAATAAAAAACAATACAAAACAATCTTCGGAACGAATACAGTTGTTCGAAATAAATCGTCCGGGCTGACTCGTTTATTTTCCATCTCCCATTAGATCACCTTCTAAACGAGTATAAATTATGTGTATCGCAACAAAGATTGACGTCTCGGCAGGAAGGAAGACGCGCGTGTGGTCCATACACAAAACCTTTCCGTCTTCTCCTCCCACTACACACACACACCCACATATATATGAATACACTATCGACCATACAATCAGTCTGGGAATTTAAAATTAAATTAAAATATTGTCGTCACCTTTTTCTTATCCCCTTCTTTCTTGTATACTTATATCCCTTACCCCGATGGAAAGCAACTAATAAAAATTCATAATAGAACAACGCGTATCGCATTCGTTTGTAGGGTTTTTCCATTCGTATTTCCCGCGTAGCTATAACGAATCCGTCTGTTCCGAGAAAAACAATTTTTCGAATTCCACGATTCGAACGAACCTTTTATCACATACCCTGTGTTCAGTATCGAATTCTTAATTGTTTTAAGTAAAAATCGAGTTTTCGGAAACTTGCGAACCGACGAATGAACGAGTGTTCAAATTCTCATACAGAAGTTTTGTTACAACGTCGCGTTATAATCGGCGATACATACTTGCACAAAATACGCGTTTCTCAAACGGCGCATGGCCGTATTTCTAAAACTGGTTGTATTTTCTTATACGTTTCAGAACATTTATATGAAATTAAACGTTATTCTTAGTGAAACGATTAAAACGCGTTTATAATAATAATAATAATAACGCATTAAGATAAGTATAATATATGGAAGACAGCGCGGTTTTTGAATAATTTAAACCGAAGTAAAACGTAGTTGTCAACGTATGTTTATAGCTTTTACCTTATTATTGTTATGTTGCCTAAAGTGTACACGTTTAATATTTTACCCGTTGTAGGTATAGTTTCCGTGTTGAACTCGTAATATTAAATCGTGTTTGTAGTTTTTAATGAGATTCAATTATATTCAAACAAACGTTTTCATAATGTAAAATTGTACTTTGTGGTATTAAAATTAGTTAATTTTGTGTTTTAAATGGGCGTAAATTATTCAGTCGTTAGGCATATATATATATATATTTATGGTAACATCAACAGTGACGCGTATTATGTTTTGTTTCGACGCGTTATTATTGTTAAACAATAAAGACGTTCTGAAAATTCGCTATATACGGTCGTTCCTATGGGAAATAGGATCGCCATTAATAATCGAGTACGAGATATACGAAAGAACGAACTCGAGTATTTCAACCGAAACGAATTGATTATTCGAGGCGTTTCGATAGGTTCGCAAACGGTATTGCGTACTGTGGTCGAATTCGCGTTTTAATTATAAACGAAAATATATACGTCACGGCATTCGGATAATATTGTACGCATCAGGTTCGACGTTTGCCGTTTATACGCGTAGTGTATCGAATTATCGTGTGATCGATATTAATTCTAATACAAACGCGGCTATACGCGAACCGTACAAACAATACGGTTTACATATCCATTCGTTTGGCGTTTGCTTTGAACGTTTAAAAACTATCGTACGACGACGATCGAACGTGACGCGTGATGAACAAAAGGAAACGGTTCGCTTGAAACGTCGTTGCCGTTCGTTGCGTGTACGTCCCCCCCCCATCGACGGTTTCGGAGGCGCCGCGCGCATTTTTTTCTCCCCAACCCACACCGTCGTCCGCGTTTGATCGCTGCCGCGGCCCGACGACCGTTAGAACCGGATAGGTTTTACGGTACGCGCCGCCGTGATCGTACGATTACAATAACGTTGGCCAACCGGACGTTTCGGCCGAAGTAATTATTTCGTTAATTCTCGTACAATCCCGATCGCTAATTGTACGATCGTCTTGTACAACGCACTATTCGACCGAGCAAAAGAATAATATAAACCGCGCGTATTATGCTCGACGCGTCGTCCCTAAATTGTTCGACCCGAAAATGTAAAACGGATATCGTCGTTCGAAGCGTCGTAAAATGTACACGCCTTTCGTAAACCGTCCGTGTTTTACGTCGTCTATTATAGATACCACGTAATCGTGTGACGGTCGAGGACGCGTTTCCATAATTCGAGTGTTGGCACGCACGCACAAAGTCGTATACGCGGTGCGCGATTACCATTTCGTACAGCGACGCGTTCCCAGTGCGAAATTTGTTTCGTTTACAAGTCATAATAAATAATCGCGCTCGTCGACGACGGTTTAACACCGATCACGATTATTTACGCGATCTTCGTTTTGAAAAATAACGAATGGGAGTGATTTCCATTGTGAACGATTTCGCGGCGTTTTATAATACCTATTGTTTCGACTTTTGGCCGCCTAATAAAGTCACAATACACACGCGCGTCTTCGTTTCGAACACGAATTCGAAAAGTGTATTATTGTAGTCGGAAAACTATCGATTCGCGCGATTGATTTACTCTCGTATACGACCACGCGTGGTAGCCAAGACACGCGCTTATCCGGGAATTTATCGTTTTCAATTTCATTTTAATCGAAGTACTCGCGATTTATTGTTCGTTTACATTATTGTTTTTCCCCGTTGATTACTTTTCACGTTACGATTATTTCCGAATAAATTCGTATTAACCGTTACTCGTGGAACTATAGAATTATTTTTGTTCTATTCAGAATAAAGCTGGCGGGTTTATTAAAAAAAATCGTTCGGTTTTTTTTCTCGACTTCGCGGGACGGAACTCGTGCTTGTGTAGTCAAGATTCTATTATATTCATTGGCAATACAGCACTAATGTACGAAACGAAAAAATTCCTTTGTTTCTTTTACCCTTTATTTTAGTATTTCGGCGAATTCAAACGAACACATCGTAAATATAATGGCTTTATATTTGATGTTATTTTATAGATTATCGCACTATTTAGCGTTATAAAGTTTTCATAATGATTATACTATACGCGTATTCGATTACGAGATATTTAATATAATACCGTTTATTTCGTATTATCGAAGTATACGAAAAGAAAACACTAAGAGGTTATTCAGAAAAATACTTTTGTATTCTAGCGTTTTTTTCCCAATGTATAATCGTTCTTTTATTTAGAAGAAAAACGTTGTTTATATATTTATAACTAAACGTTCAACGTATGTTTTAAATTCTTATTTACGATAAATTCTATAGTTTTATTTTCAACGATATCTATATTTGAATGGTTTTCGAACGTTGTCGCGATTATTTAATATACACGATACTTTTTGAAATTTTACAGTTCTTCTAAATAAAACGATTCGCGAACAAGTAATTTCCCTACATAATTTAGATAACGCGTACCAATAATAAACGGACAATCCGCATATATATTACCGTAATTTACGTTGTCTTATTATATGGCGCATACGCATTATATAATACCCCGGGCGTGGTAGACGCCAATTTATAAGTGTTATTATTATTTTATTGCGAAACGTCTGTCTCGCGTGTTACTAAGTAATTACGGGAAATGTCCACCAAAGCCTCTTTGAATCTTTTAAGACCTATCACGTGATACAATCGTGATTCGTTCATTCTATTATTCACGCGGCGTGTGCAATACTTTTTCAAATATCGCGTTCATTTTTCAAAGTATATGACAGCCGAACGGCAATTATTTCGACCGGATAACTAAAATTGTAACTACCACCGACCTCTACGTCGCCGTACAATCGTTACGATATTATTATATTCTTCGGTAATTACCGAACGAGTAATTCGTTATATATATTTCGTTACAACCTCCGACGATTGACGGGATAATAAACGCGTTTATTTGAATTTGAACGTACGTCCGTGTTTTGGAATACAATTAGACATTCGCGAGTGTTATCGCGTGGACGGCGCGATATACATAAATGTTTCGGAGTGGAGAATATCGTACGGAATTAGGGTATCGCCATTTTGGACGAGATTAACCGGCGGCGGGTTAGCGTAGTATGGCGGAATTGTATTCCGCGTAAAGAACGAGAAATCTATTAAAATACCCGCGACATTCGTCGTCGTAGTCGCGCGATAAATAAAATAGTCCCGTACCGTTTTGATTTTAAGCGCATAGTCTAATTTAAGCGCCGCGTCGTTTCCAACTACGAATTTTTCGACGGTTTCTCGTCGGATCGATAAAACGTTACTTCCATACGGTTCGTGTTTGATTCTCAAACACGTCCGTTATTCAAATAACACACACACTCATATACGCCCGATGTACTTTATCTATACGGGTCTTATTTTGTTTTTTTTTTTTGTACGCTCGCGTATTTATTTTCGTATTAACGTAGCGCTCGCGCGGTTTCAAGCATCCGCGTAAATCATTAAAACTCGTCTTAATTAATTATGCACGGTTCTCGTCGCGTATAATGCATCCTCGTTAATGGACCGAGTCATTTTGTGCGACGACGACGATAATAATAATATCGTTATTCGCAATTTATTCACTGGAAACGGTACGGCACGCCCTCACGTAACGGTTCTCGAACCGATCAATTTCGACCGTGAACGTTTTTGTACCCAAAGGACCGTTGTCCGTTTTACTGATATAATAAAAAAGGTTTCTTCCCGTTAATTTTCACGACCGCCTTTCCAAATTTATTATTTATATTGTACACACAGACGCACATATATATATATATATATATATATATATGTAAAAGAGTATTGGCCAATATTTCTTGGGATATGAAATAATGTATTGTCTCGTAAAATTTTATTATACCGAAACATATTTCAATTCTCCCGGTCCTGGAGACAATTTATTTATTATTTCTTCAAAGTCTTTTATAAAAACTCGTAGGTTTTTTAAATAATGAAAAGTAATAACACACACACATACACATTTATATACACAAAGGACACAAAATAATGAACTTTTTTTGGACGCAAGCAAACGATTAGAATTTAATAGTGCATATTAAAAATAACGAGAATACAAAAATCACAGCGAAACGAATCTTCCTCATTTACACCCTATACACGTACCGCTGTTTTGTGTTGGTTAGTTACGATACGAATCGTAAATAAATAATAATATTTCGATTATACAATGTGTAATGTATCCAATGGTGTAAAACACGATTAACGTGCTTGGAAAAAGAATGCGCCATCACGTTTCGTTTCTACATGATGTACCAGATACATATCTAAAGTAAAAATGTTATCTATTAACACGTTCGGGTCATTATAAGTTATGTGCATATTGTCTTATTATGGCGGAGGTACGCGTTTTGACAAAATGTTCATTATCATTTTGTTAATGTCTTAAACGTATCGTATAAAAACATTCGCTCTCAAAATCTATCTCGTATATCAAATTACTTTTCAAATATAAAAATAGAAAGTTACGTACGCGTTGATATCGACATATTGTAACGGAAAGGGTAGGTAGGATGCTATAAGTAAATCTGTTATAGCGAAACGCGTATAATAGTAAAACCGTTTGCGTTTACAAGTCGGTTTACATTTAGCGGTCGACAACGCGGTCCTTTTTATTATTACGTAATTATCCGTTTTTAATAATTCGTTATTAACGAATCACGCCTTTTTAAATTATTATGGCGATTGACGAATTACCAATTTACCGTTCGTTATATTTAAACATTTTTCGACTTAAAACGATTACAACGAAGATTAGTGAAAAACTGATTTTGTAATTTATTCGTTTAAATAAAAAACATAAGTAAACCGTTAGAATTTCGATCGTTCACATTTCATAATCGATAGACCAAAATATAAATATATATACATATTTATTTAATAAATTATCGACCGTTAAATAAACCGATCGTTGTACAGTTATAATTACCGAAAGTAACGGAAATAAAATATTCGAATATCCGCGAAACAGTTATACAGTACGAATTATCGAATATTAAAATTAGACGCGCATATACGGCGTACGTATTTTGTTCGTAAACAATAATCGTCGCGGCGTTTTAATAATAATACGTTCGAAAAACGCGCGGGTATACCCGCGTAAATAAGGCTGACTGAAGTTGTTGCGTTTGTAAAATCTCGTTTGTAGAAAGTACGTACGCCCGGACTGTAATCGTCGTACAATTGCGACTTAAAGGTTTCGAGTTTTCTACGTAGTCTCGGTATGGTCGCGTACACTCTGCCATATAATTTCCCGCGTGTACCATATATCCGCGTGTGTGTGTGTGTGTTTATACACCGTATTGAAAATATACTATGTACACGTCGTCGTGGTCTTGGTTTTAACGACGTTCGGAGCAATACTAGCGATCCATCTTACGCGGGTACGAATTTACAATGAAAACGTCTTAAAAGCGTAATTAAAAGAAAACGCCTTCGAAACGCCGGGTCGTACGTATAATGTACAAAAACCGAAAATCTCCGCTTTCACGATTACTTACCGGAGAAAGGTTGTTATTACCGCGTACGTATAAAGCGAGAAGTACCCCCCCCCCCGGGCGAGTCGGTCGCGTTCGAATTCGACATTTCTGTGGAAAAGTACGTTCGTAATATCGGTTAGGTCAATCACTCGGCGGGTTTCGTGCTCGCTGTTCCCGGGCGCGTGTGTCCGAATCCGCTCCGCGTAGAAATAATATTACTCTACGGTTTTATATTATCGAACCGACGGGGTTGCCACCAGAAACGTTGTTTCACGTCGACGATACCGGTGTCGTCGTTTGGCGGAATCGTTGCAAACAATATCTCCCGAGCAATGCGCGCGTGTTGGAATCGCCGGACGAGTGTGTTCGGTCGTCTAACGAGTCACTACCGATGAAAAATCGAAACGTTGATCTCGGTACCGGCGACAACAGCGGCGATTTACGCGTAGGCGACAATTTCGTTGAAATCGATCAACCGAAACACTTATTTAATATTTATACATATATATATATTTTGTTTGTATCGCGTAAATATATTTAAATTACTAGAGGTAATTAATTGGATTAAATACTCTAATATGTACATAAGTCGATCAAATATTGTCGACAATTTTAATTACTCGGTCGTGTGTGTATGTGTATAGAGGGGGGAGGGGAGGCGGAATAGATTAAACTATAACGAATATATTTGTCGGTATTCGTTTGCAAACTGTTCGCGTACATTAACAAGACACCGTATCCGAGAAAAACGCTTTCCAGTCAATTATTATCGGGTTCTATTATTTGTGGCTAGAAAACCGGTTAAGGTATTCGAAAAGCCGACGAACGGTAACGTTTAAAAAAAAATTACTCTTTATAAACGCTTTTCGATCGCGAACAACGATATTTACCGTAAATAACGGGCGTCGTATTTTTTTTTTTTGGTTCGACGGTGGCGGATCGTACGCATTTGGCGCGCTGTTTATAGACATTTGTACCCGTTCAGGTAAAAACCTAAGTTCGTCACCAATAATACACGCCTACGCGGTGGTGTTGACAAACGGTTCGACTATCCACGTGCCGTCGTTGTTGGGTATCGTTTATAACGTGAAAATGTCGAACTCGTACCGCGATTGTCGGAATTACGGTCATTGTTACCGGCTGTGATTAACGGCCTTTGATCCCGTTGCACATGGCGGGTGGACGAATAGTACGACCGGCGTTAATCAGTTCCGGTCGCGTAACGATTCCTTTCGCGTACTTAACGTCACGGAAACGATTTCGTTAAATCACCGCCGCCGCCGAAAATACGACGATTGTAAAAACAAACGCTCGTTAGGTTTATCGTTTAGTTTCATTTTTACTACGCTCGTGTAAAGCGAATCGAGTGGTGGTAACCTAACCCCGACAGTTGGCCACCAATAATCTTTCGCGTTTACACGCGCATGACGAACCCTGCTCATCCCCCGGAATGCCGTTTCCGTTGTTTCTTTTTTTTTTTGATACGAGAGATTCGTAAAATACCATCCGGAGTCGTATCCGTAATACGCGCGCGCATAATCGCGCCAAGTCTCGATTTTATTCGTAGCTAAACACGCGAACCGCCACTTCCGTCTACTACGATCGCGCGACGTCCCGAATAATAATCGTCCTCGCCTTATTTTCTCAGCTATTTGTGATCGGCCACCTCAACCACCACTTCGTCCGATCACCCACATTATTTACACACCAACAGTCCTCACATCACACCCAATAGGTTCTTCCTACACTTCCGTTCTTACTGTTTCTCTCCACGTACACACGACCGAACCATTTTCCCTCGTGTTAACCATAATCCACGTTATTCCTACCGGTTCCTCTTGTATATTCGTTTCTTCTCTTGTCTCCCCCCCCCACTCGTTCATCGAAGTCCCGAACTAAATAATAATAGCCATTTCGTGTAATCGTTTAGGGCGATTCTCAATACGCATCGCGTTTGTCGCGGAAGCGTAATTACGGTTTAGATTCGTAATAACTATCGAACGAACCGCTAGAATTTACTATACAACAATTTTCACTCCCGCCTCCTTCAACACACTCACCAACCTCCTCATCATAAAATCTTCAAATCTCTTCCCGGTAATCATCATCGCCGAACACTTAAGCGCCAGTGGCCAAGGGACCGTCTTCGATTCTAGACGTATTTAAATAAAAACGCGCGCCGAAGCGTCATCGTTGGGTGGCGTCTTCAACTCACGTCTTTCTTCCGGCCATCACACATACTGTTACTCTAGGAACAGAAACCCTTAATAACGATTATAAAAGAACAAAAAGCCGTTCGTAATAAACATCGCGCGTATATGGATCGTAAATATCGAGACAAAGCGTATCAGCCCGTCGCGGGCTATGTTTCGAATGTCGATTCGTACGCGTCAGCCGACGTCGTCGCGCTATTATCGCCGCGATTCGGACAAACGTTAACGTTTTTTTTGCACGTAGCGCGGAAACGAACGAAATTTTCGGGCGGCACTTTTATCGCGAACATCGCGTCAAATAGCGCCCGACGGAATACGGGGCCTTGATTTCAATATAAAAATGCCGAACTCCAAATTTTCGACCGTTGAAACGTACGAAAACGAAACGTAATAAGCCTGGCCAACCGTCTCTCGATTCGTACGTCGCGTTACCCAATATATCGTCCCGTACGTTGTTTGCCGATAACGCGTATACAATACACATTCGCGCGACAGACGAATCGATCGAACCATCGTTCCGTCGGGGTAGTTCCCGTGGGCGGGCCGCGCCGAACACAGCGGTGCACGCGCGTACAGTCGTCGGTCGCGGCCGGTGTTTGTCGTAATTCGCTCGTGAAATTGTTCGTCTCGCGGTCCGAATTCGCTTAGAACCGTGACGCACGATCCGGGTCGTTGGAAACAAACGGTGAACGTACAACGCGAATGAAAACCGACGGAAACCTACGCGCCGTTTTGCCGTCACGACGTTTATTTACGTACGGCCGGGATTGGGTTTTCCGAGTAATAAATTTGGCGACTGGCGGCGTATATAATGTATAACGTGGTGGACGGTACGTAAGTAATTATTCGCGTTTTTCATCGGGCGCTCTTCGTCGTGCGTCCAACGGGATTCGGCAAACGGACCCCCGAGACCGCGACGCGCGGATCTTTTAATCCGATTCACTCCGGCCCGTAAATCACGTCATTCATCCGCCGCCGCCGCCACCACCACCATTTCCCACCCAACGCGTTACCACGGCCGTTGAGGGGTCGGCGGAACGCGTAAAACGAGTCATCTCGCGTAAAACCGACGACGGGAACGTTTGTCCGACGAAACAAGAACGCCGCGGTAATACCGTTTGTGCGGGCGGCGGTTAGGTCCAAGCCCTCGAAAACGGACCGCTCTATAGAATCGTACACTCTACGCAGGCTAGCGAACGTTGTACCGATCGGACGCTATGTATGTACTATACGACGCGGGGCTCTCGTTCGGCGAATTATTATCAAAAACACGGGCGTAATTTTCGTATAAAACGGGGGGCCCAGTTCAATGGCGGCGTACTTAGACCCGAATTTCGGGGAACGTTAATTTTTAAACGAATAAATCGGACCACCTTAACAAGACGCGTGGTAAACGTTAATAGAGTATTCACTTTTAACGAGCACGTTATATCGATAACGCGCGCCGAACTTTAAACGAATTTGACGAATATTTCGGTTTAATTATTTACAAAAAAATATACGTCTCGGGAGAAATTAATTTTATTATCGGCGGAGGGGCGGTGTTTATATCGCCGTTTAGTACGCCGCCGAGTTGTTCGTCGTAAGTATCGTTTAGCCCGTTTTCGGCTGACGCGATCCATATAAAACCATTTTATAGTCCGGCTACGGTGGCCGACGGAAATAAAACCTCGCGTTCAAATCGGTTCGGTACACTGAAGACGTTCGTGCGTATATTATTCCGCGGCATACCCGTTCGAAATAATTTCGTTACCCATCCGCGCGCCGTACGAATTACGTTACGATATTGGCGAACCGGTCGTCCCCGCGGGAACGTAAACGGTGCCCGTCACAGTTTCAAATCGCGCGTGCGAGTATCGGCGACCGTTAATTATTATCGCCCGGAAGTGCCGTCGCTGGACGGTATCTTGCGTTTGTGACAATATAATAATAATTCGCTTCGACTTATCGTACTGAATCCGATACAGATTGCCGAATATTCTAATAAAAAAATAAGAATTATTATCGCGCGTACTATTTCCACGCGGTCGTTCGTATATACATATTAAGGGGAGGTTCTAGTCAAAATTGAAAAAAAAATTTTTTTTTCGCTTTATTTTCATCCCTAGGGTTTTGTAAATGTGTAGCCAAAAGGATATTTCTCTGTATAATCTATAGCGTATTAGACGAGAGAGTGCGTCAGCCGAAAAACAGATATAAACGCGCGCTCGGAGCGGCTTCGAGGGAGGGGTAATTTTCATCGCTTACGCGGTGTATCAACTATAGGTAGTAAGATTGTACCTATCTCAACATGCTCTTCGAGTATGGGAAAGGAACATTGTGTGGTGCTGGAATAGCTGATGAGATGTAAGTGTCAAACATTACTTACGACTTTTTCTTCCTCCGACTTTAGACGCGTTTTTCTCGAAACAACATTTTTTTGCGCGCCGCACGCGATTCCGCTTCAACGATTTAACCGATTACGATGTTTGATGGCTCAAATTAAAGCTTATTCAATTTAGGGGGCCTTCAGGAAGCGTTTAAAAAAAAATTTTTTTTAATTATTTTTTTAACGTTAAAGCAAAACAAAAAACGGAAAAAGAGGGTCTTCTTTTTCGTAATGGTCGTCATTTCTTTTTAAAAAGGTTTTTTAAAAACCGGAAAATCATAAGGCCCCCCCCAAATTTCATCTAAGAATATTTTTGGTTTTTTTTTTTGTTTCAAATCATTTGGTAGGGCCGTAGAGTGTGCAGTGCACATTGCTTATCGCCGCGCATGGCTTCATTCAGTGAGGGCTGGAGCCGCCATTTTGTTTTTGTTTTCGGAAAATTTTTTATTTATATTTTCGAATACGTACTAATTTAACGCGATAAAAAGTTTTTTCAAAAAACGTTCGCCGGCGAACAAATCACGGAACTACGTTAAATTTTTCGGGCGTTTCGACTAGAAGCTCTATCCATAAATAAACGACGTGTGGCGGGGCTATATTATTAGCGCGTTTTCGCGATTTCGTGTCGCGACGTTTAATCGCGATTTACCGTCACGCCGACGATGGTGATACGCGCGTAGGAACCGACTTCCGTAATACCGCGGCGCGTATAATTTAGGTGCCCGAGTATATTTCGACGGTCCACTGTCGTCGCCCGTTCAGTTCGACAACGGGCGGTATCCCGCGTTCGAGACTGACGCGCTAGAAGTACTTATTTAAACAACCTAATCTCGCGCGTCATCCGTATTGATTGCCGCTTAGTAACGTACTACGCGATAACATTTTACGGTACACAAAACCGTACGAGCGTATCTATCCTATCGGTACGATACGCGCGGACGGAATACTCGACGTATTATTTCGTAATTGATTATTAGCGCGCGATTAATATACGCAACGACGTATTCATTTTTATTTTTTTATTTATTTTTTTTTATAATTTTTACATTTTATTCATTCACACACACCGTCGGGTTCGTGACGGGGAAAAGCGCGGCGTATACGCCTCCGTGTCGGCCGCGTTCGAACACCAATACAGCCCTTGACGCGGCCCGTCGGCTAAATGTTAACGCCGCGCGAATCGCCGAGTCTCGTTTCACTTTTCCGCGCGATTTATACGGTTTCGGCCCCTCTAACAGCCCACGCCCACGGCGCGCAACGAAACGGATTATTCGTTTTCGCCTCGGGGTGATTACGAACGCGTCTCGTGCGTTTACTATCCCTCGGACCATACGTGTCACGGTAAGTATGATCGAACGGAAGTTATTAATAATTACCGGCTAACCTACAATATAAGCGGATACATATACCAGAATTCGTCGACCGGTAATTATCAATAATAATAACCTAGTAATAGTTAACGCGAACCTAATCGCATTGTTTACGGTCGCTATATTCATATTTACCGGTAATTATTAATTACGGACCGGACGCAACCACATACGTATTGTCGTATATCGTCAACAACGGGCCCCGTATTTAAATAACGCGATATTTCGTTGGTTTTTCCGACACTTTTTATCGGCGTAAATCCGTTTACTCCGTTTTGTATTAGCGCCCAAAACCCGTCGACTTTCCCGATAAGGACGCCGCGCTCCGTGTGCGCTCGGTTTTTAAACGTCGTCGTTCGCGTATGGTTATAAATTGCCGACGCTCGGCTACTATTACGCGTAAATTCGGCACGGAGCGGTAACGGGACGGCCACGCACGCGGCGCCGGTCATATCACGCGCGAGCATTGTCGAATTCGCTTTTGGTACGTACACTCGAATTAGCCGAGCCGAGTCGTCGTGCGAGAAGATTTCGAATATTTAAAAATATAGCGTAATTGCCTACGGAGTTCGACGAACATCGGGCGTTTTCACGAACTCGCGCGATGGACGTGCACGGTACATTTCGGGGCCGGGGAATTTCGTAAAGCGGCGAAAGCGTTATAAGATTAAGATTTTATACGAACGGACGACAGTTTACCGTTTTCGGCCATTGGATATTTCGACGAAACGCGCGTCCGAGTTCCGTTTCCCGTTATTGTCGCGCGGTCGTTCCGTCCACTCGATCGAGACGAGCATTATCGGTAGAAAACGTTTACTGACGATTCCGTCGAAACTACCGGCCAATGGAGAACTACGTCGAGGTTTCGGACGATCGTAAACACTTTTCTAACCTCCGGACGAATGTTTTCGGTATACACTCACTGGCCCGGCAGGCAGTACTTCGGACGGGCGAGTCGCCGCCGTTTTTTTTTCGAAAAATACAAAAAATAAAACGTTTACAAATTTGGTTTTACGATCCGATCGTACTTAAAACGTCCGGATGACTCGGCGTTACCACGTCCGAACCGGATTAATACGAGCGGCCGGCGATAATAATGGTTTCGTTTCAATGGCTCGCGTGAATGGATAGGTCCCTCGACGGAAACGGTCGGCGGCACGTGTGTTTTATAAAAGCGACCACCTTCTCCACTACCGGACGTTGTAAATCCTCGAGAAGTAATCCCCTTTTTACGTCGTCGCTTACGCGTCTGCCATCGCGTTAGCTATAACACGAATACCGCTAAGTGTAGCGCGTTACGTTAAACCGTCCGCGGTATTCTAGGGGGGGGGGTATTACTTTGGAATTTTTATTACCTCGGGTCTCTTGGACCGAACGTTACCACAGGCGGGATTTTTCTACCACCGAAGAGCTAATAAACGTAAATTCAAGAAGGAAATTCGTAAATACGTACATTCGGAGTGTATGACTACTGTATGGTCGTGAATCGTGGCCGATAAGAAAGTGTGACAAAGATAGGTGCCGGAGGCGACGGGAATGTGGAGGAAAACGACAGGAACAAGGTGGACAGAACATAAGCAGAATGATGAAGCAGCGGTGAACGAGGCCAATGAAGATAGAACGAACCGCAATAACGAAAAGAAAAATAGACGCAACGTGTTGGTCACCAATCATTACGGAAGGGCAAACTAGCGGGTAAGAGGAAGATCGCGTAAGCACTTCTTTGAAGAAATCTACCGTCGGATGGCCATCTTATCAAGACGACGGAGACGTGATTGGCTACAACAACGAGGTTTGGCCTTTAGAAGCCGACGATGATTCGGACGGTCGGAAACGACGCGCGCGCACACCGTACGCGCGTGATTTCGAAACGGATTCGTGTTACGTAAATGAATCGCGAGCGCGCGCGGCGGGACGCCGTACGCGACAACCGGCTGCCGTGACGGTCGTACGCGGACAATGCGTCGTGCGGACGTGTGTTGGAAACGGGCTGAAAACAAGCGCGCCCGCGTCGGAAAAATCGTTCCCGTCGTCCCGCGAGGTTATCGTATACGCGTACGTAAATGATGGACCCTTTTCTACACGGCGGCGTCTTCGTCTTGTTTTCGACGCATTCAACGTTCCCGACGAACCATCCGTCTTCCGCGTTCTTACGTTTTTCGTCCCGAATACAAGAGTCCCCGCCGCGAACATTTCCCGTCTCTCGTCATGGCAACCCGGGTGACCACCAGACGTACGACGTACATACTTCGGCGCGGTTCGTACACCGTCATCCCGTACGACCGACGAATACGTTCGGCAGAGTCCACCAACTCTTCTAATATATATATATATATATATATTAGGCGTACGAACTTTAATTCCAAACCACTTCCGACGGTTACGAAATCGAATTAAACGGATTTTCCCGTTCTTTCGTAATCACGCGTCGTTGATTTATAGCCACGAAAACATAACGTACAGTAACGCCCAACGTATTCGGTCTTTACGAATTTCGACGAGGAAAAAACGCCCCCGATCGATTGGTGGTCTTTCCTTTTTCGACGACGCGCGCGCGTTAATTTAAAACCGGGAAATGTAATCGACAAACAACAACGCGCCGAACGGCGTTCGGAAATGCCACCACGACGACTCCGGAACAACCGGTAGCCGAAAATTGGACGCGAACACAAAACAGTCGGGAAGTAACTGGGCAAACGTTACCGCGGACCGACGTTAATCCGCTCGAGAATCGTAAAATTGTCGCCACATATATTGCTTCCAGTACAAACGACGCGATAACGCGCTGAGACGGTCTCCGCAACACCCGGCGTATTCAACCATCCGATTACCACGTATTCCGCTGCACGCCTTGTCCACCCACAATCGGCGGATAAGAAAAATGGCTCTATTGTCCAATGACGAGCGATTTTTCCGGACTCGTCGTCTGCCTGGAAAATGGCTTACAGAAGCGACGGCGAATATTTCGATCTTTCGTTTACTTTCTTTTCAAATAAACGTCGAACGTAACAAATTGGATTATTCGTTTGTACACCTAATAAGGTACAGGGGTGTAGTTCGGATCAAAGTCGCGAGCTTTTTCGTTTCGTCGGAAGCTGTTGTTTTTGTTTCTGTCTCGCTCTGTTCTCGTCGAAGTTTCTCGCCGTTGATTGATTGTTAAACGTCTAAAAAACCGTCGTGCTAACGACATTTCGGTTTACGACCCGTTTTAATCGAATCTCGTCGAAATCGCTTCGCTTAATACGGCTAGGGCCGTTTATCAGTCGCGGTAGACCCGAATTCCGCGCGGGGGTGGGGGTGTTTAATTTTTAAATAAATCGGACAATCAAACGAGACACGTTGTGAACTTCAACGGATTATTCGTTTTTAACGAACACGTTACATACAACGTGAATGGAAGTTTAAAAATATTTTACGAGTTTTTTGTCCTTATCGACTAACAATGTGTACGTCTCGTAATGAGAAATTAATATTTCCTAAAAACGTTCCCCCCCCCGGGGGGGATGTATTTTCTCCCCTTCGTTAGTACGTCACTGCCGTTTATCGTTGCTCGTGACTGCCATAAACCGTGTCGTCAACAACGATATTGTTTATATTTGCCGTTCGTGATAACGGTGGGGTGAGAAAATCTAGGTTATCTATCCGCTTAAAATATAAAGCTACACCTAAAAAACAATTAAAAGCCGTTCGCCGAACACCAAACATTTCTAGCAAACGTTCGGTGAACATTTTTTGAACCTTTATTTTGACGTAGACGTTCACTAAGAGCGAACCATTTCGCACGTGTACTTGTTTACCGACATACCATTGTTTAAATAATTAGAAATTTAATTAGGTAATTAAAATAGTTTTTTAAACGATAAAATATTTATTAAAAAATACATTAAGTATAAAATAATATATTCGAATATTATGATATCGTCACGAAGTATCAATATGTGACGGACTAAACAATATACTACAATATATTCGTTCGCTTTTGTTTGATTTTTACAACATAACTATATACACTACTAATTTACCACTGTAATTCTTTCTTCGTTGAAAAAGTTGTCTTTCCCATCACCTTCCATTTTAAAAAAAAAAATTTTTTTTTCGACATTTACGCGTCGTAACAAACGCTGCAGCGCCATGTCCGCACGCGACTTGTTCTTGATCTGACATGGTCACGAACGTTGGCAAACATATAGCGAACAACTAAATGATGAACAAACGTTTGTGGTCATAAAACGTTCGACGAACAACGTTTCGTTATGTGTGGACGCAGCTTATGGGCGAAACTATCGCGGTGTGCTATAACGACCGTGTCGTTTTTCCGGTAAATGTCCAAGCACGGGGACATAATATCCGCCGTCTGGCCACTTGTTCACGACGTAAATAATTCGGAGATACCGACGGCGAATAACAGTTAACGAACAACATAACGACGATACCTCGGACGAGCGGTTCGCGGTTGTGTACACACGGCGCCCCGCGACGTAATACATTTAAAACGACGGAATCGATCGTTCAAGGCAAAAAAGGTTAAAAAAATCGTACGCGCCATGTGTTCCGCGCGATTTCAAAAAAAAAAAAAAGAGTACTTCGCGCGATTTGTGACCAAACGTAATCGGCCGAGTTTAATTTAAGCGTTACACGGGAACGTTTAAAACGGTAAGGGGAAAAACCAATCCTCCCCCCCTAACGTCGTCGTTTTTTCTTTTTGTGACCGTTGTCCTATATATATAATACGTTAATCACGTGTCTCGTATACCGTTCTGTACGGGTCGTCGGAATAATATAACGCGAGGATGGCCCATTTGACCTGGATTTTCAAGTACGACGATCGTCCCACATTTTCCCGCGCCCGTTGTTCTACGACGGTACCCGGCGTTAATTGTTTCGAATTTCGTTTAAACGACGTCGGGCCTGAAACCCGAATTACAAAAATGGAACATTTTTAAAGACGAACTGGTCCCAGATGAACGAGACGGGCAACGTTCCGAGGACGGAAAACACGCGTTGATTGATAATGTTGATCGATACACAGCGGCGTATTTATTGGGCGAGGTGATGTTAGAGGTCCCCCGAGGAATGTTCGAAAATCTCAAATTTCCACCGTGTCAACAGAGTATATTCGTAGGCGGTCGGTTTATTTTGTAAATTATAGCGAAGACAACGAAATGTTTCGAACGGAAGTATTTTTTTTCGATTTCGTTGTTACGGCATCCTTCTTGCCCGTACCCCCCCCCCCTCTCTCTCGGAAAAAGGCGTTAATACGCCGCCGCCGATACACAATAATCCCGTAAGTCGCGACGTGGTACGTGGGGCTAGTCGTGTAGACGTCGCGATTATACTCGTATAGTACGGTTATATTTACGTTAATAGTCGTCCGTACGTTGTTCCCCAGGTGACACGACTTGCTCAGGCGGCGATGCGTCCGGCGTTCCGGCCGAGCCCGCGGTCGCTGTGACATGGCCGCCCTGTCGTCCGCTTGCTACGTCCGCCAGCAGCCCGGGCAACCATTCAAGACGCTGAACGTCACGAACGCCATTCTCCGGACGGACAAAACCGCGTCGTCGTCGTCGTCGTACCGGCCACAATGCACGGGTGAGATACCTTTGGTCGTTGTTCTGCTAAAACCGTTTTACCGAACGGAACGGAAACCGTCGTTTACCGGTCTCGACAACGTGGCTGGGTGTCGGGTACATCGTTCCGGCGAGTACGGACGGCTCGCCCCGAAATATCGAAATTGTCGCGTCTCCAATTATACGCGACGGTTCGGGCCGACCAATTTTAATCACGCGCGTAAATAAATTCGCACGTAAACGTTCGCCGGCCAATATTTTAGACGGCGTTCACCGTCGGTGTAAGTCGGTCGACCCGATACCGTACTTTTTCTTTCGCCGAAAAAGACCGCGAAATGTATAAACAAAAAAAAAAACCGCTCGGTCGACGTACGTTATACGCGCGGGTACGTTTCCCGGGGTCGGCCGATATTACGCGCGCATTTCGGCGTGGATCCGTTCGGACTAATGACGCCCGGGGATACTTGCGCGCGGCACTCGATGTTAGGTCCCTATCGACGTGTCATACAAGTGTGTATATATACGTTAATTAATTCGGAACGATCGAATATTCGTATAACGTTTCGATTCGAACGTTCGTATTACGTAACCGACATTAATCGGGAGAAATTGTCGGCCGACATGTGGCACCGTTACACGTTCGTGTAATACGTTAACGTGTGTGTGTACGGCCGGCAATCGGAATATCGAATATATCTGTAACGTCGGAAAACGTCGCGGGAGATGGCAGGCCCAGTTACTACTATCGAGTCGTATCGTCGTCGAGTGTTTCACCGGCCGAAAATAAAACGAAAAAACCGTCGTCGCCCGGCCGGCACAGAATCGCGAAAAACCGTTCGAACGCTCGGGTAAATAATTAATATCGTCACGTCGGACGAATAATTATCGTTCGCCACCAATAGAACCGTTAACGGAGTGGGACGATACGTTTGAAATTGTCGATCGGACGGCGATTTACGGTACGACGCGGCGGGCCCGGTTAATAATTTTCCGGAGACAATCGCGCGCGTATCGATTTCAATATCGGCCAACTAATTCGATCGTTTCATCGAGCGTGATTGCTCGGGATAATAAAAGAAGAACGGCCCGTTCCGAAAGATTCGTCCGCCATACGAATAATAAACCTGTAAGCGAAACATTCTCTCGTAATTCGTCGTTTAAAAAGTATTCCGATAAAATCCGTCCGACGGTGAAACGATTCCGTAAAATATGACGGGTTCAATCGTCCGATTGAAAATTGACACGACGTATAATATACGCGGAGGTTACCGATTCGAACTTGACGCGCCGTAGATCACGCGCACCGTACACAATAGACCGGCCGCGCCATGCGTGGTGAGTGCGAGTTAGTGGCAGTTCGAAAAACGACCGGGGACGACGGACGGATAACCGACGAACCCGCGTAAATAAAACGCGGCGTAGGTTTTATTTCGACGAGCGTCGTTTCTATTATTTATTTTCCGAATTAACGCGATTAAGCGTACCGCCGCGGTCGTTAAAATTCGAAAGGTTCCCCGAGAAATTCGCGGTTAGGCGACGCCGTAATCCGTTCGGTTTTTACACTTTGTGCGGACGAATCAGCCCGAGGCGCGCGCGCGTTAGTTTTCGACGATTTCGGTCTAGCTGCAATAAACCGCGGTTCGTAACGTACGTCTCGGGGCGATGTCGACGTTTCTCGTCGAAGCGTTTAACCGCCGACACGCGGCGATGTCTAACGCGATTCACGCCGCCACCCACCACGGCCCCGCCTTCGATTAGCCGATGTCGCGCTTTTTCCGACGGGAAATTTAAAAAAACGAAAAAGGAAAATCCGCCGTACCGCGCGCAATTTCCGTAACGCACGTTGTATACCGCGTGTAGAGGAAGTAGCGCCCGCCGAAATTAGAGGCGCACGCGGTTTCGTATTCGAACCGGTAACGCGCGAACGAGCCGAAATTCACGGTCCACGTAACTCGCGCGTTGCCGTAATACGACTGTGCCCCCCCCCCCCGCCCTGTCGTGTCGTCGACTGCTGTACACAAGTGGCGGACCGATGGGGAGGGAGAGGGCACAGTCGCGATACGCGGACCGTGTACACGTTTATCGTACGGAAACGCCGGACGATATATTTTCGATTATTTTTCGGTCGATTTTACGTAACGCGAACGGGAAACACCGACGTTGTTTCATTACGCGAAACAGGAAGGAAGTCGGACCGGATGGTCCGTGCGCAGTGTGTGTGAAAAGTATCGTTGCCGCGCGCACTAATTCGAAGCGCATCGATCCGAATAACCCACCCGATAGAATAACGCGACGCTCCGGTATTATTACATTGTATACACCCGCACGCTTATATGTAATATAACGATACGCCGTTATTGAACAAATTACGCGCGATAATGACGCCGTACCGGATTTCGGCGGGCGCCCGTTAAAATATTTTGAACGCGGTGGTTCGTGTGTACGTTGTGATCGAACGGTGTTCGGCGCACGCGACGTCATACGCTCGCCGTTAATTTCGAAAACGCGCGTTTCCAGCGAAACGAAAGAGCGCCGTGGAACTGCTACAAGAAACGAAATCGCTGTACGTCAAATCGGAAACGGTGCTCGACCGGAAACAAGAGCTCAGACGGAGTCTCCGGAGCAGCGGTTCTTCCGACAAGGGTTCGTCGTCGCACGACATCGCTTCCGGTCACTATAAAGGTACGTCGGAGCTATCGCCGTTTACTGGCTGTTGTACAAGTCCGTTTCGGTTTCCCGTTATTTTTGTTTACATCGTTTCGCGTTTATAATATCGAACGTTTCCGTTTGGTCTCGACGTACTACTACTACTACTAATCATCGTTCAAAATATTTCGCGAAATGCGAAATGGTCTTTGGTGCAACTGAGACGCGGCGCGGTGTTCTGTGATATGGGAGAAAGAGGAAAGGGGGGGAAACCGAATAGGTCAGAGCTCGCCCGAATTTTCGTCTGTACCGTTCACGTCGTACCCGTGGCCCTGCTGAACCGACCGCCGACGACGTAAATACAATAATCGTCGTCGGGTAAAATCGTAAAATAGACGCGAGACGCCACGACGGATACGTTACACATAATTCCCGATACCTGTTCGAAATACGTACGTTTTGCCGGCGGTTTTTGGATAGTTATAACGGAACGATGGGTGGGCGGAGTAAACCGTTCTGTACTTCTCAGCTACTACGCCATTAAAAAAAACGTACGTTTTGTGGACGACGGGAAATGGGGAAAACGATTAGCCGTAGTGGTAATACCGAATGGAAACGATTCGAAGTGTCGGACTGGAGGCGGGGGGACCGTCGTAAATGTTTTTAACCAAAATGTTTCGCGGATAGGTAATTGCTGCAATTGGTCGAACGGCGGGGGTATTACTTGCCTGCCGCCGCCGAAAAGCCCTCGGTTGGTGGCCGGTTGTCAGAGAAAATCCACGGCGGATTCGCAACAGCTGCAAAACGATCTCAGACGCCTGTTGAATGCCGACTCCAAAGAGAACCTGTTCGAAGCTACCTCGGTGAGTGTTTCGTAATACCCCGTAATCGGTTATATCGTCCAATTTGCGGAGGTGTGTACAACAAGTAACGGGAATTTTCGACTAAAAAACGAAACCGTAACGATGCCTCTCTCCCCCCATAGCCTTCATATCCGCCAGACATGGCCCCATGTGACTTTTGTCTATTACCGAAAATAAAGAGAACCTTAAAGGACCGTAGATGACGTTAAAAGCGCATCGCTGAAAGGCTAGCCCAAAGATCGAGTTTGAAAACTGTTTCGGGGATTGAAAGAACCGCTGGCTGGAGTGCGTAATATCTAACGGGGACTACTTTGAACGGGACAACACTAACGTTAGACGAATAAATATTTTTTTCGGAAAAAAGAAACGAAAATTTTCGTTATTTTTCGAACACACCTCGTAGTTGAGTGATCTGTACGTTCCCTATATCGAAATTAACGTTTTTAAATCGACACGTAAATACGGATATCGTACGACGATATTTTTCTGTACGGTCATTACGTTTTCACAACCGCTTTCGATACTTAATAATAATAATAATAAAAAAAAAGAGTCGTTTACGTTTTCGACACGATCGAATCGTCGTAGCAGACCGTACGAATTTATTGTTTTAGCGTAATCACGTCCGGAACGGCCGACCCGCGAATTCGATAAATTCGTATTACGCGAAATCCCGTGGCTAAGTTGAACGGCCCAATACGGATTAAAGTACCTGTCGCCCGAAATTATTCGGAACAATCAATTTTTTTTAAAAAAATATTATCGTCCCACGGAAAAAAGACGAACCCTCGGCTTTAAAGATCCGACCTAACCTCGGTTTTTTTTAAAACCGGCCAACACAGCCACCATCGTCCCGGGAAATCGTAAGCCTGGGTCGGTGGGTCGTTTATTTTCGCGAAAAAATTAAGGATAATGATGAAGGGAATAAAAGATGTTCCGATATGGAAGGTGTGACCGGACGACAGGTCCCCAAATCGCACCCTCCATACGAAAAACGTACGACACAAATGTGCGCGATAGAGGCGATTGACGTTCGCGGTATATAAAAACGTGGATCATCTCCGAACATTTGTAAATATCACGGCCGTGCGTAGGCCGAACCTAACCTTTGATTACTCGGCGTGCTTTTTTATCTCCGGAGCCCGGGAAACGACGTTGTTCACGCGTGTTAACACGTTGCAGGTGTTCTTGGACGACGTGATCGTACCGCCACCGATACAGTACCGCCGGTCGGTGTCGCACGGTCAACAACAACATCACCACCATCATCATCATCATCAACCGTGCGGCTGTGGACAATCGTCGTCGTCGTCGTCGTCCGTCTGTCACAAGTCCCTGCCTGATCTCACGGACGTCGCGTCGGCCGTTGTCCCGGAAACGAAGACGGTCGTCGTCGACCCCGTCGGCCGCTGTTGCCGTCGTTCCGCGTCCTCTGGATCCGTGCTTGAAGACGACGGTGATGTCGACGACGACGACGACATATTCGATACGCTCCGGGGCGTACCGTCTCCTAACGGGTAGGTAAACGGAGTTTACTCGACCCGTATCAGCGTTTCCGTCATTCGTCACGACGCATACGCGGGTCTCTTTTCGTCCGACGTTTTCGGGAAAGTTTGCCGAATCGGCGAAAACGATAATATTATAAAACGCGCCAAGTCGTTTACTTTCGTTACCGAAACGCGCGTAACGCCTACATTTCACTTACCACGGTTCACGAGTTTATATATATATATATATATATATATATATGTATATAGTGTATAAAACGAAATAACGATATAAAACGTCGAAACCGCGACGCGAAGTTTTACTTTCGTTAACGAAACGCGGCGTAACGCCTAAATTTCACTTACCACGGTTCGTAATATACAAGTATATATATACGTGTATAAAACGAAATCTCGAAATAAACGTAATAAATTTGAAGTCGTCCCGAAATCGTTTGTTTCGCTATACTAACAATAATAAATTATTACCCCAAACGAATATAATAATTATATATATATATATATTTGGGTTGTCTCTGCTATATGGTCGATACGGAGTGCTCTTTCTCGTATATATTTTGTATTATTCGTTATACGGTCGATGAATCGGAAGTAAAAGGGGACATTTAAACCATATAGTATGTATATATATATATATATCGTCCCTGTTTCCGTATAAAGCATTTTGTACGTACGTGTTATGTACGAGAATCGCGTCACGATTGTCGGGAAAGTTACGGTACATCTCCCACTACCCTCGCCTTTCGGGAGCGTTCTGTACGAGCAAATACGATTGTTCAACCCGTGTCGACGAATTAATCGAATCGCGTTTTTTTCGTCATTTTCACCGAACGCAACGCGCCGTTCATAACCTATTTATACTGTACGCGTCGATAACAAAAAACAAAAACACCGAAACGAATTCGTCCGAGCACTCGTTGTCGGGTTTCGATATACAATATATACACCGCGCGTGTTTGGTTAGGTATTATGAATGGATGATAATCGCGTTTTCAGGGAGAAGTCGACGCGGACAGTACCGGAAGAATATACGATTCGTTTTGTAACCGCGTTCGATTTTTGACTTTCGGACGGGCGCGAATATTTGTTCGAAATTCGGTGGACGCTCTATAATATGTGTATAAGATCAGTGGGACCTACCAGTATATAAACGAAACGTAATCGGTTTCAAAAAACAATTTACGGGATTGCGAAAAATATCGCGGCGGGTTATCGGTCGAATTGGGCGGGGCGGAATTGCCGAATAGACAACCGTAACGCGCGCTTAAACGAAAACGCAAACGTTTTCGAACGTTCGCGTTTCGTCCGCGATACCTTTACGTATGAATCGACGATAAGGTTGGAAGAAGACCAAACACGAACGACGATGCACGGCGCTTACCCGTGTACGAAAACAGGGACACGCTAAACCGCGTACACTTCATATATATTATATTGTAATTTCATACTTTATTCCCTTTTTTTCATACTTTTGATTCACAAACGTTCGGTTTATTTGCGCTCGCGTCCACGGCGTATAACGGGCGTACAGTTTAGACGTTATACAGCGCGCTCGTCCATAAGTCGCGATTCGGCCGGGCGTTTTACCGGTAATTTGATTATTCGCCCGACGTCCAGCGGGTTTTGAACAACCGAGTAACGGCGGCGTAACGTACGACGCGGTCGCGCTGCGCGGTGTAATAGACGCCGTATTACTTGTTCGTTTGTTCCCCGATAACGTTCTCTCCGCAATATTATTTCGATATCGCGTTTCGAACACGAACTCGTTAGTCGACGAGTATATTTATAGCGCGCGGGTGTGAAATATAATTCGACGGCGATCGGTCGATTTTCCGGAGGAGACGTTCGTTAAACGAACCATCCTGTTATCGGAATATTGCGGCGGTACGGGGTATGCACGTTAACGGTATTTCTGTATAACCGACGACGACGACGACGACGACGACGATACGCGGCCCGAAACAACGGGCGGTCGATAATCGGTTTCGCCGATAAACGTATAGCTTAACGTAAGTCCGGGCGCGTTTTTTATTTATATCCGATGTCGTTTTTCCGCAGGTTCGGAAACAAGTCCAGGCCGGATGAAACGGACGCGTCCGTGAACGCAACCTCTTTCCCGGATTCATTGAGTCTAACCAGTTACAAAACGGATGCCAGATGGCAACAGTCTGTAAGCCATTTTATCCACTTTTACACGACGTGTATTATTACGTTAATGTGTGTATGTGTATATATTTATATATATATATATATATATATATATGTACTCGTACGTGCGCGCGCACTTACAATGCTTTTCTCACACGCGTCACATACGTACGCGCGCGCGCACACACACGACCATAATTATCCGTCGTATACTCGGAATCGTTAGGGCTCTTATGTCGCGTTACACGGTGTCGACTATCGCCTCCTTTCCATCCATTCCCGTTTAAATTTTTTTCCCGAGATGAAACCGAAAAAGTCGCGTTAGCGTCTCGTAGTCAGTTCGATTCGCGCCGTCCGATAATATTCGCCCGGGGGCGTGCTTATCGTTTTAATTCGCGCGGACGGTTCGAATAATACGTAAATAGTCCGTCCGTAAACAAAACGAATTATTTATGAAACGTTCTTGTTTGGAGACGCGCGATTTCCGTCAAATCGATTATATCACCGCGTTACGTTCCTTATTACGTCGGCAATGCGCTGGAACGGTCCCCGATTTTAAAATAACAATCCAATTGTTGAACGACCGCCGAAATTATTTCGGAATATCGAATGCCGCGCGAGCGAAATATTTTACCCTTTTCTCTTCACGCGGTGCGCTTGTTTGTCACGAATCGCAAGCAGGTATTTTTTTCAAAAATATATATCTCGAGTTTCGAAAATTATCGACACGTATTCGGGGTTTTTTTCTTTGGAGAGGGGGAAGTACGCGTAAAGGCTTCGGGAAAAGGTGTACTTTCGTCAATTTCGTCGGTCGTACCGCGAAAACTTTAGCGCAGGAAACGCGGTCTATTTTTTTTTACGAGCGAGAACTTGGAATCGTCGTGTACGTACGAAAGTGTAAAACGTTCGTTTCTCCCGTCGTAGAACGTTCACGAATAAAACTGATGGTTTCGTCGCCGTCGATCGTTTACCGGAAGATCTCCGATAATCGAGCGATAACCGTCGAAACGATTCCTCCCTCTCGTGTAATCGTCGCGAAAGTCAACGAAATCGGTCGTATCGGACAAATGAAATAAAAAGTCCGACGGATCCGCGCGAAATATGTCATAACCGGTAGCCCTTCTTAAGATGTTCACGAAATCGGTACGGACCAAGTTCGGCCGGACACGTCGACGCGCGCGCGTGTGTAACGAATAAAACGAATATCGTGAAATACGTTCAAGTCGGGTTCAAGGACTTTCTAACTGTACGGGCTCGGCGTATATTTAACCGGTGTCGCGGTCGTCTCATGGTATATGCGTCTATAGTAGTAGTGGTGGTACATAACATATTATACCTACAATTCGGTTACCTATTCCGAGGACATGCCCACTCTATCGGTTAGATACGTATCACGCGACGGAAATCCGTCCACCCGTCCGGGACTACGTCGTGTGTTTAATACGACGGACACTAGTTCGCGTATAACGGCTTACCGGTTTTTTGGGAAACCAGGGTCGTGCCAGGCGGCGAATCACGTAGATGGGTGGATGGTCACCATCCCGCGAATTTGGCGACCCGAAAAAAACGTTTACGGATTAGAAACGCGCGACGTAATTATTGTTCGCGGAATACTAATTATTGATAACTAACGAGCCTACGGGATTCCCCGAGTTTATGGAACGCGCGGGGACATGGACACGCGTACTGCCGCCGCCATTCGCGCGGTTACGTTTCGGTATACGCGTATACCATCGTATACCAGGGTATATACACCCTCTCGAATCCGACGTTTTTACGGTATTCGTATTTACCCGGTAGCATAGAAATCGTGTGGCTGCCCGTTTAGCGGATGGTTACGAAAATCGTCCCGTTCGCGGATCCGTTTCGGCCGTTTTCCGGCGCCGAATATACGCGCGTATCGTACCGGTGACAAAGCCCGTCGTCGTAGTTGTTCGTGTATGCGTAATTGTGGGGGGAGCTATCGAGCGCGGTAAATGTATTACGGAAAGACTTTACTCGATACGTGGGTCCGTTGTCGGTGTTTTTTCCACGCGACGTGATCAAATTTATAATACACTACACGCGTATACACGGATTATACACGGTTTATGGCGCGCGTAAAACGTATTAAGCGTAAACGACGTATAATAAAACAAAAATCGAAACCGGTACGGATGTACTAACGAAACGCTCTTTGTTTCGTTAACGCGGTTCACTCGGTTACACGTAATAGAGAAATAACAAAAACCGCGCGCGTTTTTCCACTTCGCGTTTATTACACGTCTTATTCGCAACATCGCGCGTCTCGCAAGCGGATCCCGTCGTTTCCGTAGTACGTACCACGTCGTGGCGGAATATTTTCATCGGCAGTTTCGGCGAGAGCCTCGATTGTTTCGAGCGAAAAAAAAAACAAAAACGTTTTCCGTTCCGTTTATTCCGATAAACGTTACGTCCCCGTAATGTATATATATATACACACACACACATATATATATATATAAATAATCGTTATACGCTTGTTCGAATTACGCAATTTGTTTCGTCGGCGATCGCGATGAACGAGAAAAAATAGTTTTTATCGAATCAAATTTGTCCGCGAAATTCAAATTGCCCCGAATACCGAAACGACGTGTTGTTTAACCGGCGGTAGGTAGTAGTGTTAATAGTCGCGTGACGAGCACCTGGTCCTTTTAAAAAACAACGGGCGTCTCGAAAGTCACGATAAACATACAACCGGGAAACGGTAGAATACGAAAAAAACACGAATATGAAACGTCTATTAAAAGCTCGGCGTATTGTTGAATGCGTGACCGATTATCGGGTCCGAAAGCGGTGGAACGTGAAAAGTGCGAAACGGCTTTTAATCGGGGAGGGGAGGGGGCAAAGAGCGTTTATCGAGAGTTATTTGACCGAAAACGATCGAGTCGTTTTGAGAGAAGTCCACCGACGTCCGAGCGCCGAATAAAGCCTTTTTTACGTTAAGCTACGGGTTTTTCGTACCTGAGGTACGCGTTCGGGTCGCGCAACTTTCGTTTCGTTCAGTAGTTGCGTTCGAACCATTCAAAATATCCGCGAACGAACGCGCCATCGTTTTCGAATTAGCCATTTTTATCGTATCCCACGAGTGTATATTGTCCGACAATTTTCGAAAACGCGTTTCGAACGTTTTCGCTTATCGTTAGGTCGATTTCTTTTTAGTTATTCACGTAACTTCTAGAGACGAAATTATTCGCTCGCGTAAGTGACAATAACGGTCATTGGGAATTTGGTTGACACGATTGGTTTTCGCGAACGTCGTTTACATTTCACACGGGATTTGTGTTCGGAACAGTTCGTCGCAGAAACACGGTCCTTTTTGTCGGACATTCGTTACGTTACGTGTTTAGAGGTGCGCGCGCGGGCGTTCACAAATGCCCTTACAGACTGGCGCGAATAACACGTTGGAAGAACCGTACGTTTGCCGACACCGTGACGTTCTATAAACGGCGCACCAAATCGTCGGACCCAGTACGCGTAATTCGAAACGGGTCTTTCGGACGAAATTGTTGGGTGACGTATCAGGGAACTCGCGGTTCGAACGTTTCCGACGGTACTCGGGCACCCGTGTTCGAAATAGTTGCGCGAGATTATCTGGCCGCCTCCCCATTGGTACGCGAATAAGCGATTCACGTACGTTTTAGGCGCACGGAGAGACGGGAAGTTCGATCGAAGAGGAACGCGACGATCATGACGGTAACGTTTCGCCCCGTTCATCCGTCAAGTCAAACGGTCGGCGGCGACGTTTGCAAACCGTCGCCGGTACGACGTGCGGACGACAACAACGGTCGCCGCCACCTCCGCGACCGCCACCGCCGCTGCTGCCACCGCCGCCACCGTTACCGCCACCGGCCGTGGCTACGCGACGACACCAGTTGCCTGTGGACACCGTCGCCGCCGCCGAATTCAAGGGGAAGCCGATTTTGCGGAGCAAGTCGGACGTGGGCCATCGGGCACCGAACCTGTTGAGTCTGTTGCCGGCGGCGGCGGTGACGACGGTTTCCGAGGACCGTCGCGACCACGATGACCCCGAACAGTTGGAGAATTTCTTCGGCAATTTAGGACTCGACCCCGAGGAATACAAGTGAGCCTATACGCTAACGATCTCGCGCGCGCGTACATAACCCTCCCATCACCGAACGTCGTGATGACCGAAAATTATTCTCAGAGACTCAAGGATCGAACAAAAAAAAAATCCCGTACGCGTGTCGTTAGGTTATTACTACCGGTCGTGTCGAACGTAACCACCGTTTCGTCGTTCGACAAACGCCTCTCGAAGGTGTAGTGTGATGACGACGGGCAGTGGCGTACTTAGACCTGAATTTTTGGGAGGGGGAGTTTAATTTTTAAATAAATAAAAAACCCTAACAAAAACAAGACATATTATAAACTTAAATAGATTATTCGTTTTTAATTAACGCATTGTATTATAACGCGTATTGAAATTTAAAAATATTTTAGTTTTTCGTTATTATTGACTAAAAATATACATCTCGTAAGAAATTCTTCTTAAAATATTTCGGGGGGGGGGGGTATCCGTTTTTACAGCACGCCACTGATGATTTTATCGTCGAAATCGTGTTCATTTCGCGACCGTTTTTTTTCTATTTTTCGACCGCGCGTGTCCGGCCGACATAGCACCGCCGCGTCGTTTCCAAATTAAGGGAGGTCGGGACTACGAATACACGGCGTTTTACAATATACAGTCGCCTCCTTAACCCGATTCCGACGATCCGCGTATCATTCGGATACGTTTCCTTGTGCGCTCGATGTTAACTACTAGTGGCGAAAAATAAGCGACGCACGGAGACGTCGAATGCCGTACGAATATCCACTCGCTTCTCCACGTCATCCGGTACTCCGCATTACTCCGTAAAACGTTCGTCCTATTTTTACTATAAACCGAACTACGCGTCCGCGTATTATTCGAACGTTTCACGGCGTTCGTCTATACGTTTTACACACACACACACACACACACGTCATATTGTACCGATAAGAGCACAATAACGTCGGGGCCCGAGTTTATATTTAGAGGGACCCTTGTACATGTGCAGCACACCCCGTGACTAACTAAATCGTACACTCGGAAAAAATGACTGAACCTCTACAACGGTATACGCTGTATATGTCGTAGCCTAACGAAAAGCGACGATTAGTATACGCGCGTTCTATCGTTGATAAATTTCGCGGGCGTATATCGTCGTCGTCGTTATAAGCTTAAACCCAGAACGCCCGCCTCCTAGCTCTCCTAAAGGCGTCGACGGTGACACGGTAAAGCCGGCGGGCAACGTGCAAATACGCTTTGTTACTTGTTCGATATTATACACGCGGAGAGAACGGCGAGGGTTTTTTTATTAGCCTTCGTCTCGTGGTCCGTAATACGTAAACGATATACGCGTTCGCCAACAACGCGACGGACTGCTCGGTTCGAACATACCTTTGCGCGTTTTCGTTATTCGTTCCAGCCGTATTCGATCCGGACGTCGTTCTATTTCCATTAGACTCTACTCGTTTCCATCTGTCTCTGAGCGGACGACACTTCGCGTCGTACGGAATATACCGTAAATTGGGTGGATAGACCATCGACAGACGTTGTTCCAACGCTGCACCGTCCGTGTACGCTGCCGAAAAAAAAACGGGAAACAATTGGTAGTCGAAGATACGTCCGTTTTTTCGCGATAAACGTCCGATTTTCGCGTAAAGACGAACGGTTCGCCTCGATAGTTTTATTAAAATACACGCGGTACCCCCCCCTCCACCCGTTGTTTCGGTTAGTCTCCGAGAATCGTGGCCGAGACGAACACCGGGCGGACGGAAACCGAAAAACCGTTCGATCGACGGCCGAAACAGGTAACGTTCGCGCGCGTTTCGTGAAATAATCGTTTATATACACGTCCGGATGACCGCGGACGTCCGAGAATCGGTGTCCGTGACGCGCGGTCGCGTCGATAACGGAAAATTACGATACCGAACCGACTAACGGATCACGAACCAGGAGCGTCGGTTCCGGTAAAACGTTTTAAAACGAACGGTTACGAAAACACGCGCGTTTACCTCTAACCGCCACCGATCCGTTTCCGTCAAGCTGCTTGTTGTGGCGGACGTCTTTTGCCGCGAGGGAGGAACGTCAGAACTTTTCGCGGCCGGGTTTGGGCCTCCCCCCCAAGTACGAACGATAACGACGCCACGTTTTTATCGTCACGCTCGTAATTTATATATATAACCTAACCCGTCGCCGTGTACGTACGTCGGATTATTTCGCTTCGCGTCGAAACGTACAAAAACGTACCCGTGTACTATTGCTGCTCCATTGTCGAACACGCACTCATCTCCTCTAACGAATTTTCGTCGTTCTGTTCGAACGGCCGCGCGATCTGTCGTTGTGTGCGGTCGTTTTAGTCCGAACGTTTAATCGTACACACTTCGGAGCCGCTACGCCATTTTTTTGTACACCCGGCTAGAGAAAAATACTATTTATTACCTCGCGCGTAAGCCGATCGTTATTCGCTACGAAAAGTGTTCGAACACGCATTTACGCAACTCGTCGTCTGTTATCGCGTCCTACGCGCTTTAAAAACGTTATTCGACAAATTCTCGGCCTATAAGGCGCCCCGTCCGTATAATATAAACGGATACAATATACATAAAATAGACATTTTTCACGACAACGTCTGGCGTTACATTACGAAATAGAACTCGAATTACGAAACCGTCCGATCGTAATATCGTTATTGATGATATAATGTTGTTTGGAATTTCAAAATACGAAATCAAGTCTTCTTCCTCGCCTCTTTCCCAGCTATTTCAATTCGGTCAAATATATATTTATATATGAACGACGGACTTACCGCCGGTTGTTAAATAGCCCGTAACGTCAATAATTCTACGTTTTCGTGTTTTTTCCTCGGCGGTTCATTTTTTGTATCGACGAGTTTTTAGTTTTTTATGTTCGATTATCGTCTCGGCGCGATGGGAACAATTTTCGCTCGGTGAAACGTCAATTGTCCATCCGAGTCGAATTCCCATGCCTTTCGTCGACGATCCTTATTATCGGATTGGTTCGTTTTCGCGTTTCGCGGACAACTGTTTCTTTCCAACCGCCGCGCTAAACGCAGCGAATCCGGATCATATTCCGCGCGCAATTTCGCGAAAAGCGTAGGCGCGCGCGCCCGTTGTATAATATTTACGAACGTTCCTCTTAATCGTTCTTCCATTCTTAGTCTTGACACTTCGTTAGTGACTAGAATTGTTCTTTTCTATATACATGTATTCAGTGTTTAAATATTTGTAATTTATTTTTTGTTTTTCGCTTCTTTTTGAAATTGTAAAACTTAAATAGTTATTGTCTAATAAGTTTATTAAAATATAAAAAATATTTACGACGTAGCTGTTCACGATATTTCCGCGCACACGGGACCGGTCATTTTGCGACCATGACGCCTACGTCGCTCTCCTCTCCGAATCAGACCGTACTGCTCGTAGTCGTCGTTCATTTCGTAAAATTTCAGTTTCCAGAGAACGGTTTTTGGACGGCCCGGCCAATCCGGTTAATCGTATCGTGTACGTTTTCCGACGTGCTGTTTATGGGTTAATGATGATTTTCCTTTTTTTTCTGTTTTTTCGTATCGATTTTAATATTGGTACGCGCGTCGATTCCCGAATTCGTGACCGGCGTCGGAATTCGTACACAAATAAAACGTGTATTTCGAAACACGCTGTTCGGCCAGAGAGTGTAGCGCGCACCTGTTGTGTATGTGTGTCCGTTGTGTCGCCCATCAGGGAGTCGACGAATTCGACCGGTAGACTACCCCCTCCGTAGGTCGTGTCCGGCCCCGGACATAAATACGTCCGTGTTTCGTTGTCGTACGGGCGCGTCTCGATGACTGAACGCGCGGAAAAAGTAAATACATTTCGAACCGTCGGGAAACGACGAGTACGCGTCTTGTACGTGTTATAAAATTATAAAAAAACGTCGTACGGAACGGTTACCGTATATGTTGCCCAGTGGCGTACTTAGACCTGAATTTCGGGTGGGGTTAATTTTTAAATAAATAGATCGGATGATCCCAACGAAACAGGACACATTATATACTTAAATAGATTATTCATTTTTAATGAACACGTTAAATTATAACGTATATTGCAGTTGAAAAATATTTTAGTTTTTCGTTATTATTGACTAAAAATATACGTCTCGTAAGAAATAAATTTTTCTTAAAAATTGTTGTGGGGGGGGGTAATTCTCAACCCCTCACCCGTTAGTACGCCTCTAATGTTGTCCGTACAAGTTTACTAGAAGAAAAAAGACGCGCGGTATTTATTACGTCGAAAGAATAACGTGAAATAGAAAGATCCATTGGGTTCAAGTTTACAAACGCGATCGTGTTCCGATCGATTTAAGCGACGCGCCCGATTCAAATACGGGTTTCTCCAACGATCGTTTCTATCGAAAACATCTCCGCGGTAAACGCCGATTAGCTCGGTTTCGGTCCCCAACGATTTTGGGATTATTGTTTTCGCCTGCCCGGACCGATCGGATGAATCAGATTATAGTTTACGACGGCGTGCGTCATGAATGCCGAACCGCGTTTTAATTACCTAATCCGGTAACTCGCGCAAAAATACGGTCGAGCGTATACGAAATTCGCGAGCGTTTAAAAATATTAGTGACTAAAAAAAAAGAAACGGGAATTCCGACGAATTTCCGGTCAAAATACGCGTTGTCGATAACCGTACTGTCGAAATCGGACGAAAATATATGCACACTTCTGTATGCCGATAACTGGGAACTAACTAATCTCGCGGTACAAAATACAAACGATCCGCTACGAAAATAAATAAATAAACGTACGACGGAAGTAACGCCCCCGTCGGCGTTAATAAATGGAGATCGTTTTATGGAACGAAGCGCAAATCGATAGTTTAAATACGTCCGCCTTAGTGACGCCGTGTGTTTCTACACATGTACTACTACTACGCCCACGCGAAACGGGTTCGTTTGTCTCGAAAACTTCCGCTTTCGTTTCAAAAACAGACGCAGTCGGCTTTCTTCTTACGAGAGTTGCCGACGACAGTTTTCGGTCGCGTATTTCGTGACTACACACACACAATATATATATTTAACGACGAAAGTATCGGTCACGTGTGGGTTTTTTTAGTCACGTACGCCGTTTCGCGATAAAATTTGCGTAATCTACAGTTATTATTTGGGACGGGAGGCATACGACGTCGTCCAATTTGTCGTTCAAAACGCGAGCGACACGTACAAAAATGATTCGTATTTTGCCGGCGATTAGCCGGAACGCGGGGAACGGGCATGGCGCTGATGCGCGCTTTTAAACGCGCACGAACGATATCGAACGTCGGATAAGACGGATCTGTATGTATAGGGCATGCGTTATAGTAAAAGGGTCATCGCGCGGCGTTATTACGTGTTTTAGGTATACACGCGTCGGGCACATTTACCGCGTATACGACGTCGGAATAATGAAACCTCGCCCGAAATCTCTCCGTCCCTGCCCCCCTTCGCTCCGAAAGAGAAATACGCCGTCGCGCGCGCGCGATAGATAAACGACCGCCTTTATATTTATCGTTCGGTTTTGCAGGTCGATCGTAAAGAACGATTCAGAGACGGGATCGCAGGTGTGTTTCGGCGACTCGAACAGTTCGGTGGGCTCGGTGAGCGGCGGCGGCAGCAACGGTGGCGGTAACGGCGTCAACGTGAACGGCGGCAGCAACAACGCGGAGGGGTTTTGCGTCGGCGGCGGGAGAAAGTCGGGCGGTTCGTCTTCGTCCGTCGAACTGCCGTCTATCGTCGAACGCAACGCCAGAATCATCAAGTGGTTGTGGAACTGCCGGAAGGCGAACAACACGCCGGTGACGCCGCCGCCGATTCCGTCGCCGTCCGCGTGAACTGCCCCGGCACGTTTCGGCGACGATCCGACAGAAGTTTCGAAAAACGCTCTCGCCGTCGTGTCGTCGCATCTCCTCCAGGAACGACGTCACCTAGAGAAGCTGTCCCACCGTAGGGCACGTGTGTTTCGCGTTATTGTTAAAGTCCGCGAATTTCAAAATTCGCCTCTCTTTTTTACACGGTACGCCCAATGGTTCGTTTGTCGTCACAAATTTGACTAATGCGAACGCGAAATACTAGCGCCATACTACGAGAAACGGACGACATGAAAATAACTACGGCGATCGTTCAGATACACGACAGTATTTACTTACTGTCGCAACGAAAAAAACTTTTCGTACACGTTCGATATTATTTTCTTCGATCACGACGATAATAATATTCTCAGCTACGACCCGAAATTAAAAAAAAAATAATAACACGGGCGATCTTTTGACGTTACCGACGAATACATTATGGTCGAATACGCACGCGCTGCGATAATTGATATGCCAAACACGCCGAAATTACGCGCACGGAGTACGCACGTTTTCAAATTTCCGTCCGACTCGGCGTCGTTATAGTTTCGTTGCGGCTCGCGTTATGTATGTACAGTTGATCGGCAATAAAACGTGTCGGAAAACGTTAACAGCGCACGGCAACCCGTCGTCGTTTCCAAAAAGGGTCGGAAACGCGTCGAATATATAAACGTTCGCTCAACCGACACGAAAAAAAAGAAGCCATTACCAGATGTCCGAAACGAGCCGGCTGGAGTTTAGACGTCCGTTGGTAAAAACAAAAAGAAACGCGCGCTCGGAATTCTCGAAGTCGTCGCCGTTGAGAGTGAATGCGGATGATACACAAGTTGTGTCGTTACGCGGAAATGTGGAGCGGCGGACGACCCGGGTTAGGTGTGTCCGTTCGGTAGATGGACGCCCGAAGAGACGCGATCTTGATCGCGAAAACGAACGTACTCGGATATACGTAATAAGTTTAGACGAAATCGGCCGTGACACGCGATCAACGCGTTTCTCGAAACACATATCGTTCGTGGACGCCGCTAAGAAAGTCACGGTGGCCGGGCACGAGTTCGGCACGAATAAACAACGGTCGTACACGCACTAATATGGGGCTTTAATCACGTTTGATTGGACGGATCGCAGTCCGTCTATCACAGAGACACGCTCGGACCACTTGGTTTTCCGATACGGGGAAAGCGATTCGGAACAGGGAGGGTCGTCGACGGAAACCGTTACGAATAAAATACGAACCGTTCGGAACGTATCGACAAATTGTATACGCGACGGCGGTGTAAAGCGTGTAAATACCGGCGAGGGGGAATAAATAGCTAGACGGGAGGAGATTCGACGATCGGCCGGGGGAAGTAGTGTGTTCCGTTTTGTTTTCGCGCGTGTAACGATTTCGGTTTGTCGTCCGGTTACGCGATTACCACCGACGAACCGTTCGTCAGCAACCCGCTCGAGTGTACGATTTACTTTCGTCGGTACACGTTCGCGTAAATTACGAATATTACGTACTATTATATATATATATATATATTTTATTAATTTATTTTAGCCAACACGTAAAGAGGGGTTATACGCCAACGATTTTTTGTACGTAACGTATTGTTCGTCGTTTTAAACGACGACCGCCGTCGGTGTTTCCGTATATAATTACTCGTATATCGATATTATTGTGTAATTCGTTTAGAAACTGTTATTATTATTATTATTATTATTATTCTAGTCTCGCGAGTCGAATGCCCCAATCGCGTTGTCCGACTATGTCGCGCGATTTATTTTGTCGTACGGACGACATGGCCGCGTACCGTGCGGCGTAGTACACTATGTCCGAACGAAACGTCCTCCTACCACCCCCGTTGTTAACGACGTTCGAAAACGAACGTTCTCGTTCGCGAAAAACTACGTGTAATTTTCGTTACAAAATACAATTCGGTACGCGCCCGTTACGTGCGTTTTGTGTATCTTCTTTTTCGCCTTCACTCTTCTGCTCCCTCTCCGAAAACCACAAACGATCGGTCCGTACGCTCGATCTCCCGCCATCACTCGTGTCGTTCACATCTCCGTCGAATCACCACTCCCCCCCCTCCGATCATTACTACTCCCCGTCCGCGCCGCCGATACAACTTTCCTCTCCTTACCGTGTCCGCCTCCTGCACGCGCGGTTTCGATATTCGCCGTCACTGTACCGGTCACCGACGTAACCTTTCATTTTTGGTCGTCGCCGTTCCCACCGTGGGCGCGCGACGCGAACGTTCGCCACTGCCCGAAGACCACACGACGATTTTAGCGCGCCCCGTCGAAACGCCAGTATTCTCATTTACGGAGTTTCTCGAAAAGTTCCCGAATTGTATAAACGGCGGCCGTGCAGAAACGAACGATTTGAAGAACGCTCGGATCGTTTCGGGTCCGTCAACAAAGTCGTATCCAAATTACGTTCGTGTCGACCTACGCGTGTACGCGCAATTATATTCGATTAAAGAAGCGCGTATACGCCGTGAAAGGTACGAAACAACGGTACCGCGTAACCAGTAACGTATTTACGTTCGTACAAAATACGATTAATTATACGGCTATTTCGATCGGGTTGACGGTTTTTCTTTTTTCGCCAAATATTTTAGGCGCCGAACGGAACTTGCTCCGACGAACACGTTAAACGCGTTATTCGGAAACAAATTGAACGGAATTTCGTTCGGGAACGTTTTACGAATGCAACGACGGATTCGTTCGCGGCTGGCTACCGTTTTCGTTAATTTTTCCGACGAATATTCGTTTCAAAATCGGAACGTGCATCGGTGACAAGCGCGCGTACGTTACGTACACGATCGTCGACGTCCATATTCGATATAAATATGGCCGATTTTAAATATAAAATAAAAACGTACTCGCAAAATGCTGAAAAACCGTTTCTCGAGAAACGTGAAAAGTAAGTTTACTTTTTATTAACCGATTACAACGTTTTCGAATACGTTCCATTCGCCACAAAAAGCGGCGGCAAATGGAGGAGTAATGGCATCGACATTCGATATCGTTCGCGCGCTGTGGCCGCAGAATACGGTTAGGTAACCACGGTTACCGTTATTACGATTCGTCCCAGTGACCACGATATCTACATATATATATATACGTAATCACGTTCTTCACTTTCGCGACGGTCGCCGACTCAGTGTCGCCAACTGACCGCCCAATTTTTCTCTCGCGTAACGATCGTGCGCCGAGTTATCGTCGAACATATGTTTACGGTTTTTCAAGCCCTTGGACTTGTCCCGAAGAAAATCGAACCCGTCTTTGTGTAATAAAATATACGCCAGTGCCGTGTGCCCCTTATCGTTCCGACGTCGTTCCTGAATTACTACTCGTGAGTACCGGCCGAGGTTTGTGTAATAAAATATACGCAAGTGTGTAGCTCGTCGACTGACCCGTTCGTTTCAGATGTATTCCCGTTCGGTAGTCCGTGCGTTTTTGGCGCGCTCAGCCGCGTTCAAGAGACCGGCGGTGAACAGCTCCACGGTGGCCGTGTACCAAGACAAGCCGAAGCCGCCCGTCGAAGGTGTAATGCAAGTGCGCGAGGACAGGATCGTCGGTCGCGACATCGTCGGCTACGGTCTGAACGGCGAGCCCCAATACTTTGACAACATTACCTTTCCATTTCCCAGCGTTAGGTTCATGAAGAACACCCCCGAAATATTGGTACGCTCCATTCGTCTCGTCGTTATGGCAGAGGGGAAGCGTGTCGCATCAAAACCGCATTGTCCAAATTGCGACGCATTCTGTTTGTGGAGTCGTATATGACCCGATATTCATATAACCATATTTCTTGTAATAATATTCGACCGTACGGCGAATTTTATATTTAGGTTGGGTAACTATCGTTTTGTGTTTTCGTTTAGCGGTTTTGATGGTGAACGGAGGAACTTGTGGGGGTGATTATCGTTTTTCAGGCGTTATCTAATGTTGTCTAATTATAATAGGCTTTACGCGAAAAAGAAAAAGGTGACTGGAAAAAATTGACTTTAGAAGAAAAGAAAAAATTGTACAGAGCCAGTTTCTGTCAGACCTTGGTCGAGTGTGAATCATCCACTGGTGAATGGAAAGCGATAATCGGTTGGGTTATGATCTGGTTATCTATCGCCTTATTTTCCTTTGTCGGAATTCGCAAGTTCTGTAAGTATTATTTAATAACCGTTGTCTCGGTGTATTACTGTGTTTTGTCAACAATTTTTAGTAACCAATTCTGCCGAAGATCCATCATTGTCGCTTGAATCTCGTCAAGCCCAATTGAAACGTATGATTGATTTGCGTGTTGACCCAATCGATGGTTTATCTTCCAAGTGGGATTATGAAAAAAACACATGGAAAAAGTAATTGTTTTACTTTCGTATTATTATTACTATTATATATGTAATACAAATAAACACGTTTTTCAATGTAAATTTAAATAGTCAACTGCGAATGTAAAATAAACTATGTGAACGTAAATTAATTCGTAATTTATTTGTCCAACAAATACATTCGGGTAAAGTTACACCAACAAATATTATTCACTAGTGTTTTTTGTTTTCTTTTTTTAATAAACGTCATTTAAAATACGTCTTGATTTTATTTTACTGGTAAAGTTGATCTGACTGATTGTTTTTTCCAAATAAATTCGATTTTCAAACACTGACTTACTTGAATCTAGCTCTCGGTTAAATTATTGCGCAAATTGTAGCGTAAATTTTTTGAAAAAACAAGTAAAATTACATATTTAGAATTGTATTTAAAAACGGTCGTCGAGCCAACTATTTGAAGAAAAAAATATCTGTATCTTATGTATTGCGTATTAAACGACAAATATGGCGTTTCAAGACAGCCAGATTGTCGATTAGTGTGGTATTATAATGATCGGTATAGAGATTTGTTTCACTTATTTACTAATTGTGGCAGAGTGGACAATTTTTTTTCAAAATCGTTATTTGTCACATTTTTGTCCGGCAAAGTGTATATTTTATTCCAAATACCGTTGTACAACTCTTACGGAGGACTACCATGACGACTTAAAGACATATTCGAACGTATTTTTTTTCAAAAAATATTGACGTCGCTAAGGAAAAGCTATAGGATGTAGAAACGAAATAACAGTAAAAAATAATAGATATGTGTGTTTTTATATATAGTATAATATATAAATTAAATAAAACTTACACCTTAGTAAAACAGTACCAACGAAGATAAACAACAGAAACCAACAACTTTTAGCGTAATAATAAATTTTAAATATGTATAACAATAATGAAACTTGATCAAAGTTGTAACTTAATAAATGAACACTCCGATATCTCTTTAAAATATCTGGCGCCATGTCAACGTTTGTCAGTGTATAAACGATTAAAACGCGAACAATTCTGGGAACAACGTCTCGTAGATAGGTATAGGCTGATTGGTGGTGGTGGTTTCTACGGATTTGTTGGACAAGTCGACTTTATTGAATACTTGAGTTATTTTCGTGTGCAATGATTCTTCCTCCTGTAAAATAACGCGCCACGACGACGATTAATGGCCGAAATAAAGTAAAAATATAAAGAGACGACGTTCGTCGTAAAGGAATAATAGTAATAATAATTAAATGTCGACGACCTTGGACGCGGTGGAAATGGCGACCAAATCTTGAAACGATGTGTTCCTGAACAAATCGCACAGCTGAGTTTGTCTAATACTTTGTTCAGCCTTGGTCACTGGATTGTCCAATAGAGATCGTTTCATGGCTTCGAACGAAAGATCTTCGCTGGGCAAAAACCGCTAAGGAGAAAAGCACACGTCGTTAGTTACAGACGCACGGTACAAACACTACAAAGGGTGGGGAGGGATGGTTGTATGAAACACTCTTTACTCTTTGCATTGCCGGAGTGGAGTTGACGCTATCCAAGTCTAAATTACTCAGATCAGTGAAACTTCCTTTCATTGACAAATTAGTATTTTCGATCCAGCTGCGTCGGTGTGTCAATACTGGACCAGACTCAGCTGTAAACAAAACAATAAACGCACGCCATTCATTATCGATACACTCAAAGAAACATGCCAACCACCGATCGTACATGTTCTTTTTAAATTAGAAAAAAAAATGTAAACGTACGCACGTTCCGGATACATTTTCCGTGACCTAATACGCAAAAAGTTTACGAATATATTTAGCCGTGGGGGGTTATTTTTATTCGGTACATTTAGGTATTATCACTATTGTTTTGTTCATTAAAATAAACACTTTCATACGATTAATCGTAATTTCCTCCCGGGTTATGTAGAATTAAACGAAACCGATTATTAATCACCGCACGTTCGTATAAATAATTAATAAAAACCAACTTGTAACATCGATTCCTGAAGCTTTTAACGCTTCGGTTAGTTCAGGCTCTTCGATTAAAACGCCGGCTGGCAATAGGCTGGTTGATTTCACCTCATTGTGTATACTTAATTCTGGTAGTAAGTGCGTGGCGTTTAACAATTTTCTTTGTTCAATTATCTGAAAACAGTCACATTCACGTACCATACATCATAAGTATTCAGTATACTTCTATATTGTTATTATTATACGTTACTTTGTCAACGTAATCCTTGAGCGGATGTAAATCTACCACGACTGCTACCAGCAGCATGACACTAACAACCAAAGCGTGCAAATGGAATTTTTGTTGCGTAGAAAGTACGGCGTTGGTAATAGCCAACTCCTGTATACTCAATATCAGCCTGATAAAGTCCAAGACGGTCTCCTCGGACAACAACTCGATGCATATCAAGGCCAATGTTGTGTACACGGCCTCGATATTGTCCACAGTGTTATTGGTCAACTCCAAGCATTCGTATATGGATACGTAAATATCTTGGGCGTGTTTGCGAATAAATATTGTATCGCTGCGAGAACATTTCTCCAGGCTTATTTCAGATTTAGAAATATTAACCCTGTGAACAAAATCAATCGTCATTATTTGTTGGCCATTGTTTCTAATATCGTCGACTTATTATACAACTTACGTAGCTTTAGAGAACTTGGATGCGTTATTATGCCTGTCCAGAAGCGTGTGCAATATACGCAAAACGATAAAACGAATTTCATCTTCGGTGGCGGTTAATGTTTTCAGTAATAGGTCCAAAAAAGATTGAGGAAAAGTGGCGTTCATTTGTACCGAATTATATTTTGTGCTCACCTAAGTAACGAATGTAAAATTGTAGTGACTAAATGGAGAATAATAAGGACAATATAACTATAAAGAAAACGAGTTACCATTAAGAGAGATTTCAAACACATTCTTTGAACGTGAAGATCGTTGGGATTATTTGTGGACTTAAATTGCGGAACTTTAGACATAATGAACATCATAATCTCAATTTTCTGATAGTCGGGTAAATGGGCGGCAAATTCTCCGAGTGCGTGTATGAGTGCTTCCCTATATTCGTTTTCACCATCTGATTCAGACAGACCAATGTTGGATGGTGGTCGGCGAGTGACTGACGTTCGGAGATTGGTAAGCAATGAATTAATTATTTCCAACACTGTCGGGCCAACGCTTTCATTAGCAGCGATGGCGATGATCTTCGACAATACGTCCGCAATACTGGTTCGGATTTTTGGAGAAGCATTACCGTTTTCATCTAGATGTGTCATCAATGTCTCAACGACGGCGTATGAATATTGAGATTGAATAGAAAACATTAAAATACGGAAACACTGTGTGGCAAATATATTTGGTACCCACATGTGATGGGCGTCTAAATGTCTGTTAAAAATAAAATTATTAAAATCTTGTCAGTGGCGTGACACACAAAGATTAGGCTTGTATTACTTTAGCACAGGCCGAATGACGCTCTTGACATGACCAAATGATGCTCTTCCGATTAACTCTCGTAAACAAGATTCAGCTAATGAAAATGAATCGTTTTTATCGTTAACCTCTTCGGTAATTCCACTCTCAATAACGATATCAGATTTAGATCTACGAAAAATAATAAGAAAAAATTGTGAAGTTACATTTTCATAACATCACTCATCAAGTGCACAACTCGACTGTATGAAATAATAATCCCACCCACATATATCAAATACACATTTATGTTTCGAATAACGATAATTTAATACTTACTTCATCGTGTGCATATTGAATAACAAAGATGGAACGATTTTATCCATGTGAACGGGTTCCCAAATATTTTCAACTAAATCGTCGGAAACAGTCTTTCTAATAACGCCCTAAAAGAAAATGCGAAATATATTTCTTAAAACGAATAACATTCTAAAATGTTAAACATAAGATGAAAATGTACTTGAATGCCTTTAATGCCGGCCATTCGTATCATTTCCATGGTAGCCAAATTTGGATTATTGTTATGACACATCGACGAAAATTTGGAAACAAAAAAATCGTATCGTCTATGATACGACGGCGTGTCTTCTTCGATGTTCGAAAATCGTACAAACTATAAACGAAACAATCGTCATTAATCGTTCGATTTATGCCAAAAAAAAAAATTGTCAATAATCGTAAATACCGATTGTGTGGCTAGTATTTGTAAACTAGGTTCAGACGATTCGAGCAGTTTCTGCACAATACGCAAGTAACTTTCGACAAACAAATTTAGAGTTTGAGCATGACACGCAACTAGTAGCTGATCCATGGCTTCCATAGCAATCATTACGAACCTACAAAATTTTGACAAAACGTATCGATTTTGTTCAATTTTCTTGAAAAAGTAGATTAATCTCACTCGTTTCTCTTGCGAGAGATGTCTCTGCTGGCTTTTTGGAACAGATATTCGCCAATGCGATCCAATTTTTCTGGCGATGACAGTGCGTAAAACGTCAATTTTTCCATGTTGTTTTTCACCAAGCCATCCTATAGCCGAGAAGAATCACGACAATAATGATAATTATTAACGGTCGACGCGTATTTCGTAACGTCGGTTTATACCAAATACCTGAGGAACAGATGGAAAGATGTTGTCGACGAGCCGTTTGTACCGAGGTCGCATACGAGACAAGCAGCCTAAAACAACGAGAAAACGAATACGATAAAAATCGCTTATAAATTATTCGCGCGAAATACGAGCGCACGTAATTTTCGTGGGCTTTTGTGGAAAATGCGAAATGAAATAAAGGAAACGTCGCCGACTTTGGCGCGACAACGTTCATTTCGGGTGGTACCCGTCGGTGTTAAATCGTAACGACGTCGGGGAGTGGCATTAAGTTTAGGGTGAACTTACTGACACACATTTTCGTGATCAAAAATGAAAACGAGAAGATCTATGTCGAAACGGCGAATCGACCACCACGAATGATGTGGGACGGTATGGGTGAGAGGAGATGAATATCGTTTGTTACCGGCGAGTCCGGACGATTTGACGAGACGGATTCGCGACCGTGTAGCGTATAAAACGGGTACGAAATCCGGTACCCAACAACACGGACTCAAAAAACGGCGAACGTCGAACAAATTTGGTTCAAGGGCGTGAACACCACAACTACGTTCTAGTTAAGGCGAAAAATTGACGGCATTTCGGACGACGTCGTCGACGGACGAGTTCCCGTCTTTAGTGATAACGTTACTTATAAACGAGATAACGATGGCCTCCGAGAGTGATAACCGGTCGACCGGCGCGAAAGCAAAATACACGGCGAAGCGGAATTGTGAGCGTAAGTACAAAACCATTGTCGCTGCCCCAAGAACGCACAAAAATATCACCGACCACGAAAAATGAATACTCGTGGGTGAGCTTTTGTGTTCCAGGGCGGTCAACGATCGAATTTTGAAAACGAACTTTTCGGAACGACGAACATACGATGGTCTACCCGCGTCGATTATTGGCCACGTAGTTCGACGAAACAGAACGCGAACGATTGTTTGAAATACGAAAATTACGCGAATATTGTATTTATTTATATTTACTAATATTTACTTCGTAAACGAAGTATCGGCGAAAACGATTTTATCGAACGAACGTAAACTTTCGTTCAATTTAATTTGTTAATATGAAAAATTAGTAAGTAAAAATATTCGAAATTTCTCTTTAAAGTACGAACATTGTATTTAAAACGTTTCACCGAATATGTATATATCTATATTTATAGCAAATGAATAATATAACAACACTCAAATAGGAAAAAAGTATTTTCTGAATTAAGTCCAGCGAATTTAGGTTCTTCACGAACGTGCAGTTGCTTCAACTGTCTTCGGCCAACGGATTCCCGGGGAATTGTTCAAAATAAACGTTCGTCGAACTAAACAGCGTTTGATTTCGACGTTTTCGAATAATCGTTACGTTAGTAATTTCCGATACGTTTTATTCGCGTTTACTTACGTTCGTAAACACATTTTTCCTTTAGTCGATAATTTTCGCGGTAATGTCCATGGCCATTAATGACGCGATATCATAATTGCCCGCGTGTATCGTTCAAACGTCGTCCTTTTACCGGCCGCAATAGATTTATAGAATTCCTAATTGTAAACGACCGCTAGCGTTTAACGGCTAAAACGTTCGTGTTTCGAACGCGTAGGATTTATTTGGAACGAAAAATTACCGTTTCGATTCGTGAAATACACGTTCGGCAACGAAAACGACCTATCGTACGAGATAGCAACGGACGCGTGTCCGCAAAGACGGAGGTCGCGCGATTATAATTCTAGATTAAGCAAGATGGGGAAGCGCGCGGATTTCGAGTTAACGAACCGCTAACGGAAATATTACCGACGAACGACCGAACCGTACGTGGGGAATTACCGCCGTCGAGGGGTTCGTTCGCGCGAATTATTAACGTAAATCATTTACCTACGATAACGAATAACGTGAATTTACTTAGCACGTCGCGTCTAGGTCGGAGCATTTTCGGTGCGCGCGCGCGCGCCCAGATTTGTGTACGCGGCCAGGAAGAACACCGGCGGCCAAATGTCGAAGACGAGTTCGCGGCAATTATTCTACGGCCCGCGTACGAGTAGCCCGATGACTACGAACGGAATGTACGCGAACGCGGCGGAAAGTCGGCCGTACCGACGTCAGTATTATTACGCAAACGGACCCGTGGCCCGTCGCGATAACGCGCGATATAAAACCGGGAAAGATAAGGGGACGGAACGAATTACGCGCGAAGTTTAGGCGTGTCTTTGGGTAATAACGGCCCTCTCGAACGCCGAAAGACTTATATCGAAACCAACAGTGCTCTTCGACCACTATCGGACGGTAGACGCGCGGAAAAATTACGTTCGTACGCCCGATACAGTTTTATAGCTCGTAATCGGTTCACGCGACGATCCTACTCCGTTCGAGTACAGTGTATGTTGCCACGTACGCGGCACCCGTTACGCCGAAAATCGAGCGATTCTCGTGCGTGTAACGATTTTTGATTATCGGTTCGATTTTTTCGTTTGAAACGAGCGTTTTTCTCGCGCGCGTATTCCACTCGTGACTAAGCGGAAACCTCCATTTCGGGACAAATTCGACGCCGCGCGTACACAAACTCGACTATACCCGTTCGAGCGTATGTAACTCTCTTCTAGTCGGACAAAGCGACCGGACGTCGCTAGAGCTTTTTTACACGTTCGTGTACGATCGCCGGATTTTAAGGTAAACCGTTAAATCGAAAAGTCGAAACGGTAACGCAATTGCCGGCGTCGAAATGTACGAACTCGTTAAACGCCCGGTTTTTTTACGTTTATTCGCGATAACGAGCCCATCAATAATGACCGTATCTGTTGTAGTCGGCCGGTCCGTTTAACGTAACGACGTTTTAGTAAATATTCTGTCGAACGCTGACGCGGTTTTCGTTTAAATTTCGATTTCTTTTCATCCTTCACGTTGCTACGGCGACGCTATTATTATATATATATATATATATATATACACATCGCGCGGTTTGGCGTGTCTGGCGGAATCGTGTCGGAAGAGGTGGATATAAACGATCGAACAAATAACAAAACACCAATGTGGCCCACGTCAGAAGGAAACGTCAAACCGATACGAAATATATATATATAGTCTAAAAGTTTATAGTTTAAAAGTTCTTCGGTTCGCAATTGAATCCGTCTCGGAAATTGATAAAATATCGTACATATTTTTCGACCGTACGAAATTATTACGGCGATCGCGGCTTAAACACGTATTCGGAAACGCGTATATTTTAACGTTCGGCGGCGATTCCGAAACGTTAATTACCGCAACTCGTGCCGAAAGAGGACGCCGTGAATTAAACGGAAAGGACGAAACGTTTTGACGGTACACGGTCGAAACGATTATTTCGGACGGATCCTAGCAGAGATATGCGCCCCGAGAAATATTATTATTTTTAGCGTTTCCAGTACGCGCGTAGGCTTTCGGTTGTTTTGTACGGAAGAATTTCGTCGGTAATGTCGTTCGAATTACGGGCATGTGTTTTAAACTATAGCGGAACGAGCCAAAAACGACGTAAATAAATAACGAGACGCGAAGACAGCGCGGTAGTTGCAAACGGGAGGAGGAGGAATGTGAAGTCTTTGCGCAATTTATCCGGCTTGAAGTCTATAAAGATTAGTTCGCTCTCTATTCGTAGATAAGTATTTTATCAATAGACGTAATAACGCCCGGGCAAATACCCGGTCCCCATAAGAACGCCTCTGTTAACGCGGCTTGCCGTTCGATTATATTTATTAAGGTACGCAGACGTCAGTTTTCGATCATCTAGCCTCGCGAGAAAATGTAGACATTTTTGGAGCGATATTTACGGGGCAACTTAACGTGCTTCGTTGTTTTCTTTTTTTGTTTCCACTACTTCGCTTCCATTTTTGTTTTTTTGAACGAGACAAATATCGATTTTACAACGGCGCGTTTTTTCTCGTTACGTGCCTGTGCGAATCGCGATATAGGGTTAGTTGATGCTCCGACGTTCGTAAAGTTGCGATAGAAAATCGACGCTATTTAAAAAAGTCCTTTTGTTGGACTCGTTTTCGATAATAAAAAACCGACGAAAATACTACACCCGCCCCGAGCTCCGAAATTTACGACCCGCTGTTTTGACCGAAATCTACTTTACGATAAATCAACAAATTTAGAGCCCCGACGGGACTAAAATACGATAAAATTCATAGTTTTAGTTTTTTTTTTAAATTATATCAGGTACGATAATGTTAAACGTAAGCGATGAACATTATTTTTTTAAAACTTCGTAACGAAATTCGATATGTATTTATATCGCTGTATATCATTAACAAACGATATTTATTAATTTGATAAAATACGCGATATTCCGTATTAAAACGTGACATTTGTATTGAAGGTTAATCATAATATGTTGTTCTATCTATAATTAAAACATACCTTGAAAATGTAGACTATAATTTTTTTAAGACCGTATAAAATCCGAAGTAACACGAAATCATCTGATGTTTCTACGCTATTAATCGCCGTTATTTATTTTCGATTTTCTTTTTCTATTCACTTTTATAAAACGTTGAAAACGTAGCGTTGAGCGTGACTATCAAACGATTTTAATTACGTTCAGAAAAACGACGATGTCTCTTTATTCGTAGTTTTCTTAGCGAAAATTTGAATTTTAAAATTGTATACGTCGTATAGTACGTAGTGTTTCGTTCGGAAAATGTTTTCGAACGTAATTATAATATTGTTTTAAAATTGAAAATAATAACGAACCGCGCAGTTTTGCGTAAAGAGACTAAGACAAAATAACGTAAAGTTTTCTTCCCATTCGGGGAAACGAAATCGAGCTTTTTAATCGAGTCGCGGTAACTTTTCGTAATTTGTCGGAAAACTACTGGGACAGCAAATGTCTGTAAGTAATACAATCTGTGTCCAATCTTAAATTTTATATAAGAAAGTCACGAAACTTTTTGAACATTATTCCTACTGGCTATAATTCGAATATTAGTTTTCGGCCAAAAGCGTGTAAAACCAATACGCTTCCGTCGCTTTGTTTCCAGAGCACGTACAGCTTAAAATCAACGCGAACAACTCGTCGTATTTTATGTATACTAAGTAAACGTATCCACGTTAATTATAGTTGGAAGACATCGCGTATCACTTTTGTTTTTAGACGAAACGTATTATGTACGAAAATGTTTTTTATCCGATTATCCGGAATAATAGTGTTTTGGTTTTAACGAATTTCGAATTGTGTACGTTACTCGTCACAGTCGGAGGACTAATTTCCTTCTTCATACACTTCCATATAGATACAGTTTTTATCCGCGTTCGCGAATACAACGCCGTACCGTTGGTACGGTGAGGCCACTTTGTCGTTGATTTTCCTACAAAATCCGATTATCCGCGTAGTGTACGTAAATGACGAACGATGGCCGCCACTACTTCGGGATCGTTCAAAATAAAAATGTTCGACGGTATTCGTCGATATTGGATGTACAAAAAACGAAAACGTTCGTGAAATTGTACATAAATCCGACGACTGTTTTCGGATTTTCGAGATGAGACGTATTATTGTAGATAACGGTTGCGCAGGCGTAATATATATATATATATATTATAATAACGTCTATACGCGTGGTCGTATGTACCATTTTTTTGGTGACTGTGTTGAAAACCTTTTATGAAGGGAACGCGACGTGTATTTCGCGGTTGACGAAGGTAAAAAATTCATAATCACGTTTTCGCTCAAAAGCCTCTACGTCGTGATACGTATAATATAGACCGGCAAAAAAGCTATAATTGGTTCGCGTCACCGGGGTTTTTTTTTTGTTTTGTTATTGTCGACAACGACCGTCACGCGCGGTGCTTCCTAAACGTCGTCGTACTTAAGACCACTACACCGACACATTTTTATCCGTATTTCGTATATACTGTAGCGCGAACGTTAACAAGTTTTCGTTGTCTCATTGATGGTCATTGTCACATTGTCCTTGGCCTGTATATCACGTACACACACTCGCACGTAGACTGTTGTAGGTAGGTAGGTAGGTATATAATACCACATTATTGTCGGCCACCTGTTATCGTCGGCGAGATAAAGAAATAACGCCGAAACGGATTTTTCGCGTAAAAGGGTTTTGTTTGCCGAACGCGAAAAAGGGGTACGGCGCCCGACGGTTAATATCGAACGACGTTTTCGTGAGATAATGCCGGGGCCGGACATCGAAAAACGTACAATTTAAACGTTTTCTAGGGAACGCCGTCGTACATTATTATTATCACGTTAAGATTTAACTTTTCGTTGAACAATTTTCGGTGCATAGTCCGGACACGAAACTACGAACAATTACATTGTACTACCATTCGTAAACGATCAATTGTTATATACACGTCACCGTTAACGGGGGAACTTATGCCGCGCTTATCGTTCGACACGAAAACGTAAATAGGATTCGAATACGTTAATCGACTTAACGGGTTATTTACGTTTTGAATAAACGCGACGTCCGATTCGGAGATATGTTTTATTCGCGTATACGCGAAATTCGCGCCACCGCCGGTGTTCCGGGTATGCACGCGTGCATTGTATGTACGTACGCCGACCGCCGACGGAACTGTACGAAGTTTCAGATTTGTTTCTAAACTGTCGTCGGTGGAACGTAGAAGGACGAGAACTTTGTCGACGTAGCGAAAAACGCGCTTACGAACGTCAGAATAAACGAACGGCGTTTAGAATACAAAAAGAAAATTATGGAACACGCGACGTTTCCGGGGTAGGGAAGCGTACGATATTCGATTATAGCGCAAACAACTTTCGCGAACTGCCCGTGAGATTAATTAACGTTTCGGCGCCGCTCGGAACAAGCGACGTTTAAAGGGAAAGGTTATTTTACGTACTCGCCCGTCTACGTTCCGACCCCGTCCGCCGCGCGGTGTTCATAAAAACGCGACCGTATAGCGCAAATATATACACTGGAATACCTCTCGTCGACGAAAAATTCCCCTTTTCACGGCATAATACGTTCACGAATTACGTTTTAATTTATAATATTTTGTTTTATACTCACATCCCGGGTCCGTACACTTGTCCACGATGGTGTCCACGCATTTCATCACGTCCGCCTGTTTGTAACAACAGCAAAAACCGACGTTGGACATTGTTGTTGTATTCGTGTTAAGGGTAAACACGAAACGGACGAAAAAAATCGATCAAAATTAATATATTAATCGTCGTCGCAATATTTCGAGACCACCGCAGGCGCGCGCAATACTAGCGTATATTATCGATAGAAACGAGACCGAGTTCGATTAGCGAACACAAGGCGACGTACGTAAATTACCGAGCGTGTTTACGTAAAAAAAAAAAATCGAAAAACCGTACGTATTTATAGATTTTGGAAAACGTCGAGACGTCGTCGCTACGTCGGGTCGACGGGCGCCGCCGGCAAAATCCGATACAGTACTACTACTACTACTACTACTGTTGGCCGACGCGCTCGTTGTTCGTCGGTACGCTGGCTGACGGAAAGCTCGGGACTACGGCGAACGACCCCTAGCGACGGTATATATAATTTAATATACGGAGAGAGATCTACTGTTACAACGCGCGCGTTGTGTACGACGCTCTACCGAAACGTTTTGTTTTTTAACGCGAAAATGCATTCGGGAAATAAACGTATTCCAAACCCTCCCACCGTTCGACAACGCCGGTTAGAATTTGTCGAAAAGTTAGTCGATTTGCACCCGCCGTTGTGTTGGCGAACGTTACGAAATATCGAATTTAATCCTATTAAACGTTTAGACGGTGTGTATATATATATATATATATATATATGTACGCCGCTTATATACAATATTATATCTCGTCCGTTACGGGTCGTTCGAAAAGCGTCCGTTTTCCACTCGACTTCCGTCCTACTCGAACGTACGTTGCGTTTGCTGTTGTACACCCATATTTATCGACCGACACGCGCGTTATGGACGAAAACGTTTCTAGATATTTTCGGCGAATCGGCGTAATCGCGAAATATTTCGATCGACGGACGCTCGAAAAATCGTAAAAAAAAAAACCGTTCGAAAAACGAATACTCGCGTATACTCGGCGACTACGTTGTGCCCCGAGTCGTCCACTCGTCGTCGTTCCAATTACTGGCGAATATTACGTACGTAGATTACGCGTACGAAACGCGCTTTGGTATTCGCTCCGAGAAATATCGCGCGCGCGCGAGTAAACGCTAACAAAAGTGTCGGGGAAGGGGGATTATATTCCGTACATCGAACCCATCACCGATTTAATTCGTCGATTCCGCGAGTTTTCTCCCCCCCCTCCCGCCACCGTCGGATACACGCGATGATTTTCCATCGAACTTCACCGGCCCCCGACGTCACCGATTTCGATTATACGGCGGTGATGGTAAGGGGGAGAATGTGTGCCCGGACGAATCCGACGTTGGTGCACAACAGCAAGTTGCGCGCAACAAAAAGTTTGTTTCGGTCTGCCCCCCCCTCCCCACGCCGCCGCCGCTTTCGAGTTGAAACGTTTAAACGCTATTGTTACAGTGTACGCACGCCGGAGTAACAGTTTTCGAAACATTTTACATATAGTTGCGAACGACTACAAAACGGTAAGTACGGCCGTCGTAGAAAACCGTTCGTGCAACATACGAATTAACGTCGAGGCACGATATTTTATCGCGTCGCGTCTACACGACCGTACACGTTCGTACGATCGTTCGTTACGTTTTTACTCGAAATACCGATAATCCGTTCGAAATACCGACACGAGGTCTTGAGTCAACGACGCGATAATGTTAATTGTACTTAAAATCGTATCGCGCTTTACGGTTAGTCAATCGTATTCCGTTAATAAAATCGAAATTGACGACCGTCGTTCTTTTTATGAACGTACGTGCGCGCGTTTATACGAGATATACGTGACGTGTTTTTATACGCGACATAAAACGCCGCTAAAAATATAATTACGTTATATATAAACACGACAACCTTCCCCAGTCACGGTAAAAGTGTAAATTTAATTAATTATTTTTATCGCCCGCTATAAAAAAAGCGTACATTTTACGTTATATACAACGACGACGTATCACGTACACAAAAGTTTTATTTCGAACCTCGGCACTTATCGCGCGCGCTATGTCGAACGGTATTCGAATTGAAATCGATTCGAATGTGGAAGTTACGCGAACGAAAAATCGTTGTTAACGAAACGCGCGTTCTACATAGGTTTCCATTAGAAACGCTTATACCGGAAAAACGTTCGTAACGCTCGCTCTGTATACGTTATACGCGTACTACGTACGGGTTAGGGGTGTGTGTACGGGTGTGGTGGGTCGTTTTTCGAAAATAATTACGCGTCGTTTACGGCGTGAATCGACTAGTTTTCTCCGCTTTTCGGGATATCCGTTCGTTTTAATTGTTTCGCGAAATTGCCCGAACACGGGCGTGTTGTACATAATGGTCCGCGTGCGGTGAAATACGGAGTTTATCGCGATCGAACGCGAACGGAAAATCGCGTCGAAAAACGAACGATTTTTATTAAAAAAAAAAAACAACGCTAAAAACGTTTTACCGACAAGTTCGTACGACGCGCGCGTTACGTAGCGCCGCTATTGCCTAGGAAATCCTTTATCGGATTACGGGCGTGTATGTAGCCGGCGCCCGCGGGCTTCAAACGTTGTTTACGGCGCGGGTGGCATCGAAACGACGACGGAAAATCGGCGGGCCACTTTCGACGCGATTACGCGTTACGAACGGCGTTTCGTTTTGGCCGATAAAATCAATGTTCAGCGCTAACCAACGGCCGTCCGTCGGCGCGTTTAAGTTCGAACCGTTTGTTTATCCTATTATATTTACTCGTCCGTACGTTTTGACGTCCTATTATTTATAATAACGACGTTACGCGTTGTTTGTCTCGTATTTTATGGTATATATTTCGAATCCTTGTCGTCCGGCGTGTGTACACGTGTGCCGCCGTACAACGAACATACCACTACGGGTGTGCGTTCGTTCGAACGCTAACCGCGCGTATCCGACGAAACGAACGATTATTACGACGAACGCGCGAAACTCGCGAACGTAAAATAATCGAAGAGAGAACGTATCGCTGGTTTTATTCCGTCGTCGAACGTTCGTTGTTACGGTCGTTATAGTATTCGAAGGAAACGACCGCCCGGCGAATTACGCCGTCATTATTTTAAATATAAATCGGTTCGGTTTTTTATAACAGTCGTCCGTGTTTTTAACCGATGTCGCGCGTTTGTAAATTCGTATTCGTCGTCGAATTCGACTTAGAAGCGCTTACGATAAAAAAAAAAAAAATCGTTATTTACCCTTCGTTTATGTTTTTCGTTACATATTCTATAAGACGTGGACGTACGTTTTACGTTCTGTTTCGTTTTATTAGGCGTGTACGATTTGTGGCGTCTGAAATCAAATACGGCGTATTAGAATAATCGAATCATTCGTTGTTTAAATATATGTCGGTGGGGCTTTTGGCCGAAGTAATCCGTTATTATCGCGGCCACCCCGGCGCTATTAAACAACGGCGCGAATCACGCAAATAAATCGCGCGCGCGTATAAATAATAATACGTTTACCGCCGAACGTACAATATTTAAGCAGCAGTTAAAAGCGTTCCATTCGTTTACTATCCCTGTCGCCGTTTAATATAGTTAAAATGTCAAGGGCGACGGGTTTTTCGTTTATTTTTTTGAATCTCCTTCACCCTATCGCCCCCACCACCGTATTGGAGTTGACCGAAAAACGAAGACGCAAAAACCGTGTACGAATTGATTTTCGACGAACCGATTATTATCGGTACGGGTAAATCGTTATTACGAGTCCTCCCCCTCCCGCCGAGTTACGGGTCGTCGGCCAAAGTTCGCGTAAACGATCACGGAAATCGACGAAATTCGAGTATTATTCGCCAGCCGAGTTATTAGCCGTGTCCGCGACCTAACGCGTTTTCAATCGGCTAACTGTATCGCCGCCGACGAGGCGGGGGAATTGGTCGCTATTTCGCGGACGCGTATTATTTCGGCGGACCAATGCGGTCGACAATTGCAATACCCTCGTTTCGGGGCGTAAACGCTCCACGAGATAAGTGTACCGAAAATGATACGAGCAGTGGAACAATAACGTCAATGTGGTACGGCCTTCGACCCGACGGACAAATTACCCGCGTACAAATCGTTATTATTATTAGTATACGGGTTGTAGAAGGTTATGCGGAGAACGCGGACGAATAAGATTGTTTGAAACGTTTACGTTTAAAATCTTTTTTCGCGCCATTTTAATCGCGCGTTATTTCGGTTGATATTCACGCTCGGGTTACCCCAAGAGAGTGTTAGCGTAATACTTGCGCTATTTATACCACCAAAGGAAAATGTACAAAAATCTTTTTACACGAGTATATAATCGAATACACGTAAATAGATACGCGCGTGTCGACTGTTATTATACGGGGAAAAAACGTCGATAGTGATCGAGCACATTGTCGACGGAAATTACGAATATCGAACGTTCGAGAACGGAATAGTGATCGAGAATTTCGAAAAAAGTTGTTTTTACATACGCGGCGGCGGCGTAATTTTCAAACACAATATCACCCGTTTTCGTCGCGAATTCCGTTTATCTCGTATTCCGAAACGTCGTCATTCCGGGACCGCCATAAACGACGGCGGTGATCGCTAATCGATTATTCGGTAAACGAATTATTTCGCATGGCGTTTATGCGCACATTCGCAACGTTTCGCGAAACCTATCGTCCTAACCCAATAGTTTAATGGCGTACCACCCGGACCACAATCACTTCGCGACCGGGAAGCGCGTCGTGTTTTTTCCCGAAATAATTTCCCCAACAGGGATCTACGGCGGTAGATAAATGCTTACGCGCGAATCGTCGGTATCGAACGAAACGAACCGCGGTATTAACGATCGTCGGTTCGGGGCAATTTGTATCGATGACAGGGGACACGGACGGGAGTTCGATTAAACGAGAAGTTCGAATAATCGTTATTATCGATAATGTCGCCAACATGGCAATACGTTTTAGCGGAACTATAGATTGTCTACGATACTAAAACGGTATAGGACGACGAATATCAACGGCGGCGGATTTGGTATTTTGATTTTTTCGCTCGGAGACGACGACGACGACGCGATGTTTCGTTTTTCGTTTTTAGCGCGTTACGAATTCGTCGAAACAACAACTCGGCCAAAACGGTAGTCGTCGTTCGCGCACGATTACGTTACGTTCTGTCGGACGGCTCACACTGGACGCGCGGTCTCGAATATTACGAACATACGGACGGGTGTTGAACTTCGTAGACGGTTTGCGGCGCCTACCGTTTTCGTTCACGCGTCTTCAACGCGAGCGGATACCGACGGAAAACGAAACACCGGTACACGGTTAACATCGCGATCGTTTCGGCGTCGGTGCTCGTTGTCACGTTGCGGTGGATGGACGCCGAACGGAATATATAACGCCGTCGTCGGGGGAGGGAGAAACAGGACGGCGTTTCCGTGAGTGCGGGCGACGTTACCAGTATATTGTTTTTTATTATATTATTGTTTTTATTTGAACGTTACGGACACCGGAGCAATAAACGTCCGTATTTTCTGGACGAAAAACGCGTGATACGGGCGCCGACCGGATCCGTGTTGACAGCGGAGGGACGATTGGAGCGCGGGCGTGTTAAACGACGGTATCGGCGCCGCCGACAGCCAGCGCGCGCGGGGACAAGGTCGGCTCGTCACGCGCTCGCGGACGGATCGATAAGTGGCCCCGCCGTCGCCCGGGGACCCGGAGGGTCGCGCGCTGCGCGCGCACCGATCGCCCTCGAAACCGGCCCGGGGACCACCGGAATCGTCCCCGGTCTGTGGGTGGTGTGGTGACCCAGTGATCCGGTTCCGACGGGACGCCGTCGACCCTCGACACGACCCCGTTCGGCCGGTGACACGGTGACCTATATTTGTCCACCGATCGTCTCTCTCTCTCTCTCTCACTCACCCCGCGCCGAAAAGGCTCTCGTGCATTATTCCGGTCAGCGCGAGTAGGCCGCAGCCGTAACTGGGTCGAGAGACGAAATCGGTCGGGCCATCGCCGCGACGTTATATGTCTCCCATAGAGCGTTTACGCACGCGCGTATATATATATATATATAGATAGATAGTCGATTTACGTTCGAATACGAACACCGGTGACCGTGTCCGATTAATATCAATTTTTTCGAAAATCGCGCATAGTACACGGACTTTTTCGACGTTTTCGATTTCGGACGCCACCTTCGGTTAATTGGATTTCGCGCGTTACAATTCCGTGTCTCGGCCACGACGAGTTGCCGCTTTTGGCTTTTGAAGAGGTCGCCGCGCCGAACGTATTTATACACAATCGACGATCGCTACTTAGTACCCGTTAAACGCGGCCAACGTTTCTGCGATCGAGGTACGCGTCAACGTCGTAGCTTCGCGACCGTAGTGATTCGTCGTACGCCGTGTACGGTAAATACGACAATTTCCGTCGAACAAAACGCGTTCGTCGATTATTCACCGAGAGTAAACGAGAAACGAATATCGTGGTACGGCTATCGTACGCGCCCGAATCTAATTTTGGACGTAAACGCGTGTACGGCTAGCGCGGTACCGTTGGCGATCGACAACGAAAACGCGACGAACGTCGCGCACACGGACCGGTTTTCCGTCCGTCGCCATTTCCTCCGCCGTTCGGTTTCGTTGAATAACGTGTACGGCCGTTCTCGGTGGCCGCGTCCGGAATTATCGCGACAGCGCGTGTACGTACGACAACAATACGCGATTAGGTAACCAACCGATTTTGGAAACGACCGACGTAACTCGACGAGAACGAGAATCCGCCGACCGAACGCGGGCACGCGTCTAACCGTAAACCGTTTCGTACGGACGACGATCGAACGGCCGCAACGAACTATGTCGCCGACGCGCGCGAACGGCCAACGACGTCCGATCGTTCCGCGGGTTTTCGAATTTCGGCGTATACCTCGTCGGACGGTCCGTACAATTCGTGTCACGAACAAACGCCCGAAGGAGTGGTATACGTACGTATCCGGTAAGTCGCCGACGGACGTACGGACGCGGTTTCGACGTGCGCGCGCGCGCTTTCGACCGTATATTCCAATAACGTTAATCGACGTAAACGCCGCGAGACGTACGTAAAAACAGGTCGCTGGGGAAGGTGGTTTTGAAAATTACCGCCCGTCCGTTTCGATCGCCCGGTTTTCCCGTATCGAAATATATATATAACGTCGTAAAATCAATTCGCCAAACGGTTTTTGGCGCGAACGGTCAACTTGGAGAACTATCACCATCACGTGCCGAATCGACGACGGAACGCGTCGTGCGTTTTACTGGGACACGCAAAACGAAACGCCCGTCAACCCGAGCTCGTAGGTACTTGCGTACACGTACACACTACCAGCCGCGACAATCACCGGACGATACCGGAAATCCTCCGAACTTTTTTAAACGAACCACACGGGCCGCGGAAAAGACGTGAATCGTAATGGTCGTTACGAGCCGCCCTCTACTCTCCCGCCGCGGTTTTCCGGACGACACGTCCGACGAATCCAAAGATAACGAAAATGCGACCACTCGTTCGCCGTAATTATTATTACAATATATAATAGCGAATTTCTTTTCAAAGATTACTGCCCGAAGATCGCTCGTGTCGCCCACCCGAATGGTTTCCATTGGTCCCCCATCACACGTTGCGCGCGCTTACAAACACGCTATCTTGCGCCGTATTCGAACCTTTAATTGTACCGCGCGCGTTTTACGAGCAACTCCAATCTTAAAATAGTCAGCCTAGTAGGTACATCGAAACCGAAGGGTCCGAGCGAATACGCGAGCTTTCAGCACGCGTTCCGAGTAAAATTTCAGGAGCGAGGAGGGTCGAGAATAAATGCGACGTTTTATTCGGCGCTGTCCAGTGTCACGATTCTATAGGTAGGTACTTAAGCATATTCGTGGAAGTCTAGACTTCATAAGACGCGAGAGGAGGCGATCCATTTGAAACCCCTCCCTCCCCTTTGACTTTGCCCCCCTACGACTGATAGCGCGGGCACTATGTTTCGACATTCGAGTATCGGAATAATTGTATTCCCGGACCCGATAAATAAGTAAACAGTTTCGTGCCGTCCTAAACAGCCCCGTTTATAGCCGCGCACGTACGTATATATTTACGCGAGTTCGAATTTATTACGGTAATAATTCGTTCGCGGGTGGGGGCTGACTCGTACAAATAACGTTTTAATCGCTCGCGTAATTACGTAACGGTACGGTTTGTAAGCTACGGTAACGCAAAAACGCAAAATATACATCGGTCGTTTTATTATTAGTGTTCGTTACGCGGAATTCGTTGCCGAATAATAATTATTGTGGCGGACGATCGTTATTTATTACAACGGTCGAAAACACCGCGTGGAAAATCGTTTTTTATCGAAACCGATTACAAACGTAATCGTTTTGATGGGAAAACGGTACGAATCTACGACGTAGCGTTTCGCGGGTTTCGTGTATGTTCGAAGTGGCTTGTTCTATTCCGAAACCATTCGAAATATTCGACGACGAACTGATTCTTTTACTCTCGAAATAAAACGAATACACGATTAATTACTTATTTCGGTTGTAATTTTGGAAATAATGAACGGTTTACGCCATTTATGATAAGGGAGACCGTCGAATACGTTTAATTTTCTATAGCTTCGATTTGACGACCAATTTTTACTGGTCGAAAAATAAAAAAATATTCTCGTAAAAAGGTATTTTTGTTTTTTGCCGATATTTTGTACAAAATATAAAAACAACGAAATTGGAACGATATTTGTAATATAGTTGTAATATTGTTTGTAGGTCATTTTAAACGATTCAATAACGTAACACACTTTCGTAGGTATTCTGTGTACAATTCACGGCGTAATTTTTAATATAATTGTCGAGACGAACAAAATTTGCTAATTAAAATGATTGTAACGAAAATACGTTCGTATTCTAAAAATACCTTAAAACGAAACTTTCGGCTACAAATACGGTACACGAACGTACGTCGAATTTCTATTTTCGTATGGACGGCGCTGAATAACGTTAACGTTCGCGTTTATCAGGGGCGGAACGAACTATCGATTTTCGCAGCGATCGCGTCTTTTTCGGCGAACGTTTGTTGTTTTCTACTCCCGAAGGAAGCCGCTACGTTTAAAACGTTTCGCGTAGTACTTTCACAAATTGAAAATTGAACGCGGTACTAATATAAACGCCGTAATATCCCCGAAGGGGTCCCGTTCGCGTAAATTTCTTCCGGTAATTGGGCGGTACGACAAGCCGATTTTACTTATACGGTACGTTTGTCGGCCAAAAATAATTGTCGGCCGAACCGAGTTTCGCTATTTACCAAAACCGGTACGTCGAACGGCGATCGTTATTTCGAATTCGACGACCCGACGCTGTATTCGAAACGCTCCCGCCGAACGTTCGCGACTGGTTATTTTCGGACCCACGGACGTTAAACGCGTTCGAGCGTCGGGTTACTCGTCGTTCGGGCCCACCGAAAAACGAAACGTACGGCGTAATAAGTATACCCGAACTTCGATCGGTTTCACGCGGAGTCTACACGGATATACGCCAGCGTACAAAATATAGTATTTTGGGCGCGGCGAAAACGGCCGCAAATACGAAAAACGATCGCTTTTTTACGACATAATCGCTCGTTATTAGGCCATATCAACGGGAACACCAACATCTGTTGCGCTATAACGTAACTATCGCCGCGCCGATAATTACGGGAAAACGCCTCCGGGCGATTCGTCCAACTTGGCCGTATCGTTACGAAACCGTCCGTAATTGATCGTCTACCCGAAGATGGAAACGCGTTCGTTCGTCGCGTTTTTAACGTTTCTCTCTGTCGCCGTTACAATTAAGCGTATACGGCGGGATCCAAATAATCAATCGCGCTCGCCGTAACGAACGCGGAATTACATAGTAGTCCGACGTGCCCCGGTTCGAATATTCGCCGCGACCGGTGGACGAATATCGCGCCGGTCGAGATTTCGCTTTTCGTACCGGCCACGTACGAAACTTACCGAGTCCGTAACGCTCGTTCGTAATAAACTACGAACACGGAAATATAAACGTGAAAATCGTATTATTAGTGTCGAAAAGACGATCGACGTCGTATGTTATTTTACGTTCTTTTCATTCGTAACGGTACAATAAAATCGTAATTCGCGCGCTTGACGAGAACGACAGTTTTATACGATCGTCGTAATATACAATATTCGTATTAAACGACTCGGTTTTCTCACACGGTCGTCGTCTCTACCTTTGTACCTCGTCCGGAACGTTTCCAATAATAACAATAAACGGTTTTTTTCCATCCCGATCGACAACGTTCCTGTGTATAAGGTGACGAGCCAATTATTCGATTATTTGTAATTCGCGCGAACACAATGTAGCAATATTTTTCAACCGGCGCGTACCTATATTTATTTCGATATTTTTAATAACTACATTATCGATTTCCACCCACGTCGGACATCGTTCGTATTTATGAGTAACGAGCGAATGTGCGTCTGTGCCGGTTTTACATAACACTCTGGACGTATAATGGACGTAAATTGTAATTAACGCGCGGCGTAATAATGGACCGGGACGAACGGGGGAGAGAGGGAGAGGGGAGGGCAAGGTGGAGGAAAAACGAGACGGATAACGTTTTGACGGCGACTTCCCACGCTTCCGCGGTGAAGGAAGTTCGATGGTTAGTTTTCGATATAATTTATCGCGTAACGTTCGGAACGCGCGCGCGTACACGGTTTGCGACAACGCCCGTCGGAATCGCGGTAACGCCGTCGTTGTAAAAAAAAAAAAACGCTTACCGAAAATTCGACGACGATGGTGGCGGTATTTTAGACGCGGTTACGATTTCCAGTCGATACAATATGTAAACGTTCCCCCTTGGCAGAGTTTTTCCATAAATACGCCTCGAACGGAATCGACAACGCTCGTTCGTTGCGTCACAACCACGAGGTCCGTCCGTTTGTACGAAGCGTTACGGGCACAACGGTCGATATTTATATATATATATATACACACACGAGTATTGGCGATCAGGAGCGGACGATAATGTAAAACGACGGCGTTGGTGTTTGTGATATTTCGAACGACGATCGCGACGCGGAACGGACACGAATTCGTAATATCGACGTGTCCGGTCGGCGTAATATCGAAAACAATAACCGTTCGGCGCCAGCGAATTTCGTCGAATTTTCGAAATTTCGTCAATAGAAATCGCCCGTTTAATGCGAAACGTGTCCCGGTCGTCGTCGTCGGGCGCTACCGCGCGTCATTCGGCGAACGTTAATAAACGTTCGTTCGCTATTGGGCGCTCGCGCCGAACGGACCGGCGAACAAAAACCGCGCCGGGTAAAAATGTATGCATTTCGTAACGACGATCCGGGAAACGCGACCGACGGTGACGACGGTTAGACCTTCGGGCTCGACTCCGTCTCGACGACCATTAGTGTCCCGCACTAATCGCCGACGGTTTGACGGTACGAACAAATAATGTCCGATGGATTCGGAATTATAGCCGAACGATAGTAACGCGGATTTCGGTGGCGGTATCCCAAGTGGAGACGATTAATCGACGTGAACGAATCACCCGTGTAAACGTCGTAAGGATCGCGGGCCAAAGGACGATATTCGTGTCGTTATTCGGTGGTCCACGCACGTTTGTATCCGTCGAAGGGGTCCCCGTCCCCTCCGTCCCGGGGCCGTGCGTTCCGAGAATGGCGACGCTTCCGCGCAAGAAACTTTCGCCGAACCGCGCGAACGGTTACGGCGCGCGGCGATCGCGGAGTAGGGCGGTCGGTCGGTCGGTCGGTCGGCCCGGCCGGTTTCCCGTTCACACGAACCAGTTTCGACACGGCCGGTCCGCGATCCGGTGCGCTGTTGTTGTACGTGTGTATGTGCGCGCGCGCGCTCTCTCCGCATTTGCCGTACCGCCGTCGGTGCCGTCGCGATACCCGACGACGCCCGGCCCGGTCCGAAAGTCTCGGGTACGGTGCCCGCCGTCCATATCGATTTCATCCCGGAGACGACGACATGAGGAGAACCGACCAACTCGGCCCGATCCCGACGTACGGCCACCACCCTTAGACGTTCCCCGCGGGAACACGGTGAGTGCGTTGTTTGTTTACCGAAAGGCGTATCGTAACGGACGAATGTCTCACCGGCTACGCGAGATCTCGGACGCCCGAAACGCGCCACCGGCCGTCCCGATCCGATTCCGCCATTTAGCTAAATCGGAATTCGCCATTTCTCACGAGTTTTTACCTCCGACGTAATCCACTAATCTAACGGCGCCCGTTCGTCGTTTTACAGGCTGTCGATCGTTAATCGAACGAAATCGTACGTACCTCGAGCGCCGCCATTGTCCGTTCCCCGTCATCTTATTACATCCACGAAACGGCCGCGGCGCGTTTGAAAACGTACACAACTCGTCGTCCGTAATTCACATGATCGAAACGTACATTTTCGGGTACGGCACTTTACTTCCCCTTAACCCGGCGGCCTAACGAATAGTAACGTACGCGCCCCCGTTGCACGGTCGACATTCGATTTCCGTCAGTTACTGTTCCGAGTTATATAGTTTGGGTAAGATTTTCTCTATATAGATTTCCGTTCGGACGGATTAAATCGATAGAGTTTTTATTTCGACATTAATACGTAAGACAATACGGTACGATCGAATCGATGGAAACTACGGACGGTTTTAACACCCGCGCGCGATGAATGTATTCGTTAATCGCGTACTCGTTAGTCGTCGTATGACGAAACTGGTAGAATCGTCGAAATCGTTTTGTAAACACTACGCGTCCCTATGGCGGTTAGAATTCGTTCGAAAATTCTCCGGAACGAACGAATATTTTTTCGGGAGGTTTTTTCAAAACTCGAATTAACGGTCGACATTTCGACCTCGGTTTACCTCACTAAATGTTGCTCGAGTAAAAGTTATTCGCTTATTACGTAGTCAGTAACGGCGAGTGTGTGGGGTGGTCGTTGTATTATTGGAGAATATCGTACGGTGGGAAACGGAATGTTTACGGAACGAACGATTACGCGCTTATCTTTTTAATTCGTCGAAAACAAATTTGAATGGAAAAACGGCGCCGGAATTATTATAATAGTGTACGCGAACGAAGAGTATTCACGGTAAGAGAACGAAAACTGTTCGTAACCCCCTCGAAACGTAATATTCGTGACGGCGGCGGGCGTACGCTTTAATTTACGTTCGTTTCGAAATGTCGCGAACAAACGTATAAATATAGAACGTGATTCGCGGCCGTTGAAATAAGGGATCGTTTTCAGTGGATACTATCCCATCCACCCTCCCCCATCGTGTGTAACGAGTCCGTTTCGAATTACGTTTTTTATTATTTCCATACGTCCCGCGTTTAGTACCATTTAATTTCCGGAGCACGCGGCTTAAACTATAATCGGCCGGTACACGTTTCGAACGGAACTATCGCGACTGTCTGCGAACTGAAAGCCGAGTGTGGCGATAATATGACTGACGTAACGACAACGCGCGGTTCCAATAGCCTAGTACAACCTACAACCGTAACGAAGACGTACATTTTCCGTTCGAAGAATAATTCGTCGTCAAGTACGTCGGCGCGACTGTTTCAACGGGATAATACGGGTTCCGTTGGGCGTCGCGTTACCGACGTTGCGACGAAATGAACGTCATCGATTTTTAAATCGAACGGGACGTTGTAAGTCTCCGGCAACTTTACATTTAGGAAATATAGAAACGAAGACGGTTCTAAAAAGACGCCGGGAATTGTCCCTGGAAAAGACCCGGGTGGAGGGGCGAACAATTAACGGAAATAAAACGAACACGCGCCGTAAAATAGACGGCGGACGACAATTATCGTATCGCGTATTCTCTAACGTTCCCCGTGTCAAATTTACCAACCAAAAGTAACCCGAGTGCACACGTTCCGATTTACGTGACTTTCTTGCCGGTAACTAGCCGAATTTTCGTCCCGTTCGGTACGCCGAATTGTTCGTGTAACGAATATGTTCCGGCGTCGCGTACCGTTATCGTTATTATTCGCGGTTTCTCCAACAGTACGTTCAACGAGCGTTGATCGGTAACCATTTCGCTTCGGAAGAGTTCGCGCCATTCGACCGGGCGTATTTAAAAACAACAAAAACCGTCCTCGCGTTGAAAATACCGAAATTGTTCGAACAGCGTTCGATTCGGTTTTACGAGGACGACGGACGATTTCGGTTCGACCGACTTATTTGATCCCCTAAGCGATATTATATACACGTTCGTTCTCATCGGTTTCACGCGATTCGTGTCGCCCACCAATACCTACATATATATATATATCGTTTTCGACGTACGTCGACGATTCTAATACTCTAATAAGTACTCGCGCCGGCTGGGATTTAAATGACAACGGGATAGCGAGTTCTAAACCGAGAGGACGAACGACTTAATCCAAACGAAAATCCTCGCAAAACAGTCGACAATTACGATCCCTGTTTCGATAAAGACAAATCTCCATATATATATATATATATTCGGACGAGTGGTACGTACAATATGTTTATACAGTGGACGTGGTTTACCCACGTCGAAATTTTTTAGTAACGCGACGAATGACAAGTTGAACGACCTATTCGAGTATACCCACATCGAGATTATCAATAAAAGTGTTCATCGGTTTGAATAAATGCGCGAACAAACGGTACGCGCCGGGTACGCCCCCGAAATAAAAAAAAAAAAAACCGCGCGCCCGGTATTCATTAAAACGAAAACTCATCTCTCCCATTATGCGCGCTGTTCGCCAATCGGAACAATGGACCCTGCGAAAATCACTTTTTACGTACCACCGTACGCGGAATTTCAATAGGTATCAACAAAAGCAAAACGATTCGAAATATGTTACGCTACGTTACCGCGCGTAATTTTACTATCGCGGTTCACGACAAAAGCTCGCGCGGTTCGCGTAATTGTATTCGTCGGATAATGAAAACGAAAAAATCGTAGTAACGCCGGCCAATAATCGCCGGTCCGACGATAAACCGTAATTGTACGCCGAATACCGAGCGACAAATTGTTCGCGCCTACGGTTGGGTTTCGATTGTAAACGGTAAACACTGTTCTACACGGACTTCTAGAAACGTCATTACGATCGCCGGCGTGATGAGGTTTACTTATCTCCGATTTCGTTTGTTCTCCTTGGAATTTCAACGTCACCGGCCGCTAGCGAACAAAAACCGCGCGACAACATCGTTATTATTTCGAATTCGGGAAACGGCCGCGCTAAATCGAAGTTTATTCGTTCGAACGTATTTCGACGTTATTATACTTTCCGAACGAAGTTTATTTCGCGGAGTCTCGATGGCCCACCGACGAGTTCCGGCGGCGCAGCTATCGAGTATTAGCCACGGTAACAACAAGATGGACGACGTACGTAATAAGGGACTAGGCGTGTATTTATAGGACCCTCGACGAATTCGACTTGACGTCGACGAACTCGTGATGTAGCTAGAAATCGCGTAGGTATCCGTTCGAATATGTTAATATTTTCGTTCTCCTGTTTATCAATGTTCGTTGGTTCCGTATTTTTACCGGACTCGTCTGATCGCGTCGTCGGCGAAAACCCGTATACGAATATGTATCGACGGACCGTAAACGCGGTCGACCACACGCGCGCGTTTAAAACCGGAAACGCGGTTACCGTGTTTTTCGTTTAGACCTCGAGATACCCCCGAGACGACCGTCTTTGGTTTGTGTACGCGAAGTACCGTTAAATTCGAATACGGCGCGACGGGAACGCGCGGCAACGACGACGACGTCGTAAGGTGAGTATTAGACGGCGGATAAACAAGACGCGATCGTCAGTTAAACAACGGATTGCGAACGGCCGGCGACGGTAGTGGAGTTGTTAAAGTCGCGGGGCTGGACAGCGTTCCTCGGCGCGACGTTCGTACAAACTCGTTATCGTATAACCACTGTACCTGCGAGTGGGCCTAGTGTCGCGAACGTTACCCGTAATTCGACACGTACGTAGACTATCTAACCGTCGAATTCGGCGCGTGTGTCGTCGCGCCGCGTGGCGACAGCGCCGTCAAGTTTTGATTGGACTGAATACGAACTCGATCTGCCCGGTGCGGGAATTTCGCGGTATTGTTCGGTCCTTTCGGCACGACGCGGGTCAACGGCACGCGTATCGACTGTGTTCACCGTCGTAAGGTTGTGTACATGGCGGTTGCGGGGGGGGGGAGCGCGATTTAATCGTATTTCGTACACGCCGGCCGTATATTCCGATACACGGAACGAAAAAAAAAAAAATCGAGGGGGACTTTCGAAATACGACGCCCGGCGGCCGCGCCCGAATTATACAACGGGCGCGCGTTGCCGATGTATACCACCGACATACTGGGCGGGGAGGGGGTTGGGCGCTCGGGCCGTACGTGGGTCGCGAATGGAAGGACGAACGTAAATACAATGTCGGTTGTCCGAGTGACGACGCTAGTGACATTACCGAACACCCGTTAGACGCGGACGTCCGTATAACTCGCGGCGTACTTAAATATACCGTACGGTACGGTCGGAAAGCGTAGGAGCGACCGCGTGTACCGTCCAGCGCGCGGACCGGACGCCTCTGCGCCACTTTTGATCGTCCAACATACGACGGGGACAACGCGCGCGCCAATTTTATCCGACGACGGCGAATCGATTTCGACCGTTTATACGCACGAAATTCATTTAGCTCCGCCGGGCTTCCCTTTGAACGCGCTAGTGTGGTGTGCGCGTGCACGTTGGCGTCCGGTGTACAAAAAGTCTCACACGGTTTCTCGTCCCGCCGTCGTTTCGTTGGCAAACGGCGCGCGCGCGTAAAAGCTAATCCGTTGCCAAGGAGGGCGAGAAAACCGACGGACGAGTACCGTGTTTTACCTTTTCGTTTAATCGCCCGGCGTCACGATAAACCCGACTCGTAAATTTTACGTAACGATTAAGCCAATCGATTACGTATATACAGCGCGCTCGCATATTCTACGCCAGACGTGCGTGACGGACGAGATTGTTAACCGATTGGTAACCGCGTGCCGGTTAATTAGATTAGGGGAAATTCGCGCCGTCCATTCGCGTACATTATCTTTCCACGATATTGGAACGATAGTACGTACGACGGACGCGAAGTGACGAAACGAAAACAATCGCGTCGATTCGTCGTGGGTGGCTCGTGTATGACGTCATTCGGCGTATGTAGAATGTACTTGAGCCCACCCTTCCTCCGGAAATCTGTAATTTTAAGGTCCTCCTGGGCCAGAAATACGTCGACGACTCAACGTCTCGGTCCATTCCTATCTAAAAAAATAAGTCTACACGCGCCCCGGTCGGCGATCGCTATACGAGGAGACATTGTTGGTATTTTATTAACAACAGGTCGTCGTGATTACGCGGCGAATGTTATTATCCGAATTGAACGAACCCGAGTCAGGTGTGCGCGTGTGTGTTTTGATAACGGGCAAACGTCGAACGATCACGTGGAGTGTCGAACCGCCGAACGATTCGATAATACGCGTGCGCGTAAACGCCGAAGACTGGAGGAACGTGTCGTCCGATCGTTCGTTTTAAGATTAGAAAACGCGTAACGCGCGCGTCCGGCAACGACCAACGCGTGATACGAACAAATTGTTTTTGTGTCCGTATAAATGGCCGCCCGTGTCGTGTACGCGCGCAATACCCAAAACGCGGCGTCAAATGGCCGTTTAGCGTTTAATTTACGTAAACAGAACGCGTCCCGTCGCCGTCGTACGGTTTACACTGAAACGCGTCCCGCCGACTTTAGCAGGCACGCAAAGCGGCTAAACTACGTCGTTAAAATATTCGGGTAACACAGTTAACTATCGATTAAAAGTAGTCGAGGTACCGGTTCGAGCATACGTTTCCGATATCGCGAATTCCAAATAAATACAAAAATATTGAGGCGATATATTTCTAAACACCCCCCCCCACATACACACACACAGCCTACCCAACCACATACTTACGCGACGCAATTTCTGTATGGACGCGGACCGTTTTCCGTTTAAAGGGTGAACAGGACGAAGCCAATACATTTTGCCTATAATTAGGCCATCCGTATATGCCGGCCACGTGCCCGATAAATAGCTACGTAATTTGTATACGAGTACGCCGTACGCGTCGAATTCACCGGCCAAACGAATGTACGGACGAAAACCGAATATTTCGTCGGGTAAGCATTCGTCGAAAAATTTACCAACGTAGAAGGCGACAGAAAGCACGACATTATCGATCGGAGACCTGTAGGCGACTACGACGTCGGCGGGAAACGTTCCGGTCGTCGGCGAACGAACGGAAATTACGCGAACCGCGGAAAACCGAACAGTCCGAACGGTCCGTATCAGACCGGAACACGCCGGTGTCGCCGAATGCCGCCGGAATGCCACGCTAAATGATATGTACGTAGATAGTTTATGATCAAAACGCCTTTAATGTCCTTTTAAAAAACCTTTAACGACACATGTAGCGTCGTCTAATCCGGCGACTGTACGACGCAAAAATGAAACCGCGTTGATTGAAAACCAAAAGTATCTTACATTTTCAAATCGACCGTTGTTTGGTTATTGTACCAATTTTTGTTTCGTCCGTTTATTCGTTCGTCAAAACGAACATAATTTTAAACGCTCGTTTTATAAAACACACACACACACACAATACGCCCGACTATTTACAATACATTTCGTATACAACGCGTTTGGTTGACAAATGACGACGTCTAACGCGAAAAAAAAATAAATACTAATTTTCAAAAAAAGTTCCGACGATTCCGAAACAGAATAAAAACGAATTGTCCGAATATGACGATAATTACATATGGCGATGACGAGCGAAATTCGTCAGATTTCGTCAACGTAGTTCCGACGAGTATTCGCGGGTTTCGAAATTTCAAGGCGAACGTCGCAACCTGTCGACTCCGAACGTGACAATCGCCATAATCGCGTCTGGGAATAACGAACGACGATTTTCTCAAAACTTTTTCTCGGTAGGGTACTCCCGTATTAGCTCGTTCCGACTTCTAATCGAAACAGTCGAGTTGGACCACCGTTCGCTCCGGAACGTTTTCCCGGATATTTCGATTAGGTTTTTTCTACGTCGTAGAAATCGCCAATCGCGGTATTTATCTCAAACGTTAACGCGTAACAGGGCGCGTAGGTACGCCAGCAAAATCTACTAGAAAAATATACGTAATTTTACGATCAAAAACCTTTCCGTCGCAATATACCCACGAATTTAACGTATTTAAAAGTACACACACACACTCGTACGTACTTAATCGAAATACGATCCGACTTGACCGCGGCGCGTCAATTATTAATCGTTCGGTTTCTTTTTGTCCGGTACATAATACGTTACGTAATTTACGACGGTCCGCGAGCGCGTGTTTGTTTTATATTTATTATGACGACGACGCGAAACGAGAAATATAATAATAATAATAATAATATCGTAATCGCGTAGAACGAACGAAAACGTATTAGGTATCGTTTCGAAATTGTGTTATAGCGACGCGCGTCGTTTCCCGCTCCTTGCGCGGTCAGCCACGTGTTTGGACGAACGTGGTATACGCGAATATATTAACGCGCAAACGCCGCGCGTTCGTCGTTCCGTCGTTTTTCAACCGTACAATGTTTTTCAAGCTTTGTCCGACGTCGGTCCTTTAATCGCCGCCACGTTTTCCCAACACCGGAGATTCATCCGGTAGACGCAGTGACGTTGCTACCATCGCGGCGACGTTTTGCACGTTTCGCGATAACCGTTTTTCGAATCGAACGATCGAGTCGAATTACACGTATTCGATAATAACGTTTCGAAAATCACGACGGACAATTTGTCGAACACGTCGTTCGTTCGTCCACGGGACACCGTGCGGTGTTTCCATTCCCGTACGCTGTACGTCCTTCGCGCCGTCCAGCGTTTTACGCCGAAAACAAACCGTTTACGACCTTAACGTCGTTCCCCTCGTAGAGTTATCCCATAGCGGCGACGTACGTCAATCGGAGTTTAACCGTCTTCCCCCTCCGCAACATTCGCGTTCTCGATGTTCGAGAAACCGACCGCGCGACGGCGTAACAACAATTCCCCGTCCCGGTACACACCCTGCGGGTAGGTGGAAGAGATACGGAATGGCCAATTTCAAAGTCGCACGACGGATAGAGAAAAGAACGGCGCGTCTTACCCCAAGGTCTACCAGAACCGCTACCGGAATACTCGGACGTTCGCCGCGTACGTTTATTCATAAATTATTGTCGTTAAGCGAACGACAACCGTCTCTCCTTACGAATATCGTTCGCCGAAAAGGTACACCAGCGCGCGATTCGTTTCGTACGCGTGTTTTCGGCCGACGCCAGGAGGAAACCCTCCCCTGCCCCCGGTCCACAGCCCGGCCGTTCGTGAATTTAAACGCTTTAAACGACCGATTGTCTCGTCTTATTATTACACGGCGCGGTTTTCACAATACGCGTATAATAGATAAACGTTAAAATACAATAGACCGTATTTCATTGTCCGCTAAATGTCCTTCGAAGCGCGACGTTATGATAGAAACTGCTGTACACACACACACATACGAGACGCGCCTGCACGATTAATAAGTTATCGTCGAGAAAATTCTGAGGAACATTCGCCGTAATCGCTCCGGGAATTCGAAATAGAAAATTGACCGCTAACGGACGTTCGTTTTTGTTGAAAATTAAGCGTTTCGAACGACCCGAGGGAAATATCTGGATTTATATGGCCGTGCACGCGTATCGTTGTAGACGAAAATACGACGTTTCGTAATATTTAGGCGCGTCGAATAATGAAAACGATTCGGCCGGGCGACGCTCGGTTTTTCAAAAAGTCCGACGGTTTACTCGGTCCGAACTTGCCGAGACGATCGATAGTCTCGTCGCTTTTCCGTCCGTAACGGAATTGGGCGAAAAGAATACGTGTACGGCACGCCAATTATAAATTCGAACCGAATGAGTCTCGCGGTTTTTCAGTAAACGAGACACGAATTCGTGTTGACGACGTCGCCAATATTCGTTACAGCGGCGAACGCGGACGACGGTTTTTTACGGTTTTATTTATATCGAAAATATTACAAAAGTAGTCGGTTCCGTTACAATACGCCGCTGTTATAACGGTTTTCGATAATAATTTATCGTCGACGGATAAACGGAGTTTATGAGAAGGGAGGATAATTCGAAAAACGCGACGAGTCGTCTTTTTAAAGTATTCGCGACGAAATTGAAAACTAAACGTGGAGAACGAACGAATAGTTCGGCGTATTTTCGAGATTATATTCCGAACGAAATAAACGAGACGAATTCTACGGCGTCGGCGTTAATGATAATATTCGTCACGACGATAGACGCCGAAAACCGTTTTTTAAGCGTTTCGTTAAGAACCGTTTACGAAAGCGCGCGCGTAGTAGTCGCTTGTTTCCGTTACAATAATAATATACCGTTTTCGTGACGATTTTAAATCGACGAGAAGACGACTGGTCGAAAAAAAGGCTTTTAAAAAAAAGAAACGGGCCTTTGGCCGGCGTTTACGGGCGTCTAACCGATTCCGAACGAAATATTTACGTTTCGGGAAATTCGCTTCTACGGCGTCGCCAACATCGGCCGTCGTGAAAACGCCGTTTTTAAGGCGCGTGAGGGGATGGTGGAGGAGGATGTTTGTCATAGATAAAAAAAAAACCGTCTCGTCGTTTCCGCGTAACGATATAAATCGAACAACGGTCGATACTTCGCGGCGGTATAATAAACGCGCGCGCCCACGAGTTTCGACGAACGTATCGGGGCAGTGGTGAGGGGGGGAGGGGAAACGGAGGATATTCGTACGCGGAACGTACTTGGCGTCGTTACAAACGTCGTCGTTGAAATCGGCACACCGGGCGAATACGACTTCGGGCACGCTCGAGCCTATCGTCGTCGAACAATATTTACTCGGCCGGCTCTCGTTACACTTACGGCGTCGTCGATAACGCGCGCGCGCTCTCTCCCCCCTTCCTCCCGTACAACGACGACGTTAATTAGCCGGGTGGGCGTACGTATTTCGTAGGATCGGGTTTATCTTCTAGCGTTTATGTAAATCAATATAACATTCGTATCTATACACACACACACATACATATACGGGTCTCCATTTCGCCGGCAAACCTACGCCACAACGTTTTAACGGTACAGCGAAATAACGCGCTCGGTGTACCGTGTGGCCACCGAGGCCGTATTACAAATACCGGTGGCGGGGAGGGGGCTGGGAGCGGGTAACGCGCCGAAATCGCGAGTTTAACGCGAACCATCTATTTGTCTCCTCGATGGTAGTCGCGTACGTGTTTGGACGTTCGGTTTTTCGTCGCGGGGTGGTGAGAATTGTGTAAAAGATTCCATTGTACCATTTATTCCTGACCCGGGGCACCTAGACCGTAAAAAATCGGTAAAACCTGCCCACCAACTCGAACGCTATTGGAAAACGAGCCCCCCCCGGGGAGGGGAAGGTGATGGGAAAATTCGTATAAACCAGTTGTTTGTACTAATAATTCGGGATTGTCGTCGTATTCGCTATTCGCGCGAAATTTGAAACAAAACATTGTCCGTTCGGTAACTTCGAACGCGAACGAACGTAACGATACCGTAACGAATGTCGATATATCGACGGGTGTACTCGACGAAAAATGTTTCCGAAATTTCGTGGAGGAGGAGCTGCCGAAGTCGTGACATGAGGAGGAATTGATAATGTCGCGTTTTTCAAAAAGAAAAAACGAATCGTGTTTCGGCGCTACCGCGTTTGGTTACCGGTAAACGTTACCGGACGGCGGATGGGACAGTTGGTCTCTGTAGCGTTGTGGCGAACGATAATGGCAATCGAATATAAACGATAAACGTTTAAAAAACAAACGAACGCGGACGTATAATAAATGACGCGAGTTCGCTAATTAACGTACAAACGCGCCGTTCTTTCTCAATTACAAACAAAACAACCATTGTCATCGTATTAATATATGACGCACGCGTGCGGAATATTTCGATAAAGTCACGAGCGGACAAAAACCCGTCGTCGAACATTCTCCTCCCGTCGCACGTTACAATGTCGGTGAACTCCATAAACAACGTACGTAAGTACATAATAATCGCGACGTCCCGCCAGTGCGTACACGTCCGTAGTTGAGGAAAGCGATTTCGGCGTTCCAACAGAACGTCGTCCGGATCGTTTTGGGATATAGAAATTTACGCGCGTAAACGTAGCGACGTACGAACGTTCTAGATCGCGTCCGTTAAATCGGGGGGGGGGACCACGGGTTCGTTAATTATTATGGCTACCGGCGCCGTCACCCCGAGTGAGACGCGGCGACATTTTATTGATTTCGATAGGTCGCGCGATCGAATCGGCGAAACGCGATTGGACGGCAAAATCCGTTTTCCGCGCAATAATCCGGTAGTTAACGCGAAAACGAAGTACGCCGTTTATTACTGGCGACGCCCGTTACGGAAACCATCTCGCGGCCGACGCGCGTTAGTTACGATTTTCGTCACGTTTCGTGAACCCGTCTATTTTACCATTCGACCGAGCGGGCCGCTGGGGCGGGCGGGAGGCGTACGACGACGATTATCGGACAGAGTTCGCTCGTATTTCCCGTCAACCGCTATTAGATAGACCGCGAATTATTTCCCCGGATACTATTCGGACGGGGCACGTTCGAAATGTCGACGGCGCGCCCGAAATTCCTGTCGATTAATTAAAACGGACGTTTTTCGAGGCGGTACCGTTCTTCGATTTGCCGCGAATAACGCCGGTCACCTACCTGTCACGGGGATAAATCGATACGTAACGCGATCGGTTTCGTGGTTCACGTACCGGCACTCACTCCGGCACTCGTACCCGTACTCCTCCCCGTCTGACCGTGTCGTTTCTTAACGTCCATTAGACGTTCGACCCTAGCCAAGTGGAATCGTTCGGTCCCGAGAGCTAATCGCCGACGGGCCTCGACACTCGCTCAGTATTTGTATCGCGTGTAAACGCGGCACGGCGACGGTGCTGGTCGTCGTTTAGCGGTTCCGTGGCCATAACCAATAACGATTTGCGCTAACGTTTATCGTTCGGTGGGTACGGCAGGCGGAGGGGGGCGCCCGCGGGGAAATTTTTCACGCGATTGAGTCGAGCGCCGACGAAAAGTGCGCGAAAATAAGAGGCCGTTCTTTGAATCTATTCGTTAGGGTAGGTTATTCTATTCCGAATCTAGTGAATTAACCGGTCGTTAATTCGTTAGACGCGTTTAATTAACGGCGAAACGTTCGTTCGATTAGACGACAAAAAAAAAACGTTAAAATTTTCGAAATTTTTTTCGTTTCGTCAACTCTTTTCCCCTTGTACACACACACACATCGAGCGCCCAAACTCGGAGGATAAACACGCGTACGCACGTCGAATCCGTAAACCGTCGTGTAAAAATACAACGGACACACGGAACGTACGCCGGGATTTGCGCGTGTATTTCGAATCGTCAACCGTGCGTCGCGTCATATCGTCCAGCGAACGCGCGCGCGTAACAAACACGAGATTACGTCCGAGATCGCGTTTCGTCGTAATACAATCACATTATAATAACGCGACCGGATCCGTCTACCTACACACGCCCACGTCGCGCGCCCGTAACGTATATAAGAAATAACAAACACGGCGCGCGTTCACGTCGTACGGAAATTTCGGCGGGCCGCGACCTCGAAAACCGTACGGCTACCGAAACTCGGACGGTACGACCGCCGGCCTACCGAAATCGTATTCGCTTTAGGTATCCTGTAAAACGGTACACGGCGGAGCACAAACTCGTGTTCGCGCCAACCACCAACCGTACGTGTCCGCGACGATTACTTATTTACCGCGTCCGTTTCCTTCGTCGGTTTTAGTTCCGAACCGGTAGCGAAGCCCGAGAATGAAAACTCGAAATCGATCCGTTTACCACCGAACGATCGAATTACCGTCGATCAACCGTCACCGTTCTCGCGTGCGAGAGAACCCACGTGTGTGTACAACGACGGGCGTGTCGAAACGCCGGCTCGGTATTACGACCGTTTCCGAAGCGCTTACGAAATTATCGCGCGTACGTACCGAACGTGTCGATAACGTTTTAGCGCGGCGCGTTCGTTCAAATACGTAGCGTTCTATTAGCGCCGGAGAGATTTCGCGTCGTAGAAATAATAGTTATTTATGAGAATATTAAACGCCGTTACCTAACCGAAACGTGGTCGAAGTGCTTACGGAAACCAGACGTGACTTAAATAATCGATCGACGAACGCGCTCCGTCTGAGGAGCTAATTGGAAACCCGTCGTTCGTACATGTACCGATTGGAACGTGTTTGGAGCGCAATACTGCGGCGGTTTTTGTCGTTTTAGTCTTTCGACTTTTTTACTAGTTTTTTTTTTTCAACCGTACACGGCCGTCGCGGGATGACCGATCGTCAACAGGGGGCGACGGGACCGTTGCCGGTGACAAAACCGACACGGTCGTGTCTGCCGAACGCTGTCCTCGTTACCGGCGTGTGTATTACGCGAGTAGGCGGCCAACGACGTCACCGTCCGGTAACATTTATCGCCGAAACGGAAACAACGCCAAACGAACCGCGCCAATATGAAGAACGTGTCCGAGCGCGATCGCGGGCCGGCGCGTAACGTACGCGGGCCGCTGGCGACTGATGACGGGTGGGCAGTTTATTCGGTTTTCGCATTACGACGTCGCGACACACGCGTCTTAACGTCGTACTTTATAGCGGCGGTTTCGCGCGTTCTACAGACGACCGCCCGTTTACGCGCGTGTTTCCTACCGTTGTGTACACACACACAGCGCGCTGTCGGCGGCCAGAGTTTTAACGCGTTTTCGTTTTTACGCGTTTATTACGTAACGTTTCCTCAGACACTCTCCCGTCCTTCGCCGCCATCGTGACGGACACGAGTTCCGCGCCCAGCTTCGGCGCCTCCTAGGTCGGCGATGTTCGTCTAACAAAATCTCCTGTACGTGTCCCACGCGAAGCGATCGTACACGGAACGCGTTCAGGGACGAATTTCGTACGGACAATACGCGTACGTACGTACCATAAACGACGGATCGCGTCGTTTCGAACGCGCGACGGCGGCAATAATAACGGCGTGGGAGCGCGCGTGGAAAACGCGCGAGGAGGAATAAATTACCGGCGTCGGCGCGGAAAAGCCGAGAAATTTACCGGGACCGTTCGGAATCGGCGCGAGCGCAACCGGACGACAAGCGCGCACGCTACAAAACGTCGCGGCGACAAAACGGCACGGGCCAGCGACGGTTTTGCGTCCGCTACGCGTGCGACGGTCGCGCCGTGACTAAGGTAGAGTTAAGGCGACGTGGCGGGCGCGAGACGAGGTGAAAAGACGGACCGCGTACTATATACGGCGAAAAGCGAGTAGCGAAATAAACGTTTTCTCTCCGTCTTCGGCGAGCTGCCGATTGATAACGCCTAGTCGGGCCAAGGCCGTCGTTTCGCCGTTGATTAATTCCGCCGCTAGATCGGCAGCCGCCCGTGACGTTCCCGCGCCATCGCAAACCCAATAATAGATCCGTTTTGTTCGTCGCCGTTGCGCGCGCGCACCGTTTACGGGAACCGAACTCGATCGCGGTCCGCGAGCAAGTTGAGACACGGGGGTTTTCTTTACCGAAACGCGGGGGACATACGGTTTCGTTACGTCTGGGCCGGTACGGTAATATTTCTGCGGTATGTCGCCGCGCCGTTCCTCCCAAATGTGACGGCGGCACACGATTCGTGGTCGTTCGCGTCACGAGAAAACCGACTTAATATGCGACGAAGAACGCCGGCGAGGATCGTGTACGTCACACGACCGGACGTGAACAAATGTCGGTCGAACGAAGACCGGGAGGGGGGGGGGCAGGGGGCGGGGGGGTGGGAAGAAGCGTGTCCCCAAATTTGGTAACGAAACCTTGAGCGCTACGATTGACGGTAGTTGTTCGTGTCGGACCGGGTCGACGCGAACAGGTGGCGGTAAAACGCGGTTGCCGTTTTATTCGGCCGTTTCTTTGTCCGTCGCGTTCGTGTAGAGAACGGCCAAAATGGGCCGAAACGAAAACCGCCCGTGTACGTAACGTACGTGTTATATATATACGTAGGTTTTATACTTTTTTACTTACTTGAACATCGTTTCTTTATTGGCTCGAGCGTTAGGAATTTGCGACGAGGGCTCCTGCGATTTCGCATCACGCGCGTACACCGTACACTGAAAACAGAACGCGGAATTCGGTATTAGTTCGCCGCCCGCGATATATTTATTCAGGCCCGCGTTCGGCTTCGCCGACGTTCCGCCGCGCCGTAATAGTTTATATTCGGATACCGGCTGTGTTTAGACAACGTCGCGTTTGCGTTCCGTTTACGTAAACGCGCGCGCGCGCGCACCGAAAGAGGCGAATCTTTTTTTTTTTTGTTATCGCGCGTACGGTTTACATTTCGTCTACCGGGCCGCATATGTCGGTAGAAAAATCGAATTAGTTGTCGTCGAGGAGCGCGTAATTATCGTTGTTCCTTTCTTTTTCCGTCCGAAAACCGAAAAAAAAAAACGATTCGGCGACTCTACGTTTTTTCCAACGTAATTCGGTTGATTCAACGAACGTACGAAACGCGAAAATTGTCCGACGTATTCGTACATATTCGCAACGGGAACCGAAAACTGGCGGCGCGAAATATTTTCAACGTCGAATATCGAACGGTCGATATATACATAAATATATTATATCGGCGTTTGAAGAAAATATCGCCCCGTACGTTAATCGTCTTCTCTCTATTCCACTGGGCACGCTAAATAAATAACGAATCGTGAATCGACAGCGTTTGTGAAAACGAACGTTTTAGGGGGACAACTCCGTCGGTACGTAAAGTTTCCGGGGACCGCAAATCGCTATAAATCGAAAAGAACTGAACGGACGAAAATATCGCGCACGAAATTAGGTTTATTCCGCCGTAACCACCTAGCGTTTGCATTTATGAATCGAGCCCGAAAACTGACTAGGAATTCACCGCGTTGAATCGATCGTTTCGTACGCGCGACTACCGAAATACCGAACGAGTTGCCTAAACGTGGTTCAAATTAATAAACGGCGACGATAATTCGTTTTTAACACGTGGAAACTATTTTCGTACGATTTTCGTTCCGTTGGTGGACGACGCGCGCGATATCGTTGACGGATGGTAGACGGACCATCCGATACCGATTATTGTTCACTCGGAACACGAAATTGCCGTTTGGCGTGAACGATTTATTTCGAATACGACACGGTGTCGGGGCCGAATCGCCGTGCTTATTACGCCCGGACGTACGAGTAGCGATTTCGTGTAACCGTCGTACGTTGTGTACTTTTGTAATGTCGCTGTGCTCGTTCACGCCGTCGTTCCGAATGACCCTAACCGCCAATTTACCGTGAAAATCCGCGTCTTACCGACGGTATTTAATCCGTATACGTCGACCCGATGGCACGCGAACGGATGTACTCTCGGATACACCTACCCTCGTCGTTACGCCTTTTCTAAATACCGTATTATAATCGCCGAACCTCGGCGTTTCACGGCCGACCAACTGGACGGTTAATTTTCGTTTCCAGTAATTATATTTTCGTTTTGGGTATAACGGCGACTGGTCGTCATCGGACGAGCGTACAAATAAACGTAACGGTCACCGGCGATAATCACGACGATTATTGTCCGGAAACGAATGGGGGCCAATCCGTAGGGATGATACCGCGTGCTTTCGATATTTCGTCAGGACAGCAAACGCCCCCTCGTAGATTCGCGACGGTTTTCTCGTCGGATCGACGACGCGCTTGTCGAAACTGTTCGTTGTACAACGACGACGAAACGTCACGAACAACGACGCGGGTATTTCGTCGGTACACGAAACGAACGAATTTCCGCCGGAGTTTAGATTCCGACGCGTGTGAACAACTTACGTCGTTGTACTCGAGATCCGTTCTTATCGCGCTGATAGTCCGGCGCGAATCGTGCACGATTTATCGTCGGGCGGCTTCGCGGTCGACTACTACGTTCGGCACCAACCCGATCGGCGAACAACCAGCGATTCGTAGATCGTTTTTCGCGCGAACGTTTCTCAAACGCGACGAAATCGAACCGTTTTCATTTTTATGCTTCGCACGGGCGCCACTCGCGGCCATCAATCATTAGCGGCGCGCCAGTCGCCGGGGCACACCATTATCATCTTCCGGTGTCATGGCCGGGGGCGGCGATATCGTCGTCGTCGTTAATTGTTGTCGCGGAGTGTTGTTCGTGGTCGTCCGAAGCAACGGATAAGCGACAACGACCGGAAACTATTTTCGGCGTCGACGACGAGTTAGCGCACGGCACCGAATTTCCGGATACTGTCGTTCGACCGAACGGCTAACCTAAACCGATTCGGCGGGCAGATAAGGCGCACTCGATCGCACGCGTTATCGACGAACGATGGACGGCTGTAAACCAACGCCCGCTCGTATTTAAACGCGAAACAATCGAAACGTTTTAATCGACGCCCATCGACGTTCCGTGCATTTCGGACACCGTCTCTCCGTCATATACACGCGCACACGCCGGTTATAATATTCGAGCGATATTACTACGAACGCTTCTCGAAACGTAGTTTTGTTTTTTGCACAACACGCGACGCGGCGCAATACACACAGGCGTGTGCCGGCCCGGGCTTATTGTGTGCGCGTAGTGGGCGAGCCGAATATCGCCGTTATTACGTACGGTCTTTATCCGCACGTGGCTACGGCCTTGAACGGTCGGCCCGAGACCGTCGGGCTCCTGTGCCGAACAGACAAAACGCTTATCGTACGAACCGACGCCGTTCGACGTCCGTATCGTATTGGGACCAAGTGAAGAGCCTATTAACGGCGGATCGGCCGCGTTCCGTGACCGAAACGGTTAAGAAACAACGCGAACCGCCGCCGCCGCCACCCGGCCGGATTATAAACGGCGTACAATAAACGACGAGGAATACGAACGAAAATCCGTCGTTTTTAACGATATTACGTTCGTTCGTTAGGCGCGCTCGCGTAACATATCGGGAGATGTGGGCGCCGGAGTTTCGTGTGGGCCACGTCGTCGGTCCTCGGGCTCCGGTGCTCGGGTTACCCTACATGGCCAGTGACGCAACGCGCTGGTACGCCACTCTCTACGCGCACTCCTACCTCAACGTCGGCCCGGGCGTGGAGATAAATACGGACGCGTGCCGTTTACGTCGCGCATTTTGCGCGTGTACGACGACCGCCTCCACCGTACGCGCCCCGTTCGTGTCGGCCGCGGACGGACGGCCGGCCGGCCGGCGGCTGTTTGAAAACGACCGTAGGGTCGCGACGAAAAAACCCGTCGCCCGACCCCACCCGCCCACGCGAACGTTTCGGTCGCCAACGGTATTCCGTCGCTAAACGTTCAGCTGAAATTTCCGAAAATTTTCGTAACGCGTTACGGACACAAACGTCACGGAGTCCCTTTAAAAAACGTTTGAAATTATCGCGTCCGTGTTGGTTAGTCCGCGTAAACTCGTCCGGCACAACGTCGTGTGATTTCGTTTTAACGAATACCGAGACCGTTCGAGCGGGAAACGAACGACCAATAGCGCGAGAACCGATGAAACAATTACGTACGACGTTGGACGATACGGCCAATTAGTAATTCTTTATACATAGGCCGCCTTAATAGAACACAACGGGACTTGATAATTGGTCGTTAGAGGGTGACGAAAGAATTTCGGGCCGGAACGGACAATACCGGGTGAGCGGAGACGGAGTGAAAACATAGGATTGGAATGGTCGTGTATTTGTCGGGGGGGGGGGAGGAATCGAAACGAGGGAAAAGACCGTGGACGAAATAGGAGAAGATTCGGGGAGTCGGAGTGACGAACGGCGAACAACGGAGGACTGGTTGCCAGACGAAACGGTCCTAGAAGCGGAATGAAGAAGATAGGTCGGGAACGGCGATAATTGTCGTGCGTAATTAACGAAAGTTCGTAACCGGTTATTTGACGAGGTACGCTATTTATCGTTCGTGCCGAAACGCTGTATAAAAAACCGGTTCGGTACTCGAATAGGTAAGTAAATCCCTATACACTAACGGGGCCGGTGTTATCCCTTGCTGATAAACCGTTGTTCTCGTTCTCGATCGGCGGGATCGACCGAAAACGTTTCATTCGTCGATTCGAAACGGATGAACGCGTTTGGTCGTTCAATAACGCGCCAACCCATTTTGTAATCCCGCGCGACGAAACAACGACGGCGTCGAACGTTATATATACCTTGTATGTGCTTCCCGTGTTCGCAGATCTCCATCCGAACTCCGCCAACATGCTGGACATGTACCGATCGGACTCACAAAAGTCCGACTCGTCGCAAAGGCCCAGAGTGTCGTTCAACCGGGACGTCCGGATCAAGAAAATCGGTACGTACACAACAGCACGCCCGTAACGATTAGCGCGGTGGGTAAAACGCGATTTGTCGGACGTGTTTACCGATTCGCGGTTACTGACGAATCCGCGTCTTTTGTTTACAAGAATATATGTACATAAGTATCTTGTGTACTCCGGCGCGGAAAACGAAAGAAAGGCGCCGTGAAACGGTATTTTTCGAATCTACGCGGTATCTTTCGAATCGTATACAAGGGAACCGGAATGAAAATTGTGGTCGGAGCCGTCTATCTCGAACGATACGAAATGGACGCGTCGATTATTCCGATTAGCGTAACGATCGCGCGTTTATTTCGGACGAAATCGAGAATTGCGTAACGCGAAATCGTCGGAATTCATTACGCGGCCGGTGTGGCCCAATATAACCGAACGAACGTTATCGGCCCCGTAAATACGGTAACCGCGTCGGCGAATAAGCGGCTACTTGATTGTATCCGTTTTCGATCGCTTTGTCGGTTCTTTACTTTGTCCACGGTGTACGAATCCATCTCGATGTAACGCGAAAAGTCTCGGAACGTCGAACTACGTGCGTTTTTGTTTTTCTACACTTTTTTCGCGGCGACGCGGTACTGTACACGGATCGTAGGCATTTCGTCCGTAGCATATCTCCCACTCGGGAGTTCGTTTTCGTTGTGCCACGGACATATTGAGGCGATCGAGACGGCCAGTGAACGGAGAAAACGGTACGAACGTCGTACGGTACGTATTTGTTACGTCAAAGCGGAAAAGCAATTTTTCCCGAACGATACGATTCGCGCGCGTATATATATATGTATCGTGCATAGTGACAATGGCGGACGCGGATATACCGCGCGGATGGCGAACACAAACGTGACGTTCGCGCGACGGGTTAATAAACGCGTACGAAACGGAATTAACGTTCGTATTTACGGGGAAAAAACGTACGCTCGGCAAATTACGTACGAGCGGGGGCGTTCGAACGGCGACTTTTTCGAGGGTAAAATCCTCGACGGATATCGTACATAACCGTACGCGAATAATAATCGTAAAATGTTTGTACGTATAAGGCGCGCGCGAATTATAATAAAGCGTTGTTTAGTAGCTACGGATTACCGGTTGCGTAATATGCCGCGTGTGTAATACACACCTCGGCGCTATTATCGGTATTTAGGACACCGGTTGGGGAAAAAAAAAACGTCGATAAGTTTCGCCGACGAATATATACCGTACGCACGCGTTCGGCGTTATAAACACGTAAAAGGCCGCGCGTGACGGTTTTCTAAAAAAATTATACACGAAACAACCGCGTCGATGCGAAACGGTATCGTTCGAAGGGCACGGCGAACATTACCAACGGTCGGAAACGGACGGTTCGGTTTGTTCCGAATGCCCGTTAGGGACCGGCGAAGGTCGTCGGCCAACGCCGCTTACGTTTTCGGGAACGACACGGAACCGTCGCGGTTTCGCGTCCAATCCGACGTAGGCCCCCCCACCCCCCGAACGTCAATTATAATAGTCGGCCATCGTGTTCGCGGTTAAATCGAAGAACGCCGGCGTACACGCGTGATGTAGCCGCGATATCGAATAAATACGGAGCTGACACTCGGATAGGAACAACCTCGTAGGCACATTTATATAACGATTAACTATTGCCGTCGATAATAGCTAATAATGGCCCGGTTGTATTACGTATTCGCCGTCGAGACGAATTATCGTTTCGTCGGGATTTTCGAACAAATATATTCGCCGTTGTCGTCGAATTGATATCTGCGCAATTATCATCGTCTAATCGACTTTTGTATCGACGACGCGGCACTGTACTCCGTACTTCATAATACGGTCGCCGATGGGAACGTAAATTGAACTCGGCGTTTGCGGTTTTTGTCCAAGGAAACTCGGACGCGGCCAGCATTGTGGAAGCTTTGGCCGGAGACGGCGAAGGCCATTTGGTGCCCACGCCGGTTCGCAGAGAAAAGATCAAAGCGTCTAAACGGGAACTCGCGTTGGAAGCGGACCGGGTGCTTAAGCAAGCGGACAGCGTATCCTCGTTGCACTCGGTTTCGCCGCCGAGAAGACAACAGAGAAGTAAACCTGACGGCGGTGGAGGCACCCTGCAACGTAAGAGCAGTTTCGGAGGGACGGATTCGACGAAATGGAATTCCGAAAGTAAGACTGTATATATGTACATTTATTTATTTATGGAAACAATTTTCGGTTGTTTACGTACGGTTATTAATATTTAACGTTCGAAAACGATTATCTAGAAAGAAATTCGTAAACGTAAAACGCCGGATTGTCGAAATAGAAACATCCGTCGGGTCGCACAAATTGTTCGATTAGGTTCGAAGAAACGATTCGGATAAAGTACGAAACGAATAAACAAATATCTACGACGTTTCGTCGATTCGGAATGGAAACCAACGCAGTTCGCGTACTGCGCGTACGTCGGAATATTATATTTTCGAGAGAGAGGGAGAAATATAATAAATGTAAACGTTCGTATTATTAGTTCTCGATTCAAATTTGGAAATCCGAAAGAGACCTTGACAGTGCGCGTAACGTACCGCCCACGGTCGACTCGTGTGTATACGAAAAGAAAAAAAAAACAGGAATTTGTTTACGATAGCGGCGAAATACGAACTTTCCTCGGTATTTATATTTATAAATACGTTTAAATCGTATTGATAATACTCGTTAGAATTATGTTAACCTTTCGACCGAGTCGAAAAGTCAATTACGAATATCGCTTTTATTTTAAGAATTTTTTTCGGCAATTCGCGTCCACCGTTCGATTTGAAAATCGACTTTTAATCAATAGAGGTACACAATTTTCAATAATATGTACGACATCCGACGTTGTTTGTGTCCGTTCGTTCTAGACACTATTTACGTTCGTAAAATAAAATACGTCGATCGACGAACACGTTCGGCGTCGAAAAGTCAACTGACGTTGACGGTCAAAATGAACGAGGGAAAAAACGACGTTACCGCGCGCGGGAAATAAATCAAAATTAAGTCGGTATTATAAACCACGAGTAGTAACCCGGCCGTTAAGTTGAAAACGCTAAAGACAATTTTTTCCTCGGTAGCTCGTTAATGGCCTCGTCTCGTTTACATAAATATATATATATATATTCGCGAACGTCGTTTTAAACGAACGCGCGTATCCCGCTCGGCGTATTCCGTAATTTTCAAAAACGTCTGGTGACGCCGTACCGTTTGCCAAAATGAACGCGTTTTCGTATCGATAGTAAAAACGTTGTTCGGTTATCGGCCACTAGGACCGTCGCGCGACGCGCCCAATTGTCCCGGTCTCTTTATTTCCCAACGCCATTATTCCGAGACGTCCATTCTCATACCATCACCATCTCGAACGGGGAACGAACCAAGGGCTGTCGTTTCTCTTTCATTACCACGCGCAAGAGTGGACTCCGACAAACGTGACCAGCAGCCGGCCCACCGTAACCTTCCACTCTGGAAACGTACCCCTCTAGCTGGTCGTGTTTCCTGATTCGACCGACGACGACGATTAACATTTCGCTTCCTAACCTAAGCGCGTCCGGTACCCAAGCGGACGACGTGCGCCTCTATAGCCCATACGTTTACGTTCGTTTCCGTACGCAGGTAAACTGTCGTCGTACATGTCGTTGGACCGGCCGAAAAACCGGGTGAGGAAGAGAGAACCACCGTCGTGGGAAGAGCAACGGCACGGCGGTGCGCAGTACCGGTCGTCGGCGGACTTGACGTCAGCGGCGGCGGCGGCGGCGGGACCGCCGAAAAGACGGTCGACGACGACCAGTGGCGGCGGTAGATTGACGAGGAGCGTGAGCGACGCGGGCGACCGGAACGTACCGTTGGCCGGCGGCGGGGGGGCCAAAGACGCGAAACGTTCGATATCGTTGTTCGGTACCATCGAACGGATCAAGACGAAAATCAAAAAGCGGCCGACGGCGGCGGTCGAAGACGCGGTAGAAGCGCCCCGAAAGACTACGTCCGCCGTCGAACGGTCGGCGGAACCGACCAACTCGGCGGCGACGTCGCCACCGCCGCCTCCGCCGGCTCCGGTCCGGGCCAAGAAACAATTGTCGCCCATCATAGAGTCGTCACCGCGGGACGAGTACTTTAAGTATTCGACCGACGGCCCGTTCGACTACGGCGGCGTCTCACCGGCCCGTCCGGTCCGCGGCCACAAGGTCGACCGGATCGTCCGGCAACTGCAGCAGCAGCAGCAGCAGCAGCAGCAACAACAGGCGGCGGCCGAATTGGCCGCCCGTCCGTCGCCGCCATCGCCAGACTATGCCCACGCGCACAACGGAAACGAACCGTTCTCGTACACGGCCACGTCGTCGCCCACCGCCGCCACTACCGTCGTCGTCCACCTACCGGACAGACCTTCGCCGTCGTCGCCGCCGCCGCAACAGTATCGCTCGGCCACCGGCATGGACGACACGTGGACGTCGTACGACGACCTGAGCCACAGGCGCGACGCCCTGGAGTCTCGGCTCCAGAAACGGGCGGCCAGAGGGTCGACGGTGCGCGTGCAGTCGGCGCCGCCGCCGGACACCTCCACGTACGCGACGGTGTACAAGAAGAACGAAACGCTGGGCGGCGGCGATCGGTATTTCGAACGGAAAATCGTCACGGAGCACCGGTTCGCCCGGAGGACGCCCAGACTGTCGGGCGACGGCGAAGACGGGACGACGACGACGGCGGACGGCGAGGGTCGCAGGAACAACCGACAGACGCCGCCGCCGCCGCCGCCGCCGTCGTCGTCGTCGCGGACCGCCGCGTCGTCGGGCATGCCGACCATCGTGTCCCGGAACCACGCGACCGTCGTCAACAACGGGCCGGTGTCGTCCGGGTCGTACGCCGACAAACCGGCCAAGAAACGTTCCCGACTGGACAAGTTCAAAATGCTGTTCACCGGTTCGCCGCAATCGGCCAAGGAGAACAAACGGCCGTCGCCCGCGACCAAACCGCGGTATAACAACAACGGGTCCGATCCGGAGTCCTACACGTCGTCGTTGCGAAGACGGTACAACGTGTTCACCGGTACCGACAACGTAAGTATATAAAATACTAGTTATTATTACGGCGCGAACCAACGGACGCGCCGGGCGAATCAATAACGTCGCTACATATTCGGACGATTACGAAAAACGGAATTTCGGGTAAGGGTGACGATAAGTAAGCGCGTCGGCGGTACCCGCGGACTTTTAATAAATACGAACGCCGTCCGCTGATAGTAACGGCGGTATCGGCCGGCCGAGTCGTGTGGAACACTCGGAGGAGCGCGTGTTTCCTCAAGGAGGGATAGGGAACGCGAATAATTTCCCGCGAGGTTTCGTCTTTAATAAAACACGTCCGAATCGCGCGCGAATTACGTAACGCCGACACGTACGCGGTGTCGGAAAAATACGAACGATTACGAAACCGTCCCTCCTCCTTTTCCTGTAAATGGGTACGGTTAGGTATGGACCGCGATAGCCGTCAACGCGCGCGCGCGCGGGTGAGTGCGTGTTTGTAAACGCGTTGCGTTCGTCACGGTGTGGCACAACCTGCGGATGTCTGTATTTGGAGAAACGAAACGGGCGCGACAAAACGATCGAAACACGCGGAAAACGTGTTCGTTCGACGTATTTTTCCGGCGTAAAACAAAGCCGTTACGCCAGTTCGCGTTAAGGAAATTCGCCGGCGCGCGTTATTCTACGCTCTCTTTACGCGCGCCTGTATCTCGTTTAGTGAGTGTCGCTCGCTTTAAACGCTATTTAAATAAAAAAAAAAACATAAAATACAATCGGACTCTCCGCATCCGCGGAATGTAAACATTTTCCGTTAGTTTTTTTTTTGTACACACCTCGTACACGCGTTCGGCAAAACGTCCGACCGGTTGCGTAATGATCGCGTAGGTCCGCGTCCACTCATCGTTCTCCGGGCGAACGCTTCGAAACGTTTAACGTTACCGTACGATTAATTGATTTCGGGGCACATTCGGAATCGTTTTCGATAATTGCGCGATCACGACGTTTGGGTTAGGTCGAGATACGTCGGATTCGAAAGGTTTAATTCCGTCCGCTCGTGGTCTTGCGGCTTTGCTAGTCTCTGTAAAGAAAACAACAACCTCGTCCTATCGAAACGCGCGTACAATTTTCTCGGCGGTCCGAACGACACGCCGATTTTACATTTTCTAAACTACACACCGTCGATCGTCGAACGAAATTCGTACGCGCCGAAGTTCGGCGGTAATTGTTCCTAAACTATCGTCATGGGCGATGTGGAGAAGGGGAAAACACGAACCCCTTGCGGTCATTGTGACCTCCGCCGCCGGTGATTATTGTCGTTAGCTCGCGCGTTGTCCCGAGGCAATATACATTACGCGCACGAACGAGCGATTACCGGCTATTAATAATCGGCAATTATCTGTGCGGCGATTTCCGGAAATCCGTCTCGTAAACGACCGGTCGGAGGACGAAACATTTTAGTACGTCCAAAACGTATTCGACAACTACCGGACGCGCTGCGAACCGCGGAAAACTGTTCCGTCGCGTGTATTCCGACGAGTTTGACGGGCCGAATATCAAACGACGTCGATGATGATACCACACGAGCTGAAAGGACGAATCCGTTTCCTTTGTCGGGGGCAAAAAGGGGTCGCGCGGTATCGAAAAGGTCTTATGTAGCGTAACGGAATATAGGCCACGAGCCGACAAAATAAATACGAACACGAAATAAAAACGCTTCCCCGCCACACCATCCCTATACGGCGCGCGTTTACCGTTCGGATGTCCAGGACACTGTTTTGTGTGTGTACCGTCCGTTACGAGAAGGACCGAACGAATGGGAGAAACGGATATCTTCGTTTTCGGCCCGGCACTTGCGGGCGGCGCGACCGACCGTTGCGCAACACCAGCGCGGCGCGTCGTGTACGTCTTTATTTGGATACGGACCGTGTAACGGTCGCGCGACACCCGAAAACTGGTTTTCGTCGCCCGTAGTTAACGGCGATATTTCACTTCTGTACGTCGTATCCTCCTCAGTGTCCGTCGTTTCGTCCCCCCCGGAAAACCTCCGGTTTTTTCCCTCCGATTACTAGCCCGCACGTGTCCGTCACGCCTGACCACCGCCGATCGTCACACCGTTTCGGCCATTCGTTCCGTTCCACCGTTCGCGGCGTACTTTTATCGCCGCCGAGGGACGACTGCGCATAGGGACCGTACACAAACGTCCGTAATTTGATTCCGATCGATCGAAACCCCGACACGATCGACGGCGTATTAACACCGCGAAACGCTTTCTCTACGCGTTATTCCAACGGTCTAACCTGGATGTCCATATATGCGCACGCGACGGCCATCCGGTACTCCATCTGTGTATGTGTGTGTTTGTTGATCGTCGTTGGCCTCGGTCGTTGCGAATATCTACCGAACGCGTTGCATCTCGCGCTCGTGTCCGCAATACGCCACGAAAATCCGTAGGCAATCCTATAATAGTAATTAATTAACGCGCGGGCGACCGGCCGTCGTCGAAACACGCGACGTTTTCATAACCGAACGACTACGTATAAGGTCGGCCCCTCTACACCGCCGCCGATGGGAAACATAAACGACGTTAGAGACGACGAGAACGAATCACGCGAACGGCAAATAAATGACAATACAAAAGATGACGCCGTTCGGTACGCGACAACAATCCCGTGTGTGTTCGCGCGAACAGCGCAATTTACGAACGGCCGTGTGATCTCGGAAAGTCGGTTTAAAAGTAAAAACAAAAAAAACGGAAAAGGATTATTCGTTCGCCGAGTCGAACGTAGATTTATAAAATTATTTATTTACCGAAACTTAAGGTGACGTACGGGACGTTTCGAAAAAAAACGTTCGAAATATGATTTATTCGTGGATACGTTTAGAAATGCGTATGCTTATACATACGTACACAAAATAAGTACGCGAGAGTCGCCTGGTTTTTAATAAAAATCTTCCGTTTCGCGCTATCGAATTACCAAAACGGTAAACGATAAATTGTCGAGGTGCCACAGCCACGAACGTTCCGAAACGAGCGCGAATTGAGGCTAAATTTGTTCGTTATTTGTATACCCGGGGGATGGGTGTATGAAAAACGGGTCAACGCGCGCCCGACGAATTTACGAAAATACTTTTATGGGTCGGCGTCCGACGCGAATAGTCGTCGAATACGAGTACGTCGTAAAATCGATTCGTACGACGCGAATTCGTTTCCGTCACTATAACGCGATCGTTTAATGACGATCGAAAATCGCGATTACTCATTATGATGGCGTCGCCATTTGCGGATCGTTTATACGTTTGTTGTTTAACGCGAAAACGTCGAACGCGTCTCGAAACCACGACGTATACATACGCGTCGTCGTGTACCCCAGGGTCACGCGGTATATTTACGAAGAAAACAGAAACCGTATTGCGACCGAACCGTACACATTTTCGTCGTTTACTACGCCCGATATTAAACGAATAAATAATATACGTAAACCACGACGAATAGAAAACGGTTTTCTCGGTGGCCGCGTATTACGTAGTATCCCGTGACGAAAACGGACGAAACGCCGAATCGGCGGTACAGACACACCCGGACGTTGGCCAACTTACGTTTTACAGTATAACCGTGTGGTATTTAATGTAAATACGGGAATACGGTATACGGTTTTTACGGCGGTTATTAATTTACGTCGCCTCGACGGCCGGATACGGGGGAACCGTCGATAAAAAAGAATATACGTCATATATTGACGTTCGACTATATTACAGGTAAAACGCGTCATTGCCGACACGTACATCGTTATATGCGTGTGTGTGTGTGTGTATATATAAGCCCGTTAAAGCGCGCCCGTTGGTACGACGAATGTTCCGCCACCGCGCGTCGCGTTCCGTGTATAACGCTCGTCGTTTATCTTTTACCGGCAGACCAAACAAGGGAATCACGTGTCCGGAAACGGCAGGCGGACGTCGTCGCCGAACAAGACGACAGCGAACAAGACGACGGCCGGAAACAACGCGTCGTGGTTCAAGTCGTTGGACAGATTCGGCAAGAAGAACAAGGTAATTTCGATAAAAAAAAAAAACCGTTAAGTAAGTTTACGCCGCGCACAGGCGGTGTCCCAGACGGAACGGGCCAAGTGGACGACGATCGAGCGAAATTCTCGTCGCGCCGCAAAGAACGCGAAAAAAATAAATACCGATTTTCTAACGCCTATCGTTAACCTATTGACGGTGTTCGCTTAAGTTTATTCGAAGGGATTCGCCGCGCCGCTAATTTTTTGTACATATGTATATTTATAATAACCGGTACAGTTTTTACGTAAAAAAAAAAAAAAATGATAAAATACGATTAGCGACGATCAAAATTATTAACCCCCTCCCCGGACAGAATAAACGTTATAACGATAAGAAAACCCCCGCCGATACGGTATTTCCCCTAGATTTAGGGAGACGGCGTGCGAGAACGTTGGTAAAAAAAAACAAAAAACGAAATTTACCCGTCGCCGGTTAGAACGCGTTCGTTTGTTTCTCGTTCGTACGTATATTATTATATAGAGATCGAAAACGTTCACGTCGGGGAGCGAAAACGACGACGAGATCCGTGTGCACAGAGTGAACGACCGGAACAACTCGAAAGGGACGACCGCCAGGTCGTATCACAGCGTGGGAAATCTCAACTCGCTGGACATGGACCATTCGCCCAGACTCGTGGCCGATAAGAGGCACTCGCTGATCGACAGTTCCGCGGGCAGCACGACCGAGGGGGACAGCAGTCAGAAATCACACAAGTCCACAGTCTACCTCCACGCTACCACGGGTATACACACGCGCGCGCGATATTATGTTCCGCGACTATCCCTCCCTCGGACCTTCCAATTCGCGTTCGATATTCTGACGGTGGTCGTTCATTCGTCGGCGGCGGTACTTTTGCCCGCGAAAATTCGTTTCGCCGTCCGCCGAAATTACGTAATGGGCGCGTTTCGTGGCCATATGTCGACGCGTTGACCTCGCTATATCACATTAAGCCGCGCGCGTACGAACGTCCGTCCGATAACACGTTAACATGGCGTAGGTTAACGATATTTAAAAATGTCATTGAAACGCGCTCGCCCGTGTGTACGAAAAAGGTGCAAACGGAATTCAAACACCCGACGCGTACCGCCGAGAATAATCGTACACCGTCTCGAAATAATAATAATAATAATAATAATAATATACGGCCATTCGGTGGGTAGGCTGTGTCGTCGTCGACGACCGCGTGGGCTCGATTCCGACGATCGAGATAATTTTGTCTACAAATCGACGGGGTACGATTATTGTCGTTATCGTAAAATGAAATAAAAAATACTAGACGATTACGTCGATTTCCACGTCGCGCCTTCCCTCCTCGCCACTCCCTCCCCCCCGAAACGAATCTCGTACGAATATAATCGAAACGTTACGACGGCATAGGTGCCGGCCGAAGCGCCAAGGTTCCGTAGAAAATTCTCGTCCCGCCGACGAATGAAACGTAATGTGAAAACACGCTCGGGCTACTACGTCACGCCGAAACGGGCGTGACATCGTATCCGACGATGATATATACTTAGACCTAAATTTCGGGGGGAGGAGGGGGTTAATTTTTAAATAAATTAAACGGATAACACAACAAGACGTATTATAAATTTCGATAGACTTTTAGCGATCGTATTATAATTTATCGTGTATTGAAGTTCGAAAATAGTTTAGTTTTTCGTTATTGATTGAAAATATACATCTCGTAAGAAATTAATTCTTCCTAAACGTTTTCGGGAGGTGTTTGGTCCCCCTACCTACCCCTCCCCCCGTTAGTACGTCATTGAGTGCGTAAATAATATCGCCGCACCTTCCGCACGCGACGTATTTACCGTACGCTTATCGACAATCGTTACGGGGACGTTGCAGTAGGAGAGATCCCGGAATCGCGACAACTCCACCAGTCGGTGTACGGGACGAAGAGCAGACGGGCGGCGAGCCGGGAGGAGTTGTCGTCGCGGAACGACGCGTTCGGCGGCGGCACCCAGAAACGTACGCTGTCCCGATCCGTTTCGGTGCTGGCGCCGTGGGCGCCTAGGCAGGCCGAGGGCCGTACGGTGGACTACGACGAACGAGGCCGGCCGCCCAGGGCGCCGTCGAACCACAACAATAACAACAACAGGTCGACGACGAGACACGCGGCCGTCAAGGTGACCAAAAGCGACCCCGAAGAGACGGACGGCTTCGGCGGCAGACCGTCGTCGGCGGCGGCGGCGGCGCGAAAAAACCACCGGCCACCGAACCGGGCTAGCTCGGGCGAAGAATCGTCGCTGCTCGACGAAGTGATCATCAGGACCACTAGCCGTTCGGGCAAGCTGATCAAGGACGACCGTTCCACGTACCGGCAGATCGGCCGGTCCATGTCGTCGGTGGCGGCCAACAACAATCGGACGGCGGGCACGACGACGCGGATTAGGATGAAATCGTAACGGGAACGAACGCGGATTGGTTTTCTAGAGAAAGAGCAACTACTCCGTCGTTGGCAAACGTCCGTCGACCGAATCGCGCGCCGTCGATCAATAATAAATAATTCGTCGATTAACGAAAAAGCCGGCGGCCACACTAATTTCTTTATTCTAATATTATACTCCCGAGCCGCGACGGCGCCACTAATAGTTTACGCGCTCGCGTCGCGTTAATAATAACAACGATAACAATACGTCGGTTCCTTTTCGCTACGCGCCTATCGCGAGTGACGAGACCGCAATAGTTCCGACACGCGCGTTTTCCGCGAACATTTGGTGGCAGGTGTGTTCGAGAACAACGTATCTTCACTCTCTTCCGCACACCCTTTTGACGCCATACGCTTACGGCGATGAACGTGTCGATCCGAAACGCATAGTACTCCCCGACCGCCCGATCGGAATTTATGAACGCGAATAATTCGCTCCTCTAACTTTTACGTGGTCGTCCCGCGCGATTCCGTCCACCGCCATTACCATCACCACCACAGTGCCGTAAAAAACTGCCCGTTTCGTTATTGTACGCGTTTTGTACAGCGTGCGCCCGCGCGTAACGTTCCCAGACTTTCGGCAAACAAACACCCTGTATATTATGGACGGAGAAAGAGAGTGAGAGAGAGAGAGAGTGAGAAAGAGAGGGGAGACGGGGGAAGGATCTCCGGTTCGTTCACGGACTTTCATCCAAAATTGACCGAGGATAAATTGTCGTTTAAATTGACCAAGGATTCGTTACAAAAACTGAAATTTATATTCACCCGGGATTCTTGCATGTGTAAATGGACGATTGTGAAGCATTAAGGGTTCTGAATACATTGTAACGCACTTAATGCGCATATATACATCGCGTAATGTCCGTGCCTCACATTTCTAAGTTGATACGTTTTTTTCGTTATATCGCCACGTATTCTGAACAAACAACCGGCTACTCTACATATTATATTATTCTTCCTAGTCAAATAACACTCTAAAAATCAATTCATTATATATACATATTAATGAGGTATATTTACTATTTTTATTTTTTATTTTTATTAATGTAAATATTTTTAATAATCGTATATATGGATATGTTGTACATAATAAATACCAATAGTATAATAACCAGTTATCATCTTCTCCAGACGTATTTTGTTTTTGTTTTTTATATCCTATAACTACATAACAAAAATTTAATAATAATAATAATAATAATAATAATAATAATAATAATACATAACATACGAATATATATGATACTTATTGTACTTAGAATAAATATTTCATAAGAACACACTTTAATTCTTTGAGGTTAAGTTACGTTTTTTTTTTTTGATTAAAAGTCTTTTTAAGCTATATTATTTTAGTTATTATTTGGCTTTTCCTACTTATTACAACCTTATTCATACCCTTCTTATTATATATTGACTAAGACTACGGCACCACGACGAAGACAAAGCGGCGCAAGGGCACCATCGCTATCTTTCCATGTTTGCGTCCATTGTGTCTATAATGCTCTGTTTTTGCAGTAGAGCATTATTCAGAGCGTTGATCTCATTCTCGTACGTCTTTTTCATTCTTTCCAACTCAGCAGATTGCTCATATAGACGACCACTCAAACGATTCACTTCTTGGTGTGCACCTTGTTCCACACACTGTATAAAAAAAATGGTTTATTTAAACTCCAACATTTAACTTTAAACAATAAAATGTCCATCCCGTGTACAATATAAATAGGTACCTATAATATATGGATATTATATTACTTTTATTTTTTTTTGATATACTCGGTGTCTTAGTTTCAAAAATGTATAATGAACGAAAAATATGAATTACCATAAACTGATTGGCTTTAACTGAACTATCTATAAATTGGCATTGGCCCTTCTCAATTATTTGATTAAACCTACTCTATAGGTATTAGTAAATAATTATAATTCGATGAAACAATTAATAATAAAAATACGGCATAGTTATACTAGTAGACTTTGTACGGATTCGATTAATTTTTTTCCAATATTTCAACGTTGCTGATTCTTATTTAATGATAAATACTAACTCAAATTTTTATATCTATACTCAACAATATTAAAAACGAATAATATGAAAATAAATTAATAAACACCATGTGACTTATACATTTTAAATTATTACTACTAATCTTAGATTTATTTTTGAAAATATTTGTCGTTATAATTAGTTGTTGCAGATACTGATACACAAATGTGAAACCGCTGATTTTGGGTTTATCTATCTCGTGACAATGAAATAGTGAAATGAAAAATACCCTATTCTATGTGTCCTATTAAATCTATTTATATAACTTTCATCAAAATTTCAAATAAATTTCTCTATATCTTCTACACAAAATCAGTGTATACGTGTACCTTCAAGTGTTCGGTAAGAGCTTTCACTCGAGCACTTATAGAAGCACTTAACACTGCGGTTGAAGCATCGTTTCGACCATCAACAGCTGCTCGATGTAATAACACTTCTTGTTCATTGATTGTTTCACGCAGGAACACCATGGCATCAGCCAACTGTTTTTTATTGGTGTTCTTTTCTGACTCGCAATCGAACAAGTGTTTTTCCAACGCTTCACATTTTGCTTTTAATTGTCTACAAAATCAAAGAAATAAATTAATAAATGTCATTAACAAAGATATTAAACTATTAAAGTATTTTTTTAAATTAATTATAAATATACTAGACAAATTCAATGACAATAATTTGAATAATTCAATAATATAATATACATTGTATACTCCTCAGTAGTATACATTAAAAGTGATTTTTAAGTTTTTTTTATTTAATTACGTTAATCTTTTTTTTAAATTCTGATCACTCGAGCGATAATTAATTTAAAGTTTAAATGTGAATAATAACAATTTCGTTTAATAGAACATATGTATGTAAAGTTGAATTCTGCATAAGATTGTTAAAATATAAGGCCTCAGGTACTTAGTATACCTGTGTCAAATAAGACTGATATAGTTGTCTAGGGCGCAATTTATTTACCAACTGCTGTAATAACTTAAATATTGTTTTTATAATATCTATGCAATACACATAATAACGTAAACTGTATATTATAATTATATTTGTAAAATATTAAAAACATTTAAAAAGACAGACATCACTTAAACCTTGATGCTCGGAGCATTAATTATAATACTATGCGTATAAGAAATCGATGCTTTGTGGCATACACACATTCGTATTCTGGAAGATTTTATTGTTGTATACAACACAATAACATCAGGTTATTACAACCATCGTATAAAATTAAATGTAAAAAATATTATATACAACGAACGCCTTACGAGCACTGAAGACCCAATGCTTTGTTGATGGACCTCTGTTGATTTAATTCGGTGGTCAGAGAAACAATTCTGATGTCAAGCGTAGGTCTTTCCTCTTCAAACGTTATCAATCTTCGCATCAAAGTGTCACGTTCATCGTCATACCGACACTTAAGTTCTTCGAAAAGTCTATAAAAATTATTTATAAATATCATATCCAATTATATGTATATATATATATTGACCAACGTTTAAAAAATTACTTTGAGCTTACATTTATATATATATATTCATAAAAAAAAAAAATGTTTTCACAAAAATGAAATACTCGCCAGATCTTCTTTTACCATTAGCATCATCAATATGTACCTACCTTCGACACTCATTTACAGCTGACGTGTGTACAGTTATTGGGATTTTATTATTGTCTTCAGTTTTCATACGATTCAAGTCTTCGGCCAATGTGGATACACGACCTTGTAAATGGAGGAGTTCAATACGGGCATTTTCATATTTCTCAGCCAGATGATCTCGTTCACCATTTAACTCAGTAACTAAAACAAAGACAAGACATCATCAATAGTCGATCGTTAAACGCAAAAATGTAATAAGTTTAAATCAAAAATCGAGTTAAATCTAAACATAATGTTACATATATTTGTATGTAACAAGAAAACCAAAATACGAGACCTAATGGACAAAAGTAAAATATTATTTTCTTTGACCGAAGTTTCGTTTAATAACAGTTTTTCGGATGAAAAAAAATATTATTTATGTATTATGTAAATTTTGAAAATCAAACTGTTAGTTAGATTTAAGAAAAAATTCGGGTATTTAGTTTTTTCTTAAACCGATTTTTCGTAAAATTAAAATTGCCCATTATTATTGGCAATAATTTGTTTCTCTTCGATTTTGTGTAACGCAATACGATATAATCGTACGGAGTTATAATCCGCCTTCATTTTATATTCATTTATAATTCGCCAATCAGTATTATTTCGAATAAGTAAATTAATTATCGTTTTTACACGCCCGTTAAAGGAAAATTATTTTTCAGATAAAACGAAAAACTAAATACACGGGCGGTAGTTGGGGGAAAGATGGAGACCACGGGAATTTTTTTCTACCGAAAAAACCGGTATCATGGTGGCTAGATGGATTATCCTGGGAATTTGCACGGTGGCCACATTAGGTTTTTCGAACACCGTTTTTTCACAATGTAATACGGGTTGCACTGGTGGATTGTACTTGTTAATATTACTAACATAAATTACGTGATACCCCTACCGTCTTCAAACTATGAAATGATTAATCGGAGGGCAATCGCAATAAACAAAGTGCGTTTTAAAATCTCATTTAGTGGTACCATTAGAATGCGTGTTATGCTTGCGATGCTTGTAATTTCCGAATTACGTGATACGTATACGATGTGTATACGTATACCTAGTCAAAACATAATGTTCGAAGTTTATTGTTTCCAATAGAACTACTGAAATTAACTGACCAAAACGCAGGAAGAACATTTTCCGACCATTGGTTTTAAATAGAGAAAGAAACCAAAGTACGTTCGTATTTAATAATTCGTCAAATTATTATTACCGGAATAATTATTAAATGGTCGGTGATTTTTAATTAACTTTATACTTTAAACACGTCTTAAAAATTAATACTATGTTATCTACTAAACTAGTCGATTATAAACAGTCTACTAATGAATATCCAAATTAGTAACTAATGAAAAAAGTAGTAAAGATCAGTCAAAATGTTCAAAAATGGATAAAAATATAGGATTAATTTTATTTTTATTTTACAGTAAAATCAAAATTGTACCAAATATTAAAATGGGTATTCCAGGTTTAACAAGTTTCATAAATCGTAATTCCACTGAATACTTTGAAAATTACCAACTTAAGGACAATTTAGTTATAATCGATGGTTATGCACTGACGAATTTCCTATACAGGCAATACGAAAATAATACGAGTGCATTTGGTGGCGATTATGACATTATAGCAAAAGTATACGTAGATTTTATAAATTTGTTATTAGGTTGTAACGTGACACCAGTTATTGTATTTGATGGAGCATATGAGCAACGTAAGATTGAAACAATTATGCAACGTATGAGCCAAAGAATTAATTCATACAGCAAACCTATTAAAACTAATGAATGTATGCCATATTTCGGCAGTCATATTTTCTTCGATATTCTTAACGATATGGATATACCACATGTGAATTGTGATTTTGAAGCCGACGCTGAAATTGTGACTTTGGCCAAATTATTAAATTGTCCCGTTATTAGCCGAGATTCTGATTTTTATGTAAATACAGTATCATACATTCCTTTAGATATGATTGCCATTGATTTAAAATCTACAGAAAAAGCGATAAACTGCCGAATTTATAGAGTTGAGAAACTGCTTAATGAGTTTGGTGGATTGAATATTGATTATTTACCTTTAGTGGCTGCATTGTTGGGAAATGATTATATCAGATCAGATATATTTAATTCACTATTGGGAATACATTTTAAAACCGCAAATTGTGGATTAAAACTTAAGCGAATTACCGATTGGCTAAGAAAACAAAGAAATATAAATAGTGCAATAGATAATATGATAAAAAACTTGAATTATAATAACAATTATATAAAAAACCAAATATTAAATATTATACAAGACTATAAAAATATGGATAGCAAATATTTATCGTTTATTCTAAATTATGATCGAATGAGTAAATATCGAGATTATTTAAAGAATTATTCAAAAGTCAACGAGAAAAGTATACTTCCCCAATTGTTAGAACACAATTATCGTAAGGGTACCATCAATTCGGATGTGATGACAATTCTAACATTAAAAAAAATTATTTTTCAAGTACAAATTGAAGATTGTAAAGAGTTGCCATATTTTAAAGTTGGTTTCAAAATTTTAGAAAGAATACTTGGACTACTTTTTGAAAACAAAGATCAAATGATTCCAGGTATTGGTCGAAAAACTGAACTTAATATAGGTCAATATAAAATTAAGCCATATGTATTTAAACATTATGTACCATTAGCTGATTTACACAAGACTGATTTGGAATATCGCAAAAAAATAATTTTGGAATTGATCGGTAACAAGAGTATTAATGGTGTTCCAACAGAATGGGAACTATACATTTTAATCATAATTTACTGGGCTATTCAAACAAATAATTGCAAATCCAAATACATGCATGCTTTAATTATAAGCGCAATAACATTTAATATCATCAAACCAATTAAAACAGACTCACTAAGTATAACATTTGAAGATTCTACTCCCAAAATTAAAAGTATTATAGAAGAAAATATAATTAAAGTAAATAAAACAGATTGTATAAAAGCTATGAGTGTTTTGTCAACATATTTGCAAATCAACGAATATAATGACACACGTTTATATAACAAAATCATTCATCCGTTTGCTCAGTTTCAAAGTTGCGTTAATTTTTTTATGATACTGAATTCTTTACTGAACTTTCCATATGCCCAATGTCGTATTGAGAAGTTTTACAAAGGATCATTTTTATATAATTTGTGTATAAAAATGAAAAATTGTGATCCCGAAGTGTTTATATCCCAACAATTGTTTGACGATAATTTACATTCTTTAAAAACAGTTTATAAATCATTTATTAGATATTTAGAAAAATTATTACCCGTTTCAAAACGAAAAGTAACTAATAATAAAAATAAGACCACAGAAAATAACAGTAGTAAAACTGCTTCAGTATCAAGGAAACGAACACAGAACAAAAATTAAACTAATTCCTTAGTATTTTTAATAATAATTTACTAGTAAAAATATTAATGCTTGTATGAATATATTATGTATCAATTAATTTGTAATTACATTTTATATATTTGTCTGTGTTAATTATAAATAGTGTAAATACAAAACTTTAGTATTTACTTAATATAATGAATTTGATTATAAATAAAAATTAAATTTGAGTTATATAATTTATATATATATATAATTTACCTCTAGACTGATATGAACGCAGTAAGTCTTGTAGTTTTGCCTGATGTAATTTCGCTTGTCTGACCAATAACTCATTATGTTCTTTTAACATAGCTACTTCAGATTCTAAAGATTTCCATTCTTCATACGTAACTTCAACCTTTAAAATAAAGTTGAAAGTGTGAAATAGGCGTGAACATTTTTTTTGTTAGTATTAATTATTATTCATAATTGCAAATAGAAAATCAGCGTAATAGTTTGGAATTATTTTTTTAATCAACTGGTTATTATATTTTGCGTCAAATATAATACATCTGTACAATTTAGGGAAATGTTTAAATTTTAGTTATACTTTTCATTTTTAAATATTTAAGAAAATAATTTAATTTCATAATATATTTGCACTCTATCATTATGAAGAAAAAATAATTTTTTATTACTATTATTTTAAAATATAAATTATATGAAAAGTTTAATTACGAATATTTACAAGGCGATATGTTTAACTTTATAATGATACACTCTTATATAATAAACATCTAATTCATTACATGTAAATGAAGTGATTAGTTCCCTAGTTATATAAAGTTTACCAAGATGGATTTGAGTATATTACTTTCGAAGTAATTTGAAAAATAGGAAAACACACTTTCAAAATAAATACATAGACAAATTTAAAATATAATAGAATATAAACACAATACTTTTTCATTCGCTTCTTCAAGCTGATGATAAAGATTTTCATTTTCAGCAGCAATTTCTCTACTTCTGGAAGAAAATCGGGCAAGTTCATTCTTATAGCTTTCAATAGTAACATTTTTTTCTTCTAAAGACGTTTGGTAAGCTTCTAACAGAGGAGATACCATATTAATATCTTCTCTGCGCCAATTAATATTATTTGGATCTACAACAAAATAAATCTTTACGCATAGTGACAATAATATTTGATCATAAATTACCTTGTACTCGCATGTAACCACTAGATTCAACAAACTGATCTTTTGACATTAGTTTATCTTGACATTTTTCCAATTCTCTATTTAATCTAAATAAAAAACACGAGAATCTTACATGTTGAACTATAGGTATATAGAAAATTTAAATAGGAATTTTTTATCATACCTATAAGTGAGATTTTTCAATACAAAAACATCTTGTTTCAATTCTTTGTTTTTATCAACTAATCTATTAACTTCACTTTGTCTATTCATGGTTTCAATTGCTGTACATTGCCTCTGTAGTTCATCCCTTTTCTTTTCCAACTGTTTAAGATGTGACGCCATCCTTGCAACATTTTCTGACATGTCTACATCTATAATTTTGAAAACAAGTTGATTGCAATGTTAATGCCAACGTGTAACCCACCAATAATTGAACAAAATCCGTACTATTTCGCAAACGATCTAAAGGAGACATCACTTCAGCCCTACTAGGTTCCCTTCGTGACATTCTTTCCATAGCTGGAACCATACACCGCTCGACCGCCACATCCACAACATAGGGAACCTTAAACAATATCGCGAAATATTAAGAGATATTAGTTATACACAGGAAGCCTAAAGATGCACGACAAATTAATTTTAATCGCCATTACTTTTTCCGAAGTACTTGAACGGGACCTGCGAGGCGGAATTGGAATTTGCCCATCTTGATTGTAATTACTTGCCATATCGTTTAAATGTCACACCCTTAGTGTGACTAGCACATAACTGCAGCCGGCAATATTGAAATACCAAAATTAAAATAACAAAATTACGTAAAATGGGTGCGCGGTATACATGACTTAAAAGGTTTAAAAAACAGGTATGTTAGATTTTTATTTTATATATTTCGTTGTAGTAAAACTTCAACATTCAAACGACAACTAGGTTTTAGATTATAAAATTGTACAAAATAGGAAGACTGAATAAATGAGAATTCATGACGATCGAGTATTGACTTTCGTTAGTCGTACAAAATTGGTATATGTACGAAAAAATCGTTAATCTTATCAGTATACAATAGAAACACGCTGATAATAATTGATAACGTTAAAGGCCGTAATCAAAAACCAAAACAGAGAACGATTAACATATTTAAAGTTAGGGTTATTTAGTGTATAATAAGTATTGTACCGTATTAATCGTAGGTTATTTGCACTTGTAAGTTGTATGAAAAATTAAGAATCTTTAATTAACGGTTAATAAAAATAAATATAAAATTTGTCGATTACAATTACGATAAAATTCGTACTATTACTGTTATTATTACTATTACTGAATTTTCTATTATACAAAATATATTTTGTCGATTAATTTTAGATTATTTGTTGTTGTTTATAGAATATTAGTCTATGCTGTCGGTTGTTGTAAAATCTTTATAGTTTTCACTTGTAAAAAATGATGTTTTTGTACATACACTGTAATTACAGTACTGTTAGTTAAATAAATTACAAAGTAATCTGAAAAGTTAGTGTAATTAATTATATATAAAATGCATTTACATTCATAGTTTATGAATATATGAAATCCATAAATTTAAAGGTTTTCTTATTGTCAGTCAAATGTTTCAAAAATAATTTGCAATAAACAATAATGATAAATGTAAAATTTCAACCATTAAGAAAAAAAACACCGAAATAAATATTTCATAAGTCTTTAGTTTCATTCATATTATATTATTATTTGATAAATCCATAATAAAGTAATAAATACTATTATAATTTTTTAATGATAAAAATTTTATTACATTAATTTATGAACATAAAGTACATTACATTACTAAATGTAGTTATGTAGTAAATTGATATTAAGAACATACTAATTATAAATTATATTAAAAGAAAAATAAAAAAACCAATTTTTTTGCGTAGGCTCCTTTAATTTATAATACAAACATAGAGCAGGTCATCAATGAATATATAATATATACTTTGAATATGAATGTTACAACTTATTCTTATAAAAGAGAGAATTACATTTCAAGGGGCTGATGGTTGTTGACGAACAGCTTCTTTAGGATTCTTTACAACTAAAATGACTGAATCACCTCGTAAAAACATTTTTGAAATATATTTGTCTCGGCTAACTGCTTTTGCCTAAAATAAATAAATAATATTAATATATTTAATAAATATTTACAAATTTTAAATGTATTACAATAACATAAGGAAAAACTGTATATTATTAAATTTACTTTTTTTTTGCCCTTGCCAGTTTTTGGCAATTCAGTCCACATTTCTCGTACATTTTCTAACACCATATTACAATGGCGATCAAAAGCTTTTATTCTTGCTAAAAGTTTTCTATTGTTACGACAATTTATCAATACTTGAGTATTGTTACGAACAGATTGAGTTAGTACAGACATAGGACCCGTAGTAAATTCTTCTTCTTCGCGTTTTGCCAATTCTTCTGGAGTCATTTCAGATTTAGGTTTATTTGCTACAGCAGCCCTACAAGGACAAAAACGTATGTCATAAAGTATTAAAAAATTACTATACAATATTTTGATACGAAATAACATTTATTAAATATAAACTAATAAAATATTTTAGTTAGAACATTTTAAAATTTCAATATTTAATCATTTTTTTTTAAAAATATATTGATATAAAGTGATGTTTAAAATTAAATTTATGACCAATGTAATTTAGCACTCTCTAGTTTTAAATCCAAATGAAATGTGCTGATTTTTCATTTAATCCAGAATGCAATTGAACACAAATTTAGATTAGAAATGAAATACAGTTAATCTCCATTTACAAAATTATATACGATAACAATATTAAATACAAAATAATTAATCGATATATAATATAATTTATATATTGATTTTTTGATTTGTTGGGTAATACTATAAGTTGTATAAAATGTCCAGAATTGTATTATTAATAGATTGTACAATTTTTATATGTCCTACAAACTGAACAATTGTATTACATAAAGTTGATACTTTGTATAAATTACTTTGTACATTTTATAAATTGTTGAAAAAAAATCGATAATGGTTTAGGTTAATCCGAAATTATTAAAATTAGTCTATTAATATATAATTAAAATTTTGATTTGAAAATTTGTACAAATTTAATAATTGATATGTACAAATTACGAAATGTACAATTCCGCACTTGGTATATAACGTATATATTTATGACAGTAAAACATTGTAATTTACAAATGTGCGTCAACATTTTCGACATTTGAGTTTGGGTAAAATTATGAAGTGTGTATACTTACATCTCTACAAGCTGATGCTGTTACTGCGATATAAACGAAAAATAACAAAATATAGTATACCCAAAAATATTACGAGCAATTATTAAATATTAATTTTCAAGCGATCGAAAACAATAATCAAACGACGGAGCTAAGAGCAGAAAAATGAAAATTAAGGAAAACAGAACGCCGCGAAAAACTGTAAACAAATCGAATACGCCGACCGTCGAATGTCGACAGATATCGTTTAGAAAAACGAACCTCAAAAAACTAATTGTTAAAAACATTATTTGGTAGCGTTATCACATAAATTACAATCATTTCGACATTATCATAGAGCATCAGAATTCTTTATAAATAATTTACTTATAATAAACAATTTTAACATAAATAATTCCTTATAAATTATACGAAAATCGAAACGGTAAGTAGCAGATTACTCACCGAACCAATTTTAAATGTTATATTGCAGTAGGTTTACATAATATTTGGTAGGCAAGTTGACAACACTGATTTAAAAACCGCGGGCGATTGAGTGACGCGTTTCGAAACAAATATTTACTTAAGGCGCGTTGATGTTCATAACGAAAATTAGTAACACTTAACATTTCCTGTTTACGAAAAAAGTCAGTAAGCCGCGATTCAATTTGTAAAATCATCTATCGTTTTTCAAATTTTTTATTTTCAATTCGTTTCGACGGAATATATACATGCCAAATTAGTAATACCCAACGTTATTAAACAATTATGGATACGCTTCTATTACGGTTTGAAATACGAAAAATAAACGAGTTCGAGTATTTCCGGCTCTTCGATATATATTATCATTTACTCAACGTAAAATTTTTAAACTCTTTTTTCAATCCACTTGTTTACCCATAAATCTCTTTCCTCATTTCGAGTTTTTTCTTAATAAACGGCACATTACTAATGTGGCAGCGACGTGGTGGTTGAAACTGAACAACACAAACTACGTAGTGACATCAGTCTTTTATGCAGTGCACAAAAATCATAGATTGGTCCACGTAGATAAGCTGAATGATGTCTACAATTGTTCTACGTTAATCTGAATTCCGGTTCAGTTTAAAGGTTTAGCTAGATAATGGACAAAACCCTAAAGATATTTCTCTTCGATGTATTAACGTTTGGTGATTAACGGGTGTCGAAAACGATTAATGTTATGAAATCGCGAACTACTACACCGGCATGTTGAAAACCATTGAATACCGTTTTACACACGAAATGTGTTCCGTAATTCCATTGTTATCAACTAATTCTTCTTCGGATTATTCGAAAGTACCATATTTCGATTTACGTTATAGCGCTGAAATCGTAACATTTTTCTGGTCGTTGTTTCAAACGTATCGTATATCTGATAGAAACGATAAAATTAATTGCGCACGGTCCATAAATTATCCACATATCGAACTAACGATATCGTGATTTAATAAAGACGGGATGGAGGAATATTATTTTTATTTCCCGTATTTTTTAATCGAAAGTTTAATCGAATTTTTATTTTTTACAACTAGTCTTTATTATACATGGATTGTTTCTCAATTAAAATATTTACCTACACGAATTAATTAATCAACGAAACTTAACAAATTAGAAGCTAAGTATCGTTTCGTCCATTTCTCTTCCGAAGGTTAAGCAAAATTTTTACTACAATAGAGGATAACCGTCATTGAACGGGGAACGTTATGTGTATATAGTGTATGTGTGTGTATGTATGTATATAACGACGAAAGGGGATTCTCACGACGACCCGAAGGGAAGAGGGGCGTGTCGTTATGCCGCACAACTTTTGGTTCGCATGGCGCAGAATGCGCGCACGCTACAACTAAAGGCCGACAACGGCGGTGCCATTGCGTTGAACAGCCGCTTAACAACGATTTTCCACTCGCACGGCGAACAGGGTGGCGGCGGCGGGTGCGCGCGCGCAAGTAACAACATACAGAGATACACGGCATCCCTCCGTGTGCCGCAGGGTTTTTGTGTGTGTGTGTGTGTGTGTGTGTGTGTGCGTGTGTGTAGGCGCGCGCGCACTTAGTGTCGCTAGCGGCGACCGCGACAGTGCTCGTTTGGTCCGACTTGTACAACGCGATCAAAGAAACCGTTGTACGAATAACAATAAATACCGCGGGGGCCCACAAACCAATATAGTTTACGTAAGGGGAAATGGCACCCAGGGATAACCAGGAGTTGGTGCCGTTGACCGACGGTAGCGGTCGCGCCAACAACGACGACGACGAGCCGACGGAGGGCCGCGATCATCCTCATCATCCGCAGCAACACCAGAAAATAACGGTCGACGCGTGTTGTTCGGACGACGTCAAAGGACAGCAGCAGACGCCGGTGAACGATATGAAGACGTCGTTGCTCGCTTGTCAGCAAATCGTCGGGTTGGGCACGCTTTGGCGATTTCCCTACGTGTGCCTTAAGTATGGCGGCGGTGAGTTGTTTGCGGTTAACGCGGCGCGCGTTCAATCGGTACTTAATACGAACGCGCGGGAATTATAAAAAGCTATTAGGATCGTCGCGTTCGCGTGTATATTTATGTCCGTATTGTCGGGATTGAACGGCAAGTACGTACGACGTACGTATAGCGAAAAATCGGACGGAAATAATGTTACTTTCGATATTAACACTATACGGTCGAGTATAACGAAAGAGTAACACGTTCGTCGAGATTTTCTTAAATAACGTATTTCGCGAATGCTGAGAATCCGTAGAATCGATCGAACTACGAGGGAAAACAAATTTACTTTTCCAACGTGTAACTAACGTATTAAATGAACGAGAAATTTTTCATTTAAATAATTTCTTTTAACGAATAGATTCCTTTAAGAAAACGTAACCTAAACACACGTTTGCGGTTAATCGAATACAAACTATCGGACTCATTTCACGTATAATAATGCACTTTTTTAATATGCCCACATTAGGAACGAAGCGTCGGACACTTGGTTCGATCGCCTCAACGTGACCATAGCCCCTTACAATATTATACATTTATAGGCAATTTAGAGTGTCTAGCTTTATTTCGCGAATTATTTTAAAATAACAAAAATAGAATTTGTCGAGAACTGAAAGTAGTATGTCGTAAATTTCGCTTATTTTTCAATATTCGTTTATTTGTCTAAACAATGTCTCGATTTAAAAAATTAAAACGATTCATGTAAATAATATAAACAAATATAATTGCGCGGTAAATAATATTTTAAATCAATATCGATGGAATCTGTAAAATAAATACAATCTGGGAAACTTGTTTAAAAGGGTTAAAAATTAAAAAGGTAACTTTTTCTAATTCGTTGTCCCTTTCGTCCATCAAAAGGTAATAAATGCCATTAAATACGTACATGCCTACATTTTTCACTATTTGACTATATATTTATTTCCCTTACTACTTAACGCTACTTAAGTAGTTAGATATACAAAGATGTTATTAATCGTTAAAATCGAAATTAAGTTTAAATTCGAAAATTATTCGTATAAATATATGTATACTATACATATTCGTATTTAAATTATTTAATTTATTTAACGGTAATTTTTATTATAAAAGGCGTTATATTTTTAAAAAATTATTAAAATTATCGACGAAAAATTAATATACCGTTAATAAATATTAAAACTATATTTTTACGTTTTTTAGTTACTTATTATTTTTACTTCGTTTTTCATCGAATATGGTATATTATTTAAAAGTTATTAATAATTTTTTGAAACCTATTTGTTTATTAAGTGTTCTAAAGCAGTATATTAGTTACGACTCTCAATTGCGCGTTGCGATATAATATTTAGCTCGATGAACTCGGCTTATAATTGAGGTGGATGACTTGGACACCATAAATTCTTGTTTAACCATAAATCAATGCACGGTTTATGGTATATGCATAAACACTCGAGTCGAGCGATTTTTTGTCCTCGATCCATATTTTCCAGACAAATAATGCACTCGATCTCTTTTTCGAAAATTACCACGTCCTCGTTGTACATTTTGCTCCGCAATTCTACCATTTTCAAACATTGTTCCACGTGTCTACACATATATCCATTGATTTATTAGAATACTTAAACAAACGAACTAAGAAACAATTTAATTGCTATCGTATAATATATTTATGATATGATTATATTGGCAATCTAGATATTCGTACGTAATTTCCCCAAAATTATATAAATGCCAACTATTTAATACGAGTTACGGGTGTTTAAACAAAAAGATTTCCAATGGAATAAAAGGTATTATAATTTTTATTCGAAAATTAATCATAACTAAACATTAAATGTACTTGTATGAAAATTGTAACTTATATAATTTACACGTTAATATAATTATTTATTTCGTATATACTTTGTAATAATTATTTATTCGTTATTCACATTTAACATATCCTTTTTATATAAAGAATATACAACACATTTTCTAGTTTCCTTTTAAGTTTTCGCGTGATACATATTAGAACCTAACATACATTTTGTGCACGCGAGACTTCATCGATTTTTGACCATCTATAGGTTAATTATATGTACTTATAAACTTGCGTACTTAATTCGACACTTATTTTCGGCACAAATTTTCAAACGAATTAATTTTTAGTATAAAATACGTATGTTTAAAATAATTTAAAATTTACTGAGCAAATGAAATCTCAATTGATTATACTATATTTTTTTTCTTTCAATACGAGAGTATTGACATATATATATATAAGTATATATATACACTCGTAGTTTTATTAAGGCAATATATTTTAAAGACGTTGTTTAAAAAATAAAAAAAACAATTTATCAATTAGTTTCAATTAACAATTTATCAATTAAAAGTAATCAATTTATACATAATTACAATTTAAAATAACCTAAGGTATTAAACTAATGTTTTGCGGTATATAATTTCTAATATTTCGATTTACAAACAACTATATTTTAATGTCGTGTATTTATATTTTGCTTATCGCTATAAGTTATAACCGAATTAAATATTTGAACGAAATAACATTAGTCAATTTATTTAATAGCAATAAATATTTATTGGTAAATTATAATTCTGTTATAAAAAATTATACAATTTTTAATGTTTAAAAAATTAAAATATGTACTATATATTACTAATTTTTTTTATATTGTAAAATCAAATGTGCAAGTAAATAAAATGGGTTCGATAAAAATATTTATATATTGAATTTTGAATAAGATAACTTCTTACGGAATTAAATAATTAAGATATATTTCGTCAGTAGATTGGAATTAAACCATTTGGCATATAAAACCTATTGGCTTTTAATATGGTTTTTTATAGTGACCCACTTGTAATATAACTCCAAAATCATCTTCTGGCATATTGGACAATTTGCTTTTTTGCGCTTTCCACTTTTAAATTTATTAAAATTTAACCAGTATTTGTGTGAATTGTTTTCTCTCCGATTCATTTAATTCGTTTAAATTTTAGTTTTAGTAATTATTTTATATAGTGTAGATGTTAATGTTTGTTTTAAATTCTAACAAAACTAGTAACCATGAATAATAAAATTACAATAATTTCCAATATAAAACAAAATTTTACCTATCAAAAAATATTTGTAAATAAATATCGATAATATTAAATACGAAACAACTTGTTTCGTATTTTTAATTTGAAACCAAAAAATGATATAAATTAAACGTGTAAATAATATGTTTTTAATAATCCATTTTAATTTTCAGGTACGTTTCTAATACCATATATGATCACCATGTGCTTAGTAGGATATCCTTTGATTGTTATGGAAATCGGTATTGGTCAAAAGTTAAGACATAATAGCGTAACAGTATGGACAACAATTAATCCTCAATTGGGTGGTATTGGTGTAGTGATGTGTTTGGTTACCATCGCTATGGCTTGCTATTATGGCACTATCATAACTTGGAGTACTAAATATATGATCGATATGAATAAGGTGAATAATAAATAACGCTATTACAAATGTTTATTACATTACGTTTTTTATTCGTGATTTATTATAAATAAATAATAACATTTGAATTCGAAATAAAATATGACGATTGATATAACAGTTTTTAAATTATCGTTATTAGACGTGATAATAAAATTTAGAGTAATTTAATTTTCGGTTTATAAATAATAGTAAGATTACTATCATAAAATATCTAATACTTAAATACTTACAAATATAATTATGTAGAATATATAATAGTATTATAGATCGAAGATTTCGGTATCTTTATTAGTCGTAATATTTCTATTAAAAATTCGACCGCTTATTATATAAATATCTTATTATATAAGATTATTTTATTTTAGTTTCCAGACTTATGGTCTCCATACGGTCAAAAATCAATTGATCCCAAAAAATCTCAGTTATTCTGGCATAAAACTGTATTAAATGTGACAAGTTCTATGGACGAATCGAGTGACTTTCAAACGAATCAAGCATTTCAGTTGTTTTTCACGTGGTTTTCTATAACTATTATGTTGGCGGCAACGTGGGTTATATGTAAAAATAAGTATTTAAAAGTGCGTATTATTTTTCGTTAATTTCGATTTGTATACTAAACGCATTTTTGCTTTTGTTTCAGGTATTTATTGATTTTTCGAATTCGAAATTCCAAAGTGTTCCGTTCTTTGTCCAAATAATGATATACGTAACTCCACCGTTTTTGTTTGTTGTTCTGTACATTGTAGAATCAGGTTACGGATATATTAGCTTCTTATATATCACGTCCGTAGAGGTAATTAATAGAATATGAATGTATATTCCATTTAGTCCCTATTTGAATACAAATTAAAAATATGTACTTTACAGTTAAAAGATTTATTGATTCTTCCGATCTGGGTCGACGCAATTGTACAAGTATTCTGTTCACTGGGTCTAGTGCACGGTTCTTGGACTTCGTTCGGATCGTTTTCAAAACGTAAAAGCAATTTCCTGTTGACCGCCACTATGGTGGTATCTTTCAGTTTCGTTTTAGTATTTGTGTGGACTTGGTTTATAGTTTCTACGATAATACCAAATGTTTTGCAAGACATCAAAACTTGCGTAATCGGGTAATGTAGACGATATGTATAAAACGAATTAAATGGTCGTGAATTGGAAACAAAACGATTTTTCGTCTATATTTTTTTTTATTGTTTCGTTTTCAAACGATTCTAATTTCGAATTCTTAGAACATTATCTGAACAGGCGTGTATTGATTTTAGATCGGCTTACAAATGGGATAATTCTAAAGGTATGCCCGCGCACGTGTTTTACAGCAATAATTACGACGCGTTGATTGCTAGTCGAAAATTAGACGAAACTTTGATGAACTTCGATGTTCAAGAATGTAACATGGAAAATCAATTTAAATTGGTAATAATATATTATACTTAATATACTACTGATCGTCGCGATGTATTATTTATATAAAAATAAATAGAATAATACGTCCATTACTATTGTTCTACAGCATCGTTAATTTTTAGATCGATCGAGTGTACAACAATTTGTTTATTTCACGCTATTTTTTAAAACTATTTTACAGGCGAGTAGTGGTATTGGTCTAGTATTTATAGCACTCGGAGAATTTACCACAACATTTTCGTTTGGAAACATTATTGGCTATAATCATGTCAAAATTGTCCTTAACATTCCACAAATTTTAATTCTTACTTTCTGCACGGCGTGGTTGGTACATTTATTGAGCTGGTTTGTCTGGGCACTTACTGAAGTTGAATGTTTAAAAAAAATATCGAAACTCTGCATTTCAAGTACGTTAAAATATGCCACAAATAAAAATTGTATCGTTCAAGCGTTTATAACCGAATACGAAATTATTTTTATTAATTTCTTTATTTCACATTTTGTCATTTCGTTAATTTAAACGTTAATAACGTTTTATATCGACGGCAAATAATAATAATAATAATCCAAACATAAATTTATTAATTTTCTTCGTAATAGATCGATATAATTATTACTCAAATAATTATTGTAGATATACTTTGCACGATATGTTGTATCTGTGGATTAGTATTTACAACTAGAACGGGTATTTATTGGATATCCTTATACAACGAAATTTTTATCAACTCATGCCTTACGGTATTAGCTCTCTGTGAGGTACTTATTATCGTATTTATTTATGGTTATAAACAGTAAGTATAATGACTTGTACCTAAGTATGTTAAAAACGAAGTTATAATATTATAATATATTTTTATTTTAAGATTCTTAGTGGATATATATGATATGACTGGGCATAAAATCAGTCGTCTTTCTATATTCATTTGGAGACATATCACCCCGATGATACTGATATTAACATTTTCGTCCATTTTGACAGTCGGTATTTTGGACGGATTCAGATATGAAATTTGGACACATAAGAGCGTAAGCGTTTAAAATATTTTGTTATTTAAATTTCGTTCGTACATTTTTCGAAAGTGAAAGAAAATGTAAGATTATATTCGAAACTGTTCTCATTTAATTAATGTCTAAGTTCGTGACTCGTTGCTCGAAAAACATTAAAAATCTATTGTCAAACGTAGTTATGAATATTGCTATTTGAATATATACATACGCGTTATATATATTAATATAAATTATTTAATCATATTTAGTGTTTGAGAATTTTAAAATGTTTATTTTGATATATTATAGTATATAATCTACTTTATATTTTCTTAACAATTTAAGGCCATAGAACTTAAAATTTAACGTTACTATACAACTGTAAAACATGTGTGTGTATGCGTATAATCTAAATTATAACTTTTTTATTTTTTTTAGAATTTCTTAACTAAGACAAGATATCCATATTGGGCTCAACTAATAGCTTGGGCGATTACAGCTGTATGTTTACTATTAATATTGGCATTCTGTATGGTGGATAGACAGACCCTGAGTTGCAAATTTATAGAATCCTTAACTAAGGCAAAAAAAACCACGGGTGAACATATTAAACGATCAGACACAGGAAAAGGCATTATCACGGAAGTTGATGTGAGTATAATATGGATTAATAAAATTCGAGTTGATCACAAATGTACAATGTACAGTGTACATAGATAATATTGTATCAAAACATCGGTATTATCAATAGTCACTGACATATTTATATTTATTAACGATAATATTTATTTTATTTTGTCGTTAATTATAATTTAATTCAATTAATTTCGATAATAATTTTATAAAAAAATCTTATAGAACTAAACGAAAATTATCGATTAAAAATTAGAAATAAATAAAAACTTCGTTTTTTGTAAAATCTATATTTTGTATACACATATATAATATGATTGTGTAATTTTTCAGTTCGACGATTGTCCCGATTCGGAAAACGACGAGGAACTAGATACTTCAATGGCCCAAGCTCCAGTACGGATGTATAAAATTGAAGTTCTGGACTCATGGAAATCGGCCAGGGGCCAAGTTTACCTATAATAGGCGACTTCATGCACAAGAAGAAATTGTATAATGTTTTGTAACTTATGTGTATAGTGACTACGTATATAATAATGTGATTTAAACTAAATTATTTAGGTAAAATAGATTATAAATAATTATAAATCTAAATTTAACATAAATTTGTTTATAAATAAATTACACGAATAGTACATAATTTAGTGACTACAATATCAATATCATTTGTTTTCCAATAGTAATCCCCTCAATTCAGTTCATGTTGTTTTATTTAAAAAGACCACATAAACGTTATATTGAAATAAAATAAAGACTTTAATACATTTTCGACATCCACGATTTTTTATTATTTAATTTTGGAATTTTAAACTTTTAAATATTTATAATATAACTGGAATATTAATAATACACATATATTTATTACGCAGAAGCAAATATTCTGCTGTTTGTATAAATTGTTTCTAAAAATTGTTACATGCTACAATTACTTAAGTCGTTAATATTTTTAATAGTTAAAATAATTGATAAAATTTAATTAATTTCATTAATTAAAAGTAATTTTACACAGTGAAAATGTTAAAAGTCTAAAATTAAACAAAATTATTTACAATCATCAGTCATTAACATAATAATTAATAGTTTTTATTTTTTTTAAATTTCTAATACAATTTCAAATTTATTAACGCGTATAGTTTTAAAATTATAATTTTTAAAATATCAATTCGGTAATTAAATAGTTTTTCTATTTTATAATACAAATTTCGTACGTATTTTGGAATTTAAATTTGATGTTACAATCTTTACTAAAGAACATAACATTGGCCTTCAAATAATGTAGTTCGATCTTAGATGATAAACACAGCATATTCACAATGATATTGTTAATATTACAACCACGGTAACCAGATCTCATTATCAGACCAAAAAAGAGAAAAATATCAAACACTGCTCAATACATTAGTTTTTCAAATTTGATCGTCTAAGTCTTAATTAATCACTACATAGTAAATAGCGATATAATTTTTTTAACGTATTGAATTTTTAACTATAATTTGTTTTTAGCTCAAATATATAACCCACACGAGTAAATATTTACTTAATTTTACTAGCGCGCAATTTAATGTGGAATATTTTTTTAGTGTCCATAAATATATTTCTTTTTTTGAATTTTGTACACATATCACGTATTACAAGTTTAAATATAAAAAAATTGCACTTATAGTTAAAATATTGAGAATTTTGAAAGGTATTATAACATATTCTCCTAATAGTAATTTAAATAAACCTACGCCGTCCATTGGCTAATAAATACGATTATAAGAAATGACATGTATTAACATTCCATTTATAATGTTAGTAATTAAATATATTATATTTATGTGTAACGATTAATTATAATTTGTACGATTCTATTAAGGAAAATTTAATTTGTATTTAATTAAAAACCACAATAGATCATTATGCATCTTATATATACGGAATAAAAATATTAACGAATTGTTTAGAATTTACTTAATTTTAAAATTCTGTTATTTTTTTAAAATACACAAGAATTAAATTTATGTTTAAATAACCTTTAAGGTATATTCGTATTTATGAAAACAACAATCCGTTTTATTTTTCGAAAGTCTAGAATACAATAAATATTATGTTAATTTATCCTATTAAAGTTATTGATATTTACATCTATAACAAATGGTTTTGTTTATGCGTGTAATAATCTTAATAATTAATTAATGTACTTATGTTATACGTGTAACCCATATACTATAAACTTCTCTTTTGTTTCCTTTACCAAAGCGTGTTTTAATGATACTATTCCACGTTCGAAAATCGGTGCGTTCATAATTTACTAATTATTTAATACTTATTAAGTCGTTAACGAATGCCTACTTTATAATTTGTTATTATAAGTGTCTTAACTATGTGAACAAATAAGGTATATGCAATTACGATATACGTGTTAATAATAGTAGAGCACATATTAAGATATTATAAGTCATTATACATTTAATAATAACTCATAATATAGATAACATCGAAAAGAACATGTTATTGGTTTATTTAAAAAAAAAAACGTATAAAAATAGTCTCGGTGAAAAACTATAGGTATCGTAAGTACACCTCAATTTGCTCACGTCGACACGTATAGCACGATTATTTATTTATATTTCTTTGTTTTAAAAATATAAACTTATACTTTCATAAGCTATTTATAGCCAATTATCCTTCGCTTAAATTGTTTAATGCATACGCATTTGATGCGGTAGTAATTGATGTTTGCATTACTTATTTTACTTTTAATGTTGAAATATTTCGATTCAACAAACGTATTATACTATTATTAGTTGGTACCTGAAAATTCGTACGATATAAAAGTTTTATATTTTCTATTTGTTTAGTGAGTATAAATCAAACAGCTGGCGTGTCAAAAAGTTATATGTACTTAAAAAAAAACTGACGGCGTAATGTTATATCGTCACAATTTAGATATTCATGGTTGAACACACGGTTTCTTATTCATATTTTAAACGAATCATCGAAGTTTTGCAATATTTGCAAATGAAATTGTATAAACGAGAATGAATTTAATTAATTAACAACCGAAAGTAATTACTTGATATATTTTAACGGTGTCGATAATCGTAAAGTAACCTAAATTAGAATAAAAAATACAGAAAATAATAAAATCGTTTTAGACCATATAACGTATTAACTATGTATTATCGTCGATTATATAAGAAAACACTTTAAAAAAAATCGTTGAAATGAACATTATTTTGCAATCTATAGCGTAATATATACATGTATTATAAAACTCGTGGAGAAACTCTAATTCTAGGAGAGAGATAGTCATCTGGAAATTTGGTCAAATCATTTCGATTTGAAAATCATTATATTATATATATTTTAAATCAGTATCTTGATAAATATTATGATTTATAACCGTAAGCTATATGTAAAACATCTATTATGCATAAACCGTATTTATAATATAATATTACAGCGAAAAAAGCTGAATTGTTTGTCCTGCAAATGTCGTCTTTGTGAATGACAACGAAACTAATTATCACGATCACGATCTTATCTTCTAACATTTATAGAACGTTTTAGTTGGAATGAACATATTCGTTTCACGTAGTGAATTTTACGTAGTGTACAATATTATAAAATAAAGATACGAATACGGTTTTAATTATTATTAAGAATACAATAAAATTACAAAATCCGTCAAGATTATAAACAGCGCGTTAACAATATAATTATATAACTATTAAATGTTCGGACTTACAGTATCTGTAAGTCGATATCAGATATTCATTAAAGTTTAATTTTCGCCAAATTAGTCTCCAATATACGTCCAAAACAAAATAATCGATAATCTACGTAAAGTAGTATAATATGAGTTTCGATATATAACTAAATAATAATATGTCTTTGCGACTGTGCGTTTATACTTTTTTAATTACTTATATAAATTAAATTGGGAAAATTTTTTTAAATATCGATTACCGTTGACATTATTATTCCCATATCATATAATATGTGCATAGTATTGTGAGTTGTTATACCCTATATACGTATATATACGTAAATAAGGAGTTATATTTTTTATAAATTTAAAATATCAATCATATCAGTTACAACTCGTAAGGATATATTATCAAACATACTATATTTCATCCAAATTATGTAACTATGATGGATTATTTTCCCGTGGTTAAAAGCTAAGGTTTTATTGTTGAATCCGTACGATATACATACGTACGCAATTGTTTGGGAAAGCGATCTCGGAGTAAAATGACGAGGGGATGTAAGAATGTCGTTACATTGTTGTTATTGTCTAAAATGGGGGAGCGCGTAACACAAACAGCTATAAACTTACAAAACAACTAAATCGTTAAATATATCATTAATCAAGTCATAAATAAATTATATCTTTTTATGGTATTGACTGTATATGTAACTATACAAACGACAATAACAATATATTATACGTTTAGATATAAAAAATATATTTAAAGGATAATATATAATATCTTAGAGTTTATTAAATGGTAGATTCGTCTCAATTTTATAAATTGTTACGTTAATTATAGCTAAATTGAAATGCGAAATGAAGTATACAGTACATCATAATATGTATTGTATGCCATTTTTCAAAAATAATGAAGATAATAACTACTTGTGTATACAGATCTTAATTCAAAACTCATTTTGAATATACTTTATGTATTTGGTGGTCATTTGCATACTTGAAAATCAATTTTCGAGCTGTTAAAATTATTTTATAACCATAGGATGTTGTCGTTTGATTAAAAAACTAATAACTATATATAGGCGTATTATTTCGAAGTAAAAACGAAAAGAAAAGAAAAAACTAATATAAAATATATTTTTTTTTAGGGAAAACGCTGATATACCCATTAATCAACGATTACCTATACGACGATGGTTATAACCTAGACGTAATATAAAAACGATGGTATAAACGTATTTCGTAATCGATAGTTATCGTTATGATTTGTAATTTTTTTTCGAAAATGCGATTGAAAAAACAGAGAATTACGTGAAAAACATGCGTAGTTATGAAAAGTTCTCATAATAGTTCGGTCAATTTAGACATTCACCCTTGCGAAAATTCCCAAAAAGCTGAAAATCTGCATAGGCGTTAGGGACAACAATATTACAAGTCCAATGATGTACATAGGCAACGTAGTTATGCTTATTATGGAGAATATAACGAAAGTAAATTTCGTAATCACTTTTTCTCAAAAATGGTTAATGTTATGAAAAAAAGTGTAAGAACAATTTTTATTTACATTTTTATTTTAATTTTTAATTACATGATTTACAATTTTTGTCTGAAATATTTTTATCATAAAACAACCGTTTCGCTGAAAAATTTAAAAAAACCTATTTTTGTGAACTTTAACCTTGAATAAAATTTTTTGCAGGCATGAAATCGATGGGAACTTTTCACAATTTTATTACAATGGTGTCCCTAACGTCTATACAAATTTTCAGCTTTCCGGGAATTTATGCAAAGGTACCCCTATTTTTACAGCTAAATTGACTGGACTATAATAAGTTTTGACCATATTATCGTCGATATTATTACAAAATTATATTTAGTACTTTTATACATGTTGCGTATCGAGTATATATCATGTATAGGGCACAAACAAATTTGTGGTAATGGTTCGTTAATATTAATTCAAGTACATTTAAAAAGCTTACAAAAGAGTTCTAACAACTCACGCTTGTAATCTAATTCAACCTTGGCTGTCACCACTATACCATAATCATTTTTTAATTTTCAACACATTATTTGATGTTTCGCTCCCACTTACATACATAATTTTAAGGGGTTTCTATGTACGTTTTTTTCTTTTTGATAGATAATAATTTAAAATTACGGATTTATAAACAAGAGAATAAATCCTTACAACATTACGCGAATTTCTCAAAGGGAAACAAATTATTTAAGGACACGAAATTATTGTTATTTAACTTCTACAGCCTTCAAAAAGCGTATTTTAACAAAATTTCAACAAACAATACGTAAAACTGATGTAATCGCTTATCAATTCAAAATAAAGGACGAAATATACGAATATAAATATAAATACATCCGGATATTATAGATTGTAAGATTAAAAAATAACAATTATAGCTTCACGAAATTCTCGTAGCTTTTTGAAAATATTATACGCAAAATTATCATTTCGGCGGATACTTATCGATAAATCGTATTGTTTCGTCAAATATTTGTATCGTATAATTTCGTAAATATAATTCATAACAAAGTATTACGTTATTGTATACGCGTTTATTTCAATTTTTAACTCCGCGAAATATTTTGCGATTTAAAAAAAGTAATAATAACGACAAAATAATAATAATTCGCAAGTTCACAATTATTTCAATTGTCAATTCGCCCAGAACCGCACACACGGTACAGTAAGCACGTACTTAAAAAAATAAAACGTAATTCGTGTTTGTACCCGGTTTATACGTTTGAAATATCATTTCGATCGAATTTCTCTAGCGCGTAGAATATTCGAGACGACGGGATGTGGAATAGCCGCGGCAATATTACCATTTTAACTAGTCTCTCTATTCTCCATCACAGTTAATTTATTTAAAAAACGCGTACCTATAGATACATACGATTATCCGACGCACACCTATTTATACTGTGTCACATCCACGTATATGAATAATCTATATTGCTAAAGTATCAGCGGCTAATGTATACAATATGTACGCTAAAGCGAACCTAAACCGCCACGTATGTACGTGGATTCTCTATGTTCATCCTCATCCGACGTCTCATTCATAATAATACGTTTTAATGAAGTATTTCATTATTTACACGCATTGTGTTTATAACAATAAGAATTGTAGTCGGGGTGTACACCCTTGATACAAAGTGAAGGTCAATATATATATATGTGTGTGTGAGAATGAATTGTTGCTATTAATATGCTCTCCGGTTCTTTTTTAAAATTTAAACGTTAATTTCACCGCTGTAGGCTAGGTGGCTAATTACGACAAAGCAATAAGTAAAATAGATTATCGTTACTTTAATTTTAATGGCATTTTGTGGAGAACAACTGACGGTTAAGGTATTTACGATTTCTAAATTTATTGATGACAGTACAGAATTGTTGAAAAAAACCCTAGTGGTTTTGGTCGCTATATATGTATACGTTTTTCAATCGTTATTTTATAGCCGCGAATAAATAAAATACCCGTAGATATGACGGACGTTGGAACGCGAAATCTTGTAAATCACCGTATGTACGAAACGAAACTTATTAAAATTTTCTGTAGTCGTTACACCGTGAAATAACCATTTTCAGTTCGTTTGACGTTTAGACTGACTTATTAATATGCGCGGTAAAAAAAGCCCCACACGGGCAAAATACGATAGTCGCCGAGCAAGGATTTTCGAAATAATTTCGACACGACAGTTATAGTTTTAATTTCGTCGAGTAAAGTTAAAAACGTTATTCGGATTAAATATAGGGAAAATCGCAAGTACATTTATCGGCTCAAAGACTGGTGAGTATATTTATGTACGGAGAAGGGTCGGTTTCAGAGATAGTTTTAAAACACGAGTGGTAACGAGATAGTAGTTGTGGGTTTACGGGGTTTTTTTTTGTGTAGGAATGACCCGTGGCGGGAATAGCGTCGGTAAAATCGATAAATTTAGAATTAATTATAAAACAGTATGTTGTTATCACAGTTAATCTACAACCGTGGTATACGAAGCGTTTATAAACCGTGAATATTTGAAAGGGTCCATTAATGTCTATGTATTTTGTGGTGTACAAACGACGAAAGGCGATTAAAAGGAGGTTACACGGAAAAGTTTTAAAAAATATTTTCAACACAAGACTACGGGGGAGTCGTAATAAATTCTACAAAACCGAATTAACGGTTCAAAAACACGTTTAATTTTTATTTGACGTAGGTAACGTAATCGTTCATAATTTAATATCTGGTCCGGTCCATTTTTGTTTAAAAAGAAAATGGGCACGAACCCCTAGGCGCGCGATTACAAGCGACTATTAATGTACGAAGGGATGAACGATACAATTCCAGGTAAGTATTACGTACGTTTTCTATACTTTTTTTAAATCACCTTCAGGCGTCTATATTTACACGACCAGTATAGTCTTTATAAATATGACACATCGGTTTATAGTGTATTTACTGTATACGAATTATACGTGTGTAATATTTGTGTATATACGAACATGTCTATGGGGTGCGCCTCCAGTCAGATAGCCTCGTGTTTTTTTTTAAACATAAAGCGACGAGTTTTACAAGAATGTAAACATTTTGCTAACATAAAGAGTAGAGGTCACAAATTTTATGTATAATAATCGGTCATCGTGTGAATACGGTAAATTCGAAACGATCATAAATAATATTTATTATCGCGGTAAATCTATAATCGCGGCGAATAAAGTGTTTACAAAACCGCCCTATATACGCAGTGTCACGCAGAGTCGACGGAATGTATTCCGTAAAATCGAAATAATTAATTTAATACGTGTTTTTTTTATATTTCGTATAACGCGTTATCATATAGAGTTAATTTATCCGGTCTAGTATTTCATTTGAAAAATGGACGCGTATCACCGGCAAACGACTAAAACAAATAATGGACGACCAAGGCAATCTCGGAAGTATATAGGGTTTTTAAACCTATAATATGGGCGATGTTTTTTATAGGTACGTAAATAATCACGTCAACACGAAGACCGGTGATTCTAAACGCGGATGTAATATAATCGGTCACCAAATTATGTCTTATTAAAAATAATTATGGCTATTAGATTCGAAAACGCCGCGTTTCATCCGGCCGTACCTGAGGCGTATAGATAGCATTGTTGTCGTCGGTTACGGACCGATCGGCCGACGGTGGCGGCCCTGTCGGTTGCCGGTCGCATTCCGTACGGAAAACGAAACGGTCAGAGGTGCCGCACACCGTTTGCCATAATGTTGGTTGCAGGCGTCGCGTGTTTGTCGTGTTAAACGTTTTTCAATTTTTGTTCTCGTTCATTATTATTGATATATATTTTTCACGTTGTTGCACGCACGGCCGCGAATCGTTGTCGAATTACCATTGTATGTGTGTGGCTCGTGTATGACAATAATCGTCGTGATAATAAATTTCTAAATTCGACCTGAAGTCCGTAATAAAGAAGAAATTCGCACGCCGTTATCAGTCGGTGTGGATTTTCGTATATGATAGTGACTGTAGCAACGGTTTGAGTGGGTGAGTAGCGAGCGACCGACCGTGTGCGGGTTAACGAGCGAGAGTACTGCAACCGAATTTTACACACATTTTCGGGCGGGTCTGCCGACCGAGCGCATCTTGCGTGATAAGAGATAATACGGTGTACGGGCTACGATCGCGGGGCCGGTTGAATCGTTTGTCGTTATTCGTTACTGTCAGTTCCCCGGTCATAATGTGATTCGTCGATCGTGTTTACCGATTTTAGTACGTTTTCCATCGATGTAGTGGCTTGTCCGTCGTTGTTAAACGGATGTTGCGTATCGTACATTATCGTAACCCGTCGTCGTGTGTTTCGCCGCCCGCCGTCGAACCGGTTTGACCGACCGTTGGATGTGCTCACCGCCTCGTTATCGCCGTCGAGTCGTCTCCGCCATTTATCACACTTCTCCGGAGCGACTGTCGCCGTCGCAGCGGAAGTTTCCGTCTAAACAGCCAGGTACCGTTTCACTATCGTCGCCGTTTCGCCATGGTCGCGTGAGGTCCGCCTCGCAGGACACTACACGCCCTCTGATGACGACACCCGTAACGCCGTTCGTGGTGAAGCACGACGGGAAGAAGCATAACATCGAACACTTCTTGCGCTTCCATCCAGGCGGCACCAATACGCTGTCCGCTCTGAGAAACGTCGACGTCACCGACAGGCTGTTAGCTACTCATCATTCGGCCGCCGCGTATGAGTTACTCAAAGATTACCGAGTGGACGACATTGACGAACGCAAATACTTGAGGGAGAATGGCGATTTGGAGGTAAGTGTTATGTTCTCGATTATTACAAATAAGTATGGTGGTAGATGGTTATTGTTTGTGATCAATATTTGCTTCAGGTTGTCACTTTTGTAAATTGATGTTTGTATAGATGGATATTTCATAGTAATAGATTCATAAGTATATAGTTTTATATATATTTAGTTAATATTCAGTAACTAGTTATTTGTCATCAAGTATATTACATAACCACATAATTTATAACTTTTAATAGTATTATATTGTACGTTATGTGATAGACAAGTCCCTAGAAGTTAGTCGATTAGAGTAAACAAACGCTATATCATTTTAATTATTTTGGGCATTTTCTCTTTAAATAATGACAACCAAAATATCTTTCTTCCATTTTCAAATTAATACACTGGATATAGTAAATTAAATTTATAAACGAGTGGTATGTATATGCTTATAAAATATAATATATTTATACCTCGAGTTTATCAATTTAGAAACTACCTTAATAAATTTTAAACGCAATACTTATTATGGATTTAATCTAATTTTAACTCAATTTTTGTAAGTTGTGTCTACTGACATTCAAACATTTGCACCTACCAAAATATATACTATTAATACATTAGATAGGTTGTTATATTCGATATTTTATTATATCTAAATACATTTTTCTTTCAATGTGATATTTAAAGAAAACTCTTTATATAGGTATTAAGTATATGTTTTTAACTAGGTATGTCATCTTTAATAACACAAAGATATATTAAATATACATTTATATTTCTACTACAAAATAAGAGAACAGAGTTATAGCTTATATTTAGCAAAGTATTAAATTCTATTCATTATTCGAAAAAAATATTATTTTTAATATTACTTAGTTTTGTAGTTATATTTCATTCATGTACCTATCTAAGAAGTATATTATAATCAGTTTTTAAAATTCATCCCATTTGCTTAACATAATTTTCACTTATATTAATATTAAAAATTGATTTTTAATAATTATGGAAAAACCATTATTTTGTATAATGTGTTAGTACTCAGTTTACAATTATATAAACTGAGACATAAAGCTGAATGATAAGTCAAAATCCTAAATTTTTGTTTTATTCTTTATATAATAACGTTAAGTAAATAAGTAAATGAATCTATATTTATATTCAATAAAATATTAATTTCGTTATTAGCTATTATTATAATTTCATCAAGTAGTTGTTAAGTAAGTTCAAATGTATAATGAATGAATCATAATATGTTTATTTATGTAATAATATTTTATCGGTCGTAATTGAATTAGTTATATTTAATTAGGTACTCTTTTAAAATTAATATTATGGCTTGTATATATTTAATTATGCCAATTTAATAACAATTAAGTAAAGGGATAAATACTATATTATTATTATGTTATTAATATTTATTTTTTATTTGATTATTTTTTAAGACATTTTTATTCTTAGTATTTAACACAAGTTTTAAAAAAAAACTGATAAATGTATTAAATTTGTCTTTATTACATTTTTTCATGTTTATATTATAAAATAAATGGTATAATAGAAATAATGAGTTCAACGCTTGGATATACCTTTAATTTACACATTTTTACTGAAATAATTAAAATATCTTTAGATTAATTTATTTAATAGAAATAAGTATTTTACTCAAATAGTTCATAATAGTTATACAATATTTGGGTTTAGGTATGTATTTACTTTTTTCGCATATTTTAAATATATTATAAGTAAATATTATAATATTTTATATTATCGTTTTATAGTTATTTGTAATAGTAGTGTACATTTTAAACGAAATAGATAATTTATGTTTTGTTGATTTTTAATTATAGAATGAACATAATTTAATTAAACTTTAACGTTTTTTAAGTTTATAATTTCCAAGTAGGATATGATATGCTTATACCAGTTTATATTTAATGTTGTATTTATATGATAATACATCTACTACCCTTCTATTCATTTTGTACATGTATGCATTTTGTCTTATAAATATTTGATAGATAATGAAATTATACTTAGGAATTTATTATTTAGAAATAAAGTGTGTTATTAACGTGCCTATATTGTTATAATTATGGTATATTATAGTTTATTATGTCTTGTTTTTATGCTTTCCCTTTCATGACAATCGCCCTTTATTCAAAACATGTAAAATTGTCGAAAAATGATTGCTTTATCATAACTTTGACGCCCCTTGTCCCCTAGTCTGTCCCACTCATTGTATGTAATCTTCACCTTATAAAACTTTTGACAGTTTAATAAATAGAAGGGGCTGAAAACTAAAATTCTGTAATATTCGAGACACTAAAAAGTGAATTAAAATAAAATGTTCAAGCTCATTATACAAATGTTTATATTTTTACATAGTGTTTTTGCCTCTGTGTTCATCGCAATATTGTTCATATTGTTATTCAGTTATTCAATCATTATTAATTCATCGTATTTGACGTTATTTTCGTGAATTTATTTTTTGTTTGCATTTAATATTATACAACTAAAAATAATATTACACTATCTACCTTATATAGAAAATTACTTTTTTAACATAGGCAAGAATTTTTTTTAACTACAGTCATAATTAAGAGTTCATATTTTTAACTTAAAAAAGAAAAACTAAATATGTCATAGTATTTGTTTTTTATAATAATAAATCATTTTTAAAAATTAAAAATTTAATATATTAATTTAATTAAACATTTTCGGATGTGGTGTAATTTTATAAAAGCGTTTATTCTAATTTTGTTCAAAAGTTGAATAAAATAATTTTTTATAAGTGTTTAAATTTTGAAATAGTCACAAGTGTTTAATAAGCATTAGTAATTTATATGTTATTTCAGGCTAAATTTTAAAGGAACCTTCGTAAAAACGATTCTGTAATAGTTGACAACTGTTTAATTTAACTGATGATATAACATGTAAATCATGACAGTTTATTAAATTATAAACTACTATTATCATTTTAGTATAGTAATTGAATAAGTAAAATACTACAGATGTACAAATTTTAAATTAATGTTATATTATTATATATTAAATGATTCAAAATCCACATAGTACATATTTCTAATCAGTATTGAGTCAAATATTATGAATATGTGATGTAAAAATAAATGTCTAATAAGATGAGTTGTCATTTCTTAGCCAATATATTATTTGATATTTCCTTACTTTATATTATTTTAGAATTTGTATGAAATTTATGTTTGAACTATTTCTGTACTGAATATAATTCAAGGTTTTGTCAAATTATACTAATTAAAAATTAAATACTAGTTTTAAAGGGTTTGGATTTGATGAATATGAGTATATGAGTATTATTTGCACAAATACGTATACTTTACCTGTTTGTTAGGTTTGTTATTTTTGACAGTTTCAATTTTTTTTTATGTTCTTATAAAAGCATACAGTTATTAAAATCAATTTAAATGCTATGAATAAAATAAATACACTGTTTTTGTACCCAAAAATTAATATTATATATACATAGAAAATTACAAAACTAATATAACTAGAAATATTTACATCTATTTTCCAAATTAATTTTCGTCACACTGTAATTTATAATCATTAGAAAATACAATTTTATATAACATTTATAGAGTTGGATCGTATATTCTAATGGGAAAAACTTGGCAACACTTAATATTTTTTAGAAAGTTCCGGGCACTCAAGAAAACTAAGAAGTTGATTTACATTGCATATGTTATAGAATTGGATCTGCAAAAGTCTAATACTTCTGAAGGGTTTAGAAAGGAAGTATTTGGAACTGTGACAATATTTTTGACCCAAAGTTGTATGTAATTTACAGACAAAAAAAGACAATTTAATTTATCCACGTTTTTGAAAAATAAATGTATTTTAATTAATATTATTTATTTATTTGTTTTATTTTACATTTTACAGTAAATTTTGTTTTTGATGTATGTGTTTAGCGGAAGTCTAATTTTGTTTATTTATTTTATTGCTTGAAATATCATTAGGAGTTTGTTGTCTTTTTTCATACATTTATTCTTTAACTTATCATTAATTTTTCTTTTTGTTGTATTTCACTGGATAGAAAAAAAATTATTTTTATGTAATGAACCGGAATAATTAATATTATAAAGTAGGAGTGGAAGTTGTCAAAAGTCTATATATGTAATTCTGGTATATTTTAATAGTTATACATTTATTTAGAGTTGTGACATTATTTGATTAGATAAAATGCCTAATTGATACATCAGTTTAGAAATATTTTGTCAAATTAACTCTCGTGTTTGAAATATTACCATGTAACTGAAGTTTCTGTCCACAAACAATTATTTATTATGATTTACATTTCAACTTCAGCAATAGCTCAGTGAATCAAATTATGCTTTGGAATTTTATACCATATATTGAAGTATTAATTATCAATTATTTATTCCAGAAAATATAGGTTCTTGTGACTTGTATTTAAGGGTATTGTTCATATATAATTTAATATACTTTTCGAGTATATTAAATACTTTGACTATTTACTTCATTTAAATCAAACTTTCTGACCAATAATAATTTTTGTAGGAATCTGTCAAAATTCATCGATTCGTATTTGTTATAAAACGTCATTATATTATATTTCTATTTAAATAAATAATATTTGTTTATATAAATTAATTGATATTAAGTATCTATATTTTATTGTGTATAAAATGTATAATATAACCGAGTTTCCGTAACCCAATAAGTATATCATATATATATATGGAGCGTTTCATTGTTATTGGATTATTGAAATAGTCAATTAAATAGGTAAATTTATTATTTTATAAGACTGAGAATTGAAACATTATTTATATTTTTACGTCCAACCACCTCAAACTATAAATAATTTTTAATTTTTTGTTCTATAAGAATGTGTTTTTTTATATTTACGTAAGACAATTCTTTAATATTAAATATATGTGTTGTAATAGTAATGGATTAATTTAAATATCTCGTTTTAAATGATTTATACAATAAAATAATTTTTTTTTTTAATACCATTTTCTTAACTACTTAATGGATATTAAACAAATGTATAAATAAAAACATTCTGTGACCTTTATATTAGTATATTGTTTTGATATTATTGTATGGAATTATTATAAGAGTTACAATTTAAGAGTTGTATTTATCTAAGGGAAATTGCTTTAATTTACTGCATTTATAATTATGTTAAAATGTATATCTATGCAGAAGACAGAACTAAAAAAAATGACAATTCAATTTCAGATAAGTAATTGAATATTTTGTGATTGGTAAAAATAGTATATGTATTATAATTGTATTTGTAACATGTTGGTATCTATTAAGTTTTCTTTATAGAAATATATAAAATAAATTGTATTATTATTTACTGTTTTGTAACGTTTTGTATTATATAGATGTATTTTCATCTTGTTTCAGAGCCTTGTAGATTGGAATCAACCTATGTTTTGGCAAGTAGGATCGTTAGGACCCAAATATAAAGAATGGGTGTTGGCTCCTGTTGATCGAAAGCTCAGATTGTTCGGCTCTGACTTTATCGAATCACTCACCATCACTTCCTGGTATATGGTTCCATCAATTTGGATACCTGTAATGTTTCTTCTGATTTATATTGGTTACCAGAGGTTAAGAAGTACACTAGCCAACACTGTTGATCAGACATCTACTTTCGGTAAGAAAACAAATACATATATTTTTTTATTAAGGTAAAAAATAATTTGATTTTATTAAAAATAATTCTGTATAGAATAAATTTTAGTAAGTCTAGGTATTATAAATAGTACAATGGGCGTAATATATTAATTAATTAATAAAAGATTCTATATATTATATTAAATCATATGATTAGATTCTGATTTAATAAATAAAAACAAAATTAATAATTGTTACTTATGCTAGTTTAATTAATTTACTACTTAATTCTATACAACTTATAGACTTCTTAAGTAATATCTATGACTATGCCAAAATCACACATTTTATCAAAATTAAATTTGTATGGGTATTTATTATTGTTATATTCCGCGTTTAAATAATAGATTTAAAAATATTTAAATTAGGAAAAACCAGTTTTCAAACGTGTGTGTGTATGTGTATATGTATATATATATATAGGATCTAAAATGGTAGAAAATATTAAATTATATATTCATTTCTAAAACTTCAAAATATTTATTGTTTTATAATATAAATCGATATCACCAATTCATGTTGTAGGAATTGTTATTTTCTGATTTATTCTTTGATAACAGTTTAATCATCCTTTTAAGACTATAGTAAAATAAAGGTTTTTTCATTGTTCTCTGTTAAATGTCAACACAGGCACCATCTTGTATACTTTTCATATATTTTTCTATAGTATATTTTTTTTCTATTTATTCATTTTTAAGTTAGAGTTTGTTAAAAACAAAAGTGATATACATTTCACCCTTTTTCAAAATGTTCATACTTGCACATTCTAAAGTACCATTTATGATTTATTTAAAATCGACATATAAACCTAAATAATGCATTTAAAGCACACATGACCAAAAATATGATAACATTAAAAACATAGATGAAACCATTATTTTTTTATTTATAATATTATTTCTAGATTTGCACAGAATATATAAAATCATAAATACGTGTTATTAATATTTTAAAAGTGTTAAATATTAGCCCAAGATATTTTTGAAATAAAAAATATCAACCTTATTTGCTTTAAAAAATTTAAATTATGGATAATTGGGTTATTTAGAACTAAAATTAAAATTTGTATATAATTATTATCATAAAAAAAAAAATATTAAATTACCATGTTTATACTCTCTATATTTATATTTAGTTAAATTATTATTAATCAAATTAAAACCCGTTTATGATTAAGCATGATTAAAATAATAATAAAAACAATTCTTATATTTTTTATTTAAAATACAAAATTATTAAATAAATAACTTTTTAAAGTTTTTCTTAAATGTTTTTACAAATTAGTAATAATCCAAGTAAAACTCTACTGTTGTACATTAGAGTGCCAAAATGTTAAGTCAGCCGAACGGGATGTTGGCGAGACTCGGCAATTTTTAGGTCATGACGTCAAACTCTACTATTCCACTTATGAAACGACCTACACGATTTATAGTCAATAAAAAGAAATTTATGCAATTGGTAGTTTGTTGGTTTTTTCAAAATATATACATTTAGTTAATATACTAGGGCATTGATTATTTGTAAAATATTGCCATTATTGCAGTTCTTATAACTAATTCTTAATGAATTATAATTTATAAATAATTAAAATTAAACATTTTATTTCAACATTACATTGCAAAAAATTATAGTGATATATAAAATAATTATATACTCTAATAATAATAACATTATATTTTTTAATATGGAAACATGATTTCACAATACCATATTATACAGTTTATTATCGATTTTTTATTTAATATTTATCATCATTGTCAAATACTGATGGCCTCAGTATATATTTTTTATGAAATCCAAATAAAAGGTATATCTGATACCCATTAATTTTACGATAAATGATGTATTATATTCAATTCTAAAAATATTGTTACTTATCATAGACATTCATAGACATTACTTATCATAATGATATAATATAGGTAGAGATTAATATAAATTGACATGTGCAATATCAATTTAATATTAAATTGATTTGTAAACAATTAGTTTTCAATGAAATTCATGAACAAACTTTTAGTTTTTTTATTGTGGTCAACAATGATGTGTTTACTTATATTTAACGTGTATATAACTTATATAAGTATTGAGGTATGTTTGTTTTATCTAAGTTTCTTTCAATTTTACAGTCTATCGATAAAATAATTGTTTTAAAATTTGAATTTATCAAAATATTCTATATATATTTTCGTGAAAATAATAAAAATGTGTATAATAGTATTTTAAAAGTAATTTTATAGTTATTTTTGTTGATTTTATATATACTTTAGACATATTTATTTTATATATAATGTATATCTAGTTATCTTAAAATATCACACCATGTAGATCTATTAAATAAATATCAAAAGTATTGATTATAAAATAATTTTACTTGATTTATTAGTTTAATTAATATATACACATATATTCGTGTAATATCCAAAGCTTTTTTTGTGGTACACTTGTAATGTAAAACTTTAATATTTAAAATGCCAATAAACATTTTTGAATAAATTAAAAACTAAAAGTAAATAATATAATTAAATATTGACAATTACATTTTGAGTATTAGCTAGGTATTTTATAATATTATATTGTTATATACTTATATTTCATTGTTTTAAAGAAAAAATGAATTACAAGTTGAGCAATTTTCCACCCTATAAGTATTCAAAATGATTTTGGGGTTTGAAAGCGTTCTTTGAATAATTATGAATATTTTGGCAAAAATTCAAAAACTCTCAAGCGAATTTAATTTTTATAATCTTTTTATAATTTTTCAACAGCGTTCGATTTATGATTTTTTCATCTCATTTTTTTAGGTTTTATTTTAAAACTGACATTGAATTTAAATAAGATTATAACATAGATATCAAAAATGATGTTCCAAGACTGAATATGTAAATGTACAATAGGTTGTCATCTTAACGGTTTGGTTGTATATTGATTTATCGTAAACAAGTTTATTTATATAGATGTTTCTTTGTCTAAATTATTCTATTTTTCGGAAGTTTTCCTACAGACACTACTATTTATAATTTAAAAAATATTCGTTAGTTAAAATATATATAGTATTAAAAAACAAATTATTATTATATTTTAAGGGAGTTTTAAACATTTCAAAATTAAATTTATTATCTAAAACATGATATAATTTATTAAAATCGGAGAACCAATAATTAGCATATATAGTTTTCTAACATAAATTTTTCTTGATAATCATTTAAGATGATACCATACTCGTATAGGTTTTTTCCGTTTCATTTTATGAATAACGTAGCTAAATGCATGTTATGCTTATTATTAAATTTGAAGATAATATTTTCGATATCTCATATCATCATAGTCGTTTTTGTAAATTGTTTGACAAAGTATTTATAATGGTTTAAGATTTTGAATTTTTTAATAACTGTGACTTCTTTTCGGACTCCATTTTATAAAATATTTATAAGATGACCACGAAAATTTTCTTTTCTTCAAATTTGATAATTAAACGTTAAAACTTTTTTTAAATTCAAACGCCACGATCTTATAAAGTGCATATCGTGAATTTTGGTATATATTGTCTCTTAAATAGATGTGGACAACAAATGAGGGTGTGGCTGGCACCATCTTAAACATGTTGAGTGGTTTTAAATATACTTATAGTAAATATAAACGATTAAAAGTGATAGATATTAAATTGATAAAATCAAAACTATATATATCGTGTGTAGTATTTTTGTAAGTATTTTAGTGTGTTAGTGTTTGTTTTATTTAACTATTAAAATAGTTTTTTAAAATATATTTACATATATTTTCGTGCTCCTATATTTATATAAAACAATCAAAATTGTTCTAATTTAAAATGATAATAACCCTATAATTTATAATCTCAGGATAGAACAATAATCATTACTCACTGAAGAACATTAGTTCATATAATGGGATCTACGATGTATTTTATTTACGTCAACGGGATTGAGTCCTTCGTCTAAAACTATTTATGCATAATAGCTTTAGTGTAAAGTATTTTAAGGTAATATAAGGTATTGCTTTGTGTAAACTTTAATTCATTTGGACATACTTTTGTAATATTACAATAGAAAGCGGAATGTTCTTGCGCAAAAGATACCAATCTCAAACATTTATTTTATGAGTCCCATTTAGTTAGATTACTGTAGAGATTATTAAAGTAATAAGATTATTATATGTCAGAACGATATACTATAAAAAATTATTATTACACTATACGATGTCGTTGGAAATTGCAATGTTCGTAAATCCGTCAAATCGAATAATTTTTTCCATTATATCATCTAAAACACGTTTATTATAAGTATATATGTATGGTAAATCTACAGTTTTTCGCCTTCGTCATTTACAATCATTAATGATATAGCGATCGGTTTTTTTTTATCACGTTAAATTGACGACATTATGGCGAAGTCCTACAAAATATTCGCAGAAATAAAGCGTTTCGATCCGGCTGTGGTATTTTTTCGATTTTTCCTTTACCTTTATTTTTATTTGTTTGGTAGTACTATTTTTCTTGTAATAATCGTAAATAAAATGTTACACGTTTTGGTGTTTTTTTCGTCTATTGTGTTTCGCGAATACGACAAAATTGAATTGTTGGTGAGCCAGTTTGTCCGTCATTTTGTGTAATATTATAAACCTTTTATAAAACTCGGAGAGTTTTAAACATAGCATAAGAACAAATTAAGATTATAATGTTATGCGTTCATTAAAAAACGTAGTGTTTGGGACTTAAACGGTTACTTTTTTCTGTAGCGAATATGAATAGATTAGATACGGTTTGTTTTATAAAATAATAAATATTCTATTTTATTTTGCATATTTTTGCATTTTTCGTTATATTTTATAAGGAATTTTCTTTTAAATATATACTTTGACACATTTAAGCATTCGGAAGATATTAAAAGCACGTATTATAGTGTATTTTCCTGTTTTAATACTTTTGGTAAACATAGATAGTTGTCGGTCAACAAAATATAACTAAGGAAGATTTTTTTTTATTTCGTATAATATATGTAACCCTATTGTCTGGTAATAATCAAAAATTATTAATTGGAGGCTTCCAAGACGAGTTCGAAAATTATTTAGAAGCTTAGTTAATAAAAAAAATAGCACAAATAGTAAATTAAAAATTCTTGCTCGAGACAAGATTGTTCGCTTTACGGAGACTTGATGATCGGATGAAATTTTAAAAGGATAATAAATATTAAAATAGACAAAAAAATGTTGAGACGTCGCTTTCGTGTAATAAACGAAGTCGACAATAGAAAAAGGAATACTAAACCAATTCAGATACTTGGATTTTAATAACGTAAAGTAGATTAGCATTCGTTTAAGTCGCAAAGTCCAAATTACAAATTAAATGTTTTATGGTTGAAGTGTAGGCACATTCTGACGAATAGAAAGGATCGATGATTTGCCCTTCATAAGTATGATCGCTACTTCCTTTCCTAATTACCTAAAAACTAATTCGATTTTAGATTTTGTCAGTTGCTTTTGGGCCCTATCCGTCGTTTGGTATAGCGTTTATATATGCTCGTGCCTGTGTACGTTTTAATATATCGTAGAAAGTGTCTGTTGATATTTGTATTCCGGTCTTATTTACTTAGGCCGATTAAATTACACGATGACATAATTAATTTATATTTGAAATTAACTCGGACATCCCGAAATAAACGAGTGTAATTAGATTAGATTTTATTTTTTCGGTATTAACGATACACGCGTATAATTACAATCTGTAATATAACAACTGAAAAACAAATTATTCTTGATTTAATTATGAAAATTTGAAATATGTACATAGATCTGTCTAAACTAGTATAATTAATACGTTCGGCGTTGTTATTTTTCTGTAGATTTTTAAAAATACTTTTTCGAGCATTATTGGTATAATAGACGCCGCCGATTTCTAATTATTAGAATGTAATATATTGATCTGGATTTTTGAAACATCGTATGAATAATAACTTTATTAACCTTCGGGAAATATATAAAAACATTCAACGTATTCGACGATTTTAATAACGATAATTTTGTATTATGTTCGTTTACTTATTTTTGCTGACCAATAACATTTATGAAAATTTATAACCAATAAGACAAGTTATTTTAGAATCCTATTATACGTTTTTATTTTGCTTTGAGAAAGTTTTAACCATAAAACTCCAAAGCGCCCCAACGTTTTCGATTTTTTATATATATATATATGTGTGTGTGTGTGTGTGTGTGTGTGTGTGTGTGTGTGTGTGTGTGTGTGTGTGTGTGTGTGTGTGTGTGTGTGTGTGTGTGTGTGAAAATAAAATACGAATCAGATAAAAATGTTATTGTGTACAATGAACAATTGATGAGCCTTGTGATGATCGTCACGAATGTTGAACAATAATTTAACCATGAATATTTTATGACCAAAAAATAATAGGAACGTTATTTTTCACTATAATTTAAGTAGGCATATCTCGATAACAAGACAATTATACTAATAATAGAGAACGGATGGTCTGATCATCCAAAACATTTTACCAGTCACCACTCTATTGTTAAAATACCCAAGCCTTCACAAATTTTAAAATTATGCCTCAATTTATTTTTAAAATATTATATTTTGTACCTATAGTGAAGGTACCGTCACAATATGCGCCTAAAATCCACAATTTAAAATTTGAAAAAGTCATAATATAATTACATACTCACGATTCATAATTTGTTTTAATGACGTCTAATATTTCCTAAATAGTGTCATACTAATAAATATTGGTCACCAAATGTAAATTCAGGCTATGATTAGACTACCCATGTTGTGCAATTATCCTAGATACGTGTTTGAATTTTAAAAAATTCGTCGTTATTAATCGTTATATTTCTTTTATTATTTTGTTCACGAAATCAGTCTTCTAATCACTGTAGTGTATCCTGTTAAAATTTACCCAAAATACGTTGCATATAAATAGTAAATGTGTCGTCGACGACGGCGAAGAATAAATAAGCGTTTTACGTGAAAGTCGGGCGTTCCCGCCTTCGCGTAAACTTTCGCATCGTTATACAATTCGGTAAAACACGGCAAGTGTCTCGTTCTCGTCGTGTTTAAAAATTGTACGCGACACGGTAGTTCGGTCGTTCCACTCGCGTAAGTCTCAGTATTTGTTTGTAAATTATTAACCGGAAACGTCTAAAAGTGCGCGTCGAATTACTCGCGTTATTTGATGATGGGGAACGTTCGTCTTTGTTAAATTCCGCGCGACGAATAAATATTTGATTGGGCGAGAGCCTACGTTTGTTTCGGTCGTTGTGTTTTGTTGCGGATAGTTCGAAATTTGAAAATTCACCGCGCCAGGGGGTTCGGTTATGCGCGCGGCATGTTGACGCACTAATACCGATACACTTGTCGAACGAGAAAATGTTCGCAAATCGTGAGAACCGTTTAAATTCGCTCAACAGGTTCGTCGGGTGCTTCTTTTCGTACACACACACACACACACACTTTCGCGCACCGATCCGATCGGAGAAAAACGACGCGCGTTGTCGACGTCATCGAAACGGGAAAGTGACGGCGGCGGATGTGTTTACGCGAGCGGAGTACCTAGCTGGCGGGGACGAGTTGCGCGGCCACGTCGCTTCGAACGGGATGGAAAACTTCGGCGAGCGTGCCGAGCGGACATTATTATTGCGCGCGCGCTCATATAACGGCATTAAAAATATAGCGTAGTAGTAATTTTCGCGGACGACCGAGTTCTCTCTCTCTCCTACTTCTCCATTATCGCGTAAGTTCAGCGGCGATGTGTTGTTGTAGTGTAATGGTTGGGCGACGGCGGCGTCTCGTCGTGGCGCCCGTCGCCGGTCTGGCGGCTTGCGGCAGACGCCAAGTCGCCGGTTATGTGTAGCGTGCGCGGTCGCCCCACGCACGGCGATTACACACAAACCATGCCGGGCGGCAGTATCGATCTCGTCGCCGTTGCTGCCGTCGCCGCCCGACCAGTAGACGCCGTCGTCATTACCGACACGTACACACGCATACACCCATACGCACATATATACGACCATTGCGCTCGTCACTCGCGCCAAAGGAACGTATACGATTGTCGTATAATGTACAAAAAACGGCGAACAGAAACATTTCAGCTGGATGATCCGCCTATTTTGCGCGATTTCGTAACGCGCGAAAACAACAAATCGCTCCGTCGCGTACCGGCGTACGGCGTAAATACTAACTCGTTTTCCACGAATGTCGTGTCCTATATAATTTTTTGTCGTAGTCGCGTAAGAAACAAATAGAGCGATGAGGGGAAGGCGATAGTTCTGCGCGCAGGACGTTTGGATCGCGTGAAACTGTGACCGCGCGAGTCTCGTCAAATCGTTGTAATAAGTATTATTATGCGCTCTTTTTCGTAAGCGCCAGAACGAAACACGAAACCCATAACCACGGGGATGACAAAACGACTAGACCAAATCGCGGTACCGTCGTAATGTAATTGCGAAATGTAATCGTCGGATTCGCCGACTAAAACGATAAATTGCTATAACCCAATTTGTAAATATATCGTAGAAAACGCACGAAACGAAAACTTGTTTTAATGAGGAAAAATACCCGGTCGATTTTTGTTTTTTTTTTTTTTAAGTATACCGGTTAAATACGGTGGCGTGACGTCGTCGTATAATAGTATACACACTCGTAACTACGTCGCCGCTATATTGAGGTCAGTAGCGTTCGACTTGCCCTGTTGAATTTTCCCGCTTCTGCGCTTTCCGCGGCCGATGTCGGCTGACGACTTCGAGTACGGTTTTCTTCTTTCATAAAGAAAGATTCGTTCGTAAATACCTTCGTACCTTCCCCCGATGGAGAACACTTTATACGTATTTGTAGACTATTGCCTTGAACGTTTCAAAAACACGTCTAACTAGCACAAAGATGAACGGAGCCAATTATTCCGCAAACATTAAGATATTTGTGTATTATTATTTCGTTTTCTAAATAACGAATTGTAAATGAGAAATACAGAGTGCTTAGATCGAATGTGACGTTCGAATGCGATTCTGAACAAATATTGGCTTTCTTTAAAAAAGGACTTTTTACAAATGTTTTGTATATAGTTTTGAGCAAACTACTCGAATAAGTGTTTTCCGAGAAATACATAATTTCAGTATATGGCGTAGCATATTCTGATGTAAAAAGAGTATTTGTTCGCCACCCCCTCGTCCACCCCTTTAAATATAAATTTCGTTCAAAAAACGGTTTATCGATACACCACTCGGGTTTTTTCCCTCCACAAAATCCAGACCCTACCTGCGGCTGACATCGATTATGCGTAGCAACGAATGGGGATAGCTGTGATACATGGCTTCGATACAAATACCTTTGTTTATTTATCGTCGTTGTATTATTAATTATTATCGAGTTGTTTGTGATTGTTTCGCGGCGTTGTCTCGGCCACCGATTGTTGACGAAATGTTTTTCAACTCGATTTCCTCTCTCTACACTTATCCGCGCCGTCGTCTGTGGTTTTTTTTTGTATTTTGCGTGAAATCAACTACGTCCGTCTGCTGTTTTAATAAACAATTCTAATAATACGATGTTCGTATCATATCCATGTTTTAGTAATACATACTTATTACAATTCCCAATATCGAATTGCTTTTGTGGCAGACGATTATATTCGTGTTGTATAACGAAATAAAATCGACAAAATCAGTGACTGATATATAAAAAAATGAACGCGGTATAATACGTAATAATTACGTAGTGTAATTTCGATATCTTGAGTTTAGGCAACTAGAGAATAAATGCGAAATGACTTTCTTTCGATTACGACGTTATCGCGTTCGTAAATAAATATATTGCTAGGCCGTCGACGATTCCAATTTTATGACGGGCGAATTCCTCTTTGTTCGATAACGTGAATTTGTTTTTAGTGTATTTAATCTGTTACGAATAAGAGCGTCCCCATTTTTGAATTTGAACAATTCATTTCCAGTTTGTGCTCGTGTAATCGTCGACATACGTAAATTGACAGTTTCAACGGGTACTGGAAAACCAAACGTTTTTAACGTAGTAGAACCTAGTGGAGAAAATCGGCGTTTTAAGGACGTTTCTTTGAAATATAACGTCTCGGCGTTATCGACCGGTATAAAAATAAAAGTACATTTTTAACCGCGTTTATTTTAATTACATTCTTCAATAAAACGAAGCCGACGTAGTGGTTTAGTGATGTGGGCGTCTCGTTTTTATTTTGAAGTTAACGTCGTTTAATTTTGAAACTGTACTAAAGTGAAATGGTCGAAAAATTTGTAAAATATCAATAACAACGTAAACAAACATTTTTAAAAAATAGCATTTATAATGCGTCCCCCTCGCCTACATATATACTACAAAAGCTAATAAGCGGATCGTATGAGTAAATAACAAATTCTTAGATTTGTTATTTACTATTAAGATTAGGGATTTTTCATTCAGATAAGTTATTCTCACGCGTTATAATTAATAACAAATTTAACTACGATGTTTTTTAGTCTAGTTAACTATGTGTTTATTGATATTTCAACTATTAAATATCAAATTCCAAATATGAACATTTTTATTTAATTGATTCTTTTTTTTCTCTTATTGTCGTTGTTATTAATTATTGTTTTTGCGGATGTTTAACTATATATATTTTAATTGTGCCGCTACCTCGATGCGAACGTTGGATTGATATATCGGAATAATCGGTTAATGTGTTTCGGTCTGACACTAATACTTTCTAATGCCTGTAAATCAATTTGGAAAATCAAACGAAAAAGTCCAATTATTTTGAGTAGGTTCAGAATGTCGAATTACTGAAATGCTATTTAATAGAAACGTGGAAATTAAACGAATGTTGGTCGGTACGTCGTATTTTTGGAATTTCGAACGGAAAATAGACGTTCCTCAATAAATCGTGTCCTTGATACGTATGTACTTTATGGATATTTAATTTGACACGATAATTGCAAAATATATGTAAGTGTGTCCTAGGGTTTTTTATTCGCTACATACATGAAATATATTTTTATACGAAATTATGGTTTTTTTTCGTTAAAATATTCACAAATTAAACGAATATTATAAACGATAATAATGACGGTCGTTTTTGTTTTTTGATTAAAAAAATAGTTTCGCCGAACGTAAACAATTTTCTCCGCCCACAATTTTAATCAAATATGATATTATTGCCGCTGTATACCGCCTATATAATATAGATAAGTTTATTTACCATTTTCTTAATTAACTCTATTGTTAACACTCCTCTGTTGTTGGTCAAAAATAAATAAATACCGTTCAGGTTTATAATTGTACCTACAAATTTTTTATTTTATTAGCCCAGAAAGTATTTCCGTTTTAATTCGCAGAAAATATAAAACGACTATCAGTGTTGTTGGTAAAACGATTGTGTATTATTATTTATTGTTACAAATTTTAAATTTATTCTTTTTCTTAATGTTTAGTTACTTAAGTTTTATCGTTTAATTATCATTGTAATTATAACATACCAATATGTATATACGAAATATTTTAGATTATAGTAACAGGTAAACATTAAAAAATTATGTTTTTAACCCGTGTATAATTATTTTGTTTTACATTGTTATCGCGTCTACAATTAATTTTATATTTCGCCTAAATAAATATTTAATTAAAACATCGATTACCTTCCGTTGTTTAATTATCGATAAACGCTTTCTAATTTAGTATTCTTTTATCAATGTGATAAATGGAGGTCATCAATGAAGGACTTAATGATATTATTTAATTTGTGGTTTATATCTGCAGTACGCACCTATATTATAATGTCGGTTCATTCGTACATATATAGTTTTCATACTATTCACACATTACAAAAGTTATGTTCTTGATTAAATATCTAACGAAAGACTATAAAATGTACGTAGTTATTTACTTTAGCCACTGCTATGGTGTCTAGTTTCTGGCACTAAAACAGTTTTAATTCGAAAAACTGGCTATTAAAAAAAATTCAAATTGTTATAGATATTTATTAGCGATTTTCTAGTTTTAACTTGATCAATCGGTTCGCGTTTTTATGTCTATGAAAATAATTTTATTTATATTAAAACAACTGGCGACGTTAACGTATTTTTTCAAAGCCTTAACCATATAATATATGTTTAAAGAATATTTTTAATAAGAATTTATCGTTACATTTCATGCCTACACTAGATGCGTTTAAAATTTTACAATCTGAAATTCAAATTTAAATACGTTTAATGTTTCTAGGTATCGTTTAGACGTATACTCGGAAATACAGCGATTAAAATAATGTTTTATACTAAGTCGCTTAGTTTGACGCTAATGGGTTAGAAGTGTGTGTTTATATAATAACGTAATACGTCAACATTGTTATTAAATGTAAAATAACGAATTTAACTTAGATTTACTTATTATACCATTTTTTGTAATTCTTTCGATTATAATGATTCGTTTTAAATTTCATTATTCCAGACATAATTGTACGTGTGACATTAATTTTTTTAAAGTACTATCGTATGGTCTAAACATTTTTAATCATATCGAAAATATTATGTTAAATTGTGATTTATATGCGTGCAAACGCGCTAATTAAGTTTATATTTTGATTGACTTTATGAAAATGTTTTTCGGATATAAAAATATGTATAAATATTGAGGACCGTCTCATTATTTTTCTGTAGTACATACCTAAGTAATTTTTTTTTCAAACAAACCCTCATCGATAACTACTTACGCCAATATCACATAGTATGTTGGTTCGTTAGTTATAGTTGGATATAAGTATCTACTGGTTATTTCATTAGATACTTACCAATCGAATTATTATATAATAATCAACTTAAATTATCGCTTTTATATTATTTATATATACATATATATATATATATATATATATATATATATATAAGTTCATCGTAAAAAAATCAAGTATTTCTGTTTGGAGTAGACCCTATACTTTTCTTTGCCCTTTATTAATTATTAAATATTATACGGTGGGTATATTTTCATTTTTCTGGACAAATTAGTCGTATTTTGTCTAAATTTAGCAATCACGTTATACGTATAATCAATAAATTGTATCCAATATTTAGTTTATCGCTATGCCCTTAAACACGTTTCCCGAATTCATATTTGTATTATTCGTTTTTTGTATTTTTATAGATAATTTGTCGATAGCGACGTGGGTCGTATGTTCAACCGTGTTGGGTCTACTGTTATGGCCTCTCATCGAATACACCATTCACCGTTGGTTGTTTCATCTGCAGCCTCCAGACAACTCGCCTCTACTAATCACGTTGCATTTCGGTATTCACGGATTACATCATAAGGTACGTGTTTTAAAACCGTTACTATACGTACGTTTTCGTTTTGTACGTGCTCACTCAGGGGATGGGGGTATATTAGTGGTCGGCTAAACGTTCGGGAGAAACATTTTACCTGGTGGCGTTATTCGGGAAACGATCGGTATATAAATATGGTTTTCGTTTTACATTTATTTGTTCAGTCGTAAGTTTTAATTACTTTGCGCGGATTAAATGCTTGCGGGTCTTTGTCGATGAAATTCTCGTGATCGTTTTAATGAAGCAAAGAGGAGTGCAGAGAGCGCTTATAGCATTTATATATATACATATACATCACGCAAACTTGATAAATAGAAAAATTATTATACGTGAAACCTTAAATCTTTATACCGTGTGTGTGTGTGTGTGTGTACGGATATACGATATACGACGCGAATTCATACTTATTATATATAGTCGGTAACCTAGACGGTTTTAAATATATACACGCGCGGTGTACCGTCGTTTTAAATTCGCAAACCGTGATCGATCATTTCCATTGAAAAGATGATTCCACGTGGAACTCGTCATTACTGGCAGTGAGTGAATAAATCAAATCTCGTTTTAAAAAGTTGACGGGCACCGATTTAAGGGGAAAATCGTTACGGAGTTTTTTTTTTTAGATTTCTTTAAGAACAATTAATATAAATCTCCTCTCGGCTTTTACGAGTATTCTTTTCGTTCACGTTAAATAACTACACGGAGAACGAAGAAAAATGTACGTCGCGTTTTCGTCGTACACTTCTTACACCTTTTCGATCGGTACAAAGATAATTTTGAATTATTCGCGAACCTCCGTGCCGCCACGATCCGATCGCCTACAATAGATTACATACGGTTTATACACGACGTGTATACAAATGGCCCTTACAAATTTTAACCGATTCGTTATTTAAATTAGGAATATACACGGCGGAACCTCTATTTATCGAACTGGACAGTTCCTTGTAAAATCTCGTCGATCAAAATTAACGTTGCGTGTAAACAATAATACGTATAGTAATAATTATTATGATAGTGTATAGTAAATTGTTTTATTCCTCGTCGTCCAAGAATTGTCTTGACAGCCTATTGAACTATTTTCGTACCATTTCGATTATATAAAACACTCGGGCTTATTTGAACAATCAAAGATGTCGTCCGACACAATTTCGGGCGGTGCTTAAATTTTTTTGCTTTCGACGTACCGGACTTCGTGTAGATAGAACACGTACCGCGAACTAATGAACTAGTCGGCGATAATGAGAGGAATGCCTATTATCGTCTTTATCATTCTACAACAATAAACTGAGGTCATAATATTTAATATGAGGTTATGATACGTGGACACGCGTTCGTATGTTCAGTGTGTCCGTTTGACGAGTGTACAATTGCGATAATACAAAAAGAATACGTTAAATGGAAATTACGTCCGTTGAGCAGAAACACGTTTTTCGTATACGAATAAAAAAAAAACGGAATTTAAGTTTTACCGTCACAAAGTGTATGTATGTATAACTGGTAACGAAAGGCCTGACAAGTCGGCTGACCTCGCGATCAGAAATATCCGTCGCCCGTCGGCTCGGACGATTTACCAATTAACGACGGCGTCAAAACGTCCGTCGGGACAAAGAATACGGGCGACACAGTGAAATTATTGGCATTCTACTCCGCCCACCGATAAACTCGAAACGATTAAGTATCGCGAAATGGCCGCGTTCCTCAACGCTTCACCGGGGTGACAGGAAGTACCGGACATTCCTTCGTAACGCGTTCGTTTACATTTAGTAAAGATCCTCCATCCATGTGTGTTGTGTAACGAGCGACAAGTTAACTTAGCCGTCCGGCCCACGTAATAATAAACCGCGAGCGCGCCAAGTGTCGGAACCCATGGAATAATTTTACCCGTGTCGGAAGAATTTGGAGAGGCCCTTGGCGAGAAAGCAATGGCTACATGGCGCCGGTAATCGTCGACTATCCGACAGACACCGGAATTATAAATAATTTATAACGCGCCAAAAACGTAAATTGTAATAGGATAATAACCAAAGTTGTCAAAGCCTCGCTGAAAATAAAAAAAATTCACGTTTTTCGAACGAAAATTTCGCGGATCCCTAAAATAATCTGTTTGTAGAAAGTTTCGTCGTCGAATAGAAGTTTATTAAATATATGTTTCGCCGTGTATCAAATACGCAATAACTTATTTTTATACTCGACGTTTAAAAATATTTACCATAGATAAATAAATGGAAAAGTATCGACCTATATTCTCGTATATACCTAATAATATTATTGTAGTGTATATTGTTTTATATCTACTGATAAAAAATTAACGCCATTACAAACTATATTAGCTAAAAATACTGGTCCGTATTTAGTTTTCGATTAATTTTTTTGTAAAAATACGTTTTATTTCGCCTGCGCGATTATACATAAATATAGGAGTCGTCGGCCATTTTTATTCGGATTACCTATTTGAAAATTAACGTAATTTCGTGACGATTAAAATCGAGTATAAATATTCGAGCCTACAGTAACTAATAATATTTTATTATGACGATTTTAAAGGCTAAATTGTTTATTCGACGAAATTGTAGACGCGTTTTATGGTAAGACTGTAAAGTATATATTTTAAAGCGAGATAAACAATTTTGTTTGAGGTATTTTAAATAACCGTTAAAATTATAGTGTGGCAAATGCACGTCGATTATGTTTTTTGTCTTTATAAGTAGCGTTCTAAACGCGTTCCAAATGCCGCGGTTTAGATTTGTCTAGCGTTACGTTACCATAGTGTTCGTCAAATGGACGGAAACAACAAACGTAGGTACGACGCAATATTTTCATATTCGAATATCGAATTTGTTTATTATTTTTGTTTAGTCAATCGAGTAGTTTGTTTCGAAAAATAATTGGCGTTTTGTAATCGAATAAGAATCTGTTGGTCTAGTGCGCGAGCGATATTTATGTATATATTGGTATTTTATTAATAGTAAAACGATTATTGCCAAAATTTCCGTGACGATTAAAAACTCGTTAATTATTAGAGTAATAATCGTTACGATACAAATTTCGCGATTCGAGCGTACGTCAACGATCATAAAGTAGTAAAACGAACATTCGGTCGTAGTGTATATTTTTCCAGTATACGTATATTTAGTGGTTATACATTCACAACACGTACTCCTAATTATGGACATGCCTCGAAATATACAGTAAACTATATATTTATTATGACGGTATAATTAAATCGATAATTTTTAACGACAAAATTATGGAAACACTATAAATATTTTATTACTATCGACTTTTTGAGTATATCGTTTTTGAATCATTTTGTTATATTTTTGTTTCCGTCGATTACCCAGTTTGCGTTATTCCGCGTTATAATAATAATATAACCTATTTTGATAATGAACGGCATGATTCACCAAATAATTATTCTCAATTAGTTCTTTATCGATTTTATTATTTTCCTTATTAATCGTGGGTTATTTTTACTCGGTGTCATCATATTTTATTAAACAATTACGTTCATTGTCTCAAATAGTTATAATGCCAATTTAAAACTTTCCGATTATATACATCGCGTAATATAATTAGACGATATTGCTCGCCATATATTTACCTGTATATGTAGGGAATCGAAGACTTATTCGTTGGTCTACGCGTCGAATTATTTTTAAAAAACCGATATAATTATGTAACAAAGTTTTAATGTAAATATATATCCCTTCTTCGACGATATTACAAGATTTGTTTATTTGTAGACTACATACACAGACTTTGAAGTCTTAGTTTAAACAATTGTATAGCTTTATTTTATTACTTATTTCGGTATTTTTATTTTCCCAATTTAAATTAAACGAACGTATATAATTAATCATTTCGTTTGAATTCTATTACTTGGGTGTATACTTTGTGTGTTGAATGACGTTCATTTTGTTTCGCCATTATTGTTTACATTTTCTCATATTTTGAGTTGCGCGTTTGGGTCGGGTCAGTTTTTAGTCCCTTCCCCCTCGTACTTGTATTAACCTTTGTAATGATTATAAAATAATTTATTTTAACGCGCGCCCGATATCGATTTAAAATTTAGTCAAACGTAATTATTTCGCTCGAATCGCTGTACATATATTTGAACTTGTATACTCTAAAAAATTAATTGAATTAAAAAACGTTAAATACCATAAAAGTAAAATAGTAACGTTTAAATAATTTTTAATACGGTTAAGAGTCATTTACGTTTAACAATAACAATACAATCAAAACGGCTATTACCGCTAACAAGAATTCGAATTTCTCATTGACGGACGTTTTATGTTTTAAAAGCGAGAGATATACCTATGAAAAAATGTATATGGTCAGACAGATAATAACGTCGTAAAACAAATAATTACTTAGAAATTTAAATAGAATATTATGGTACTTCATTTCGACAATCGTCTAATTTATGTGTGTACGTAATTATACAGCGACGTTATTTGTATTATATTTGAGAATTCTCGTTTTTATTCGCCTTTCCAAATTACTATAAAGAAAGATAGGCGTATATTAAACAAACTCAACGATAATCGTGTAAGCGTAAATTATTGGAATTTATTTTCATTCGGATTAAATTTTTATCGAGTACGTTTATCACGAGAACCAATATTCGATTTTCGTCAAGTTTATCTATAATATACCGAGTGACCCCGGTAATTTCCAGAAATCTAATCATTTATTTCAAATACTGTTGTTACTATATGTGTGTGTGTATTATATGTAAGCGTGCGTGTGTGTAACTGGTTAGCGACAGTTACACAATATATTCTTTAACACGAGAAACCTTATATTAACGCAATATAATAATAGACATGAATGGTGTAAAGTTCAAAAAAATATTAAGTGTGGATTACCGTTACATCCGCGCTATATTGGTTTAGCGTATCTAATTACTTTAGTTTGTATTTGAAAATACCCGTATTTCGTATAAGCGGTTAACACGTACAATATTATATACGCGTATAAATTGAAGTGGCGATTACGAAAATAGGTGTACCACGTTGCACTGTTTTTACGAGTACGTTTTTTTTTTCAATTTTATTGTCTACAATAACGGTTATAATCGAAAATTGCGATTCTTCGAAAGCGGCGATATCACGTTTCCAAATTAATTTCGTTTTCCACTATAACTACCGCGCGGTTATCGATTTTATAAATAATCTGGTTTTTCCTTCGCCCATCGCCAATTGGACCACTAAACACGTGTTGTGCGTAAGTTATATATTCGATTCGGGTCACCAAATGGCGGTAGCGTATACGCATGAAAATAAGCGTACGGTAGAAAGTGTGGAGGGGTGTGTATGTAGTAAAAACTGTTTAACGACGTTCCTTTTTATATTAGATACTATACGCTGTGTAACACGCGTATAGCAACATCGCGCAAATTGTCATTGAACCAGCGACTATTATACTATTTAAAAAAAAAAATTATAAATAATCGGGCGTCTTTCGTTTCGAAAAAATTCCGATCGTTCTAATTGGGTGTAACATAACTCCTGGTCATATTAGTATATTCCGTTACGTCATTGACCACCTACACATATATTCACTGCCAATGCCTATTAAAGTAAACTGACGATTTTTAACCGCTGCCCAACGTAAAATTCTAAACATAATCGTTATGTTTTTCTACATATAGTAATACTTTTGAGCTCGTTATATGTAAAATAAAGCGCGTGTGCGTAATTTTCGATAACTTTTAATATATAAATTAAAACGTGCTTAATGATTCTTGTAATAAAAAATAACGATAGTTTATTTTACATTTTTTTAAAAATTGTATTCGTCCGTTGTTTATACTTTTACCGAACGTATATTTCGATTGTAAATGCGTTTTATACGCCATAGTTGCTTTTTTTAGTTTCAATTTGTATTTCATATTGAAATCTTTCGACGTTCCTAAATTATCGTCCGTACAAGTTATTTACTAATAAATAATTAATTTTTAAACGTACCACACGGGCGTTTAACTTTCGGATATTAAATTTAATACGCTTAAACGATTATTTGGAGGAAATATAAATGTACTAAACGTCTCGTAAAGCTTACGAAACTGATATAAAATAAAACATCTTTAAAAAACTGTTGTATGTTAAATATAAACGCTCGCTTTTATCGCCTAATACGAATATCCGATACTTTATTATGTCCTCCGTTTTTTTTTTACATTCCACAATATTTCGAAACATTTTCCCTAGACTTTGTCATAAAATGCGTTTATTAATTTCGTTTTGATCGCTATTACTTACGAAAATATTACGATTTATGGATTATACAACGATGTATGCAGCCGCTTTATAGTTGTTTGAAAATATTAAGCGAACGCTTTAATAGATTGCAGACCAACTGAACACGATTATGATTATAACGTATTTCACATATAATTTAATAAATTAATTTCTAAAACATTTATCTTAAGTAGCAAGAATTATTTATATATATGTACGCTTACAACAACTTATCGTTGTATATTAAACATTTGTCCTTTAGAACCATGATGGAATCGTGTATAAATAACTCGATAAATTTAATTAAAAATATGCAATACTCGGCGTTGTGTAATTGTATATCTACAATGTCCGATAAATTCTGTCGTCATTCTTTCGATTTGCTGTTTTATTAATTCGAACTTTGATCGGCGGTAGTATTGAATAGTATAAATTTTATCTCGAGTTAATTAAGTGTGTGTGTATGTATATATATATAAAGTACTTTATTGGCGCGTAGCGGTCAAACATGTTAGATATTCTCGAGTTTTTGAAAATAATGATTTACGCCAGCGTTTAAAATGCTGTATTTTAAATTATAAATCCCAGTTGACGATTACTAAGACCTTAGAATTATTTATTAGCTATTAAATACCGATAATTTAGAAATGTATCCGTTTTTCGACGAAAATTGGAAATTTTTCTAAATTATTATTTATAAATACGTTGTTGTCGTCGTCGACTTATACCTACAGTATATAAAATGTAGTCTCGCTTAACAGCCCCGTATGAATGCTAAGTACCTATTTAAAAAAAAAAATTCGTACGTAAATAAACGAAAGTATTTTTGTCGCTATTTAACGTATAATAATTCGTATTATTATCGCGGATATTAATTTATATTCGTATTTTCCTTATTTTCTTCGACAATTGGGCGGGACTGCACGACGACGGACACGAGAATATTCTCTCCGTATACGCGTGTTTTACACTTGCGGATCGATGTGATACACCACAACACAGGGTGGACCCGAAATTTAGTCGGGATTTTGAACACAATAAAAACGGCAAAGGGCAGAGACGATGTTTCGATGGATATATATATATATATATATATAACGCCGACTTCGTATCGTGTGTGTGTGTGTATATATATAACCCATTCAGAAGACCGAGAAGAGATGCAAAAAGCTATATTTTTCAGATCTTCCCTCTCGTACATATATCCCTCTCCGTTTATATGTATGTATATAGTGTGTGTGTGTTGGTCCGAGTTCAATCGATTATATTACTCTGCGGTGAGAGTAGTGGGTGGGCTACAGCCAACGACGGCACGGGAGAATCCTTCAAGACGACAGTTGGCTACCCCCCCCCCGCCTTGTCTATCGTAACCACGGTGTCTTTGGAGTTCGAAATTTATGGTTTCTTGGAGATTTCAAAAGCGACGCGTCCAAAAAAAAAATCATGTCTCCACCGCGCCTATAACACACACACACACGCACGCACACTCCACCTGTCTGTGGCGCGTCGACGGAATATAATTCCGCACAATAGTTTCGCCGTGACGATCTTTTTGGGTTCGTCAAAATTGAAAATACCACCGACCGTCGTCGTACCTTTCCTGACCGCCTTGATTTATATTATCGCGTTACAATACGACACGATTTCCTTGAACGCGCCAGAATATGGACACACGTCGCGCGTTGGGTGGGTGAAGCGCATTCCTATTTCGTATTTTAAATGTCCCCACCGCACCAACCGTGTAGCGGCGGTGGTATATTGCGGTTAAGCGCGTTCAATTCTTCGTACGATTGGAAATGTTTTCGTTTAAAGGCGAGAATAAACCGGAGTTTCGCGATAAACGGCGTGTGAAAAGCGTCAAGTGACGTCGTTTTACTTATGGCGCGTCGTCACGTGTACGGTAAATACCTATATACCACTATTGTGAGCGAGACCACTACGAATCGTATAGAATAATCCGCGTTATTTTCGTTTTCGTATAATACACGGGTCGTCGACGATATTTCTCCGCTACACAATTATATATTTACGTCTAATAATTTGTTTATCTTAAACCCGATTGCACGTAGCGCGTTATCATACGGCGTAGACACGACAAATGACGCGACCATATAAAAATACCGGTCCTACGGTTATCCAAATAATGATATTCGTCCGGTTCGTGGTGAACCCGGTACGTACACGTTGTTTATCGGATAATGCCGTAACGTGTATCCGTGCCGCGTGTTTTGTCGTTTTCACTTTGGCGATTTACGCGCGCGGTCCTCTCGCGCTTACGTTAAAATTGGCCGAAACAAAACACGATTGGCCGCCGCGCGGTAACACGAAAACGTAAAGTATTTATTTCGTAAGACGATAATCCGGTGTAGGTCGTGCCACGTCGTTGATGTATTACGCATCGTACGAGTTGTACGAGTCGATTTCAAGAGCGATCGTCGGGCGGCTAGACGGCGCCGAAAATTATTTATACTCGTCGCGTTTTACTTTGTATGCGAATGCTCGTTCGTCCGGTTCGACAAACGTACAAAATAAGTTTACGAACGTCCTACAAACATATACGTCGGTCAATTGTCGACGCGTTCGTCGATTTTTTCGTTTTAATTAAATTATTCGCGCGCAACACAATCGCGATAAATACCGTTCATTATAAAAACTACCGTCCGGTAACGATCGCATTTTCGTTTAATCGCGCGGGTTTTTTTTCATCGAATTGCCGTCGTATTACAACTCATAACCGTAAAACTTTATTATTCCTAACGAAATCGATAATCGTTTTGACATCCGTCGTCGGCGAATTGCGTAGTTTACGAGCGGTATACGTCACGTAAACGTAATTTAGGCGGTCTAATTTAGCTTTGGTTTATTGTCGACTAATAACGGTACTCGATTGGCGCGCGCTTATTAATTATGTCTACGCGTATCGCACCGTTCGGCGCATAGTTTTCGAACGGCGTCGTCGTCGTTACTGTTTCTCGCCGGGATATTTATAAATTGTGTACGTACACACGCGTACGATTAATAATTTTCGTCGTCGTCGAAAAAAAAAACAGGAACTGTAATCGAACGACGGAGTAATTGCGTAAGGGATTCACGTTAGTCGGCCGCCCCGCTGTGGCTAATTACGAAACGATTCTCGCGTGATCGGTAAAATATGCGCATCGATATTATACACCTAAACCCGACGCGCGCGTCCTGGTCGACCGTCGTCACGAATTTATACGCACCGAATCTCGCGTTTATTAGTGATTAACGTATTTCGGACACGTCGAAACGTGTGTAACCGGACAACGAAGCGAATGTCTCCTCGCACGTTGGTGTTTTATAGTCTTCACGGACCAACGACCCGTTAATCGTTTACCGCGACGCGACCCGTCATCGGTGAAGACGATTTGCCGAATAGACTGACGACGACGGAAATATTTTCGTACGGGCGTTTCGTCGTTTATTTGGTAGTTTCCCCGAAATTGACGAACGACGAATTCATATCCGAACGGTCACGATCGACAATTTCGGCTGGATTACTAACTACGATATA